>OZ005656.1:103558016-104079516 GCA_963930645.1 Salticus scenicus | reverse complement strand
ATAAAAAGCACCATATTAAATCATAAGTGAATATTTACTGAAATTATACATACATACATATATATATATGTATGTGTGTGTGTGTGTATGAAAGACAATAGGCACAAGCTTTACCAGAGCAACTCAAACCAAATGGCTAGTTAAAGAAAAAGAAGATTCATTTTTGATTTTTTTTTTTTTTCGAATCTCTTTGTTGGACCATTTGATTTGGTTTTGTGTGTTGCTATTTTTATATTGCATGAATACTTTCTTTCTTTTACCTGTAGTGAATGTCTTGAAATGTTAAATTATATGACTCTCTAAACATTATTACAATTTGCACTTTTGTAGTTTTTAAGAAAATAATTGTTAGTTTTTTTTTTTCTACATTTAAATTATATAAATATTACAGGTAATTAGATATATTCCAACTTATAAAATTGCTCAATTTGTAATTTGTACTAAGTAATTTTAAACAAAAATGTTATTATATTTATACATTAAATTATCCAAGGAAAAAATAAATAAATAAATAAATAAATATATATATATATATATATATATATATATATATATATATTTTTTTTTTTTTTTTTTTGGGGGGGGGGGGGGTGACACTTTGAACAAGAAGTGATAAAACCTAATCTTAGGGTTACATACAAATGAAACGCTTGCAATTTCGATGACGTAAATTTTGCAAGCTTTTTGCAAATACAGCCGGCAGCAAAAGTATTCGAGCACTAGCAAAAATTCCTATATATATATATATAAAAAAAAAATACATTTAATGCAGTTTTGTTAAATAAATCCTTGTCGAATCCTGTTCTTAGTCAGTTTAAGAACATGATTCGTTAAGGATTTATTTAACAAATCTGTGTTAAGTGTGCTTTTTTTTATATAGAAATTTTTGCTAGTGCTCGGATACTTTTGCTATAGTCATTACCGACTGTAGTCATACATTTGGAACGCTTGAAAACGGTAGTGTTTCATTTCTATGTACTTCATATATGTTAATCTTACAAGAAAGAAGTCTTTACTTTACTCAGGGTCCTACAATTATAATACTAGCTCTGTTCTTCAGTAAGATAAAAAATTAAAACTTAAAAATAAAATACACATAAGTTAATATAAAAAGAAAAAGAAAAACATTATTGAACATTTATTGAACAACATGTACATTACACTAAATTTTTGGTCACTTGAAGCAGGCAATTAGATGAGAATTCTTTTGGGAATTTTTTCCCTTTCACAAGAAAATTCAGCAGCAGGCCTAAAGAATTGGCGATAGTCTGCAGGAAGTTTAAATCAAGTATATATAATACAGTCCTAAATGTAAAATGTTGCACGTTCCAGGGAACAATCTTCTTTCAAATATAACGCTTGGTCCCCATTAAGGAGTACTTTGGTAGTTCCAAATAAGAAGACTTGACAACAACAGTCTTTGTTCTGGGAGTATTCACCCTACATAGAAATTTATAAGAAAATCTTTTTTAAAAATATTAATAAACGTTTTTTTTTTTTTCAAATCTTATAAAAAGTAGTTACAAAGCTTATAAAAAATATTCTCTTTATAATGCTGTAAAATTAGAGTAACTGAAAGAAAACTTTTGTTTACAAAAATTACGTAACTAATTTACATTTTTTTATTTTAAATCTTATTTTCTTAACATATTTCTAGGTAAAAATGAAGATCAAAATGAGTGAATTATATGCCTGGAGGGGGGGTGGCAATGGGGGTAGGTGGAGATAAAATATATTCCCCTTTAAAATACTCTATTATAGATTTAAACAAAAACTTTGTATAATAACATACAATTTGTGAAAAAAAAAAAAAAAAAATCTCACGAAGTGTCAGGCATACTTGGGGAAGGGGGGTTAAAGAGGGCGGGCAGAGGAAAATAAAAGGATTTTTTATATCACCATTTTACCGATTTTAATGATATATTTAATAATATAAGGAGATTCTATAACTATCACTTACTCAAAGATCGCAATGAGTGTATTATACATATAGGGGGGGGGGACAAAGAGAGCGCAGATAGAAGTAAAATATATTATTCTTTAAACGACCGTATAATCGATATAAAAAATAAAAATAAAAAATAAAACTTTGTATATATACAACTTTCTGCTTATGAAAAATTACAGTGAGTTTACACATATCTGTACGATTTGCTATGGGGGGGGAGTGAAAAAATTTTTGTTTTTATATCACCATGCTACCTATTTATTTGAAATTTTGTTACGACTATCACTTTCATTTTATTAAAATTATAGTGAAAGTTACCTATATTTGAATGGGGGGGGGTAGTGGGGGCAAATGAAAAATAATCTTTTTAAACAACAGTTATTATCGTTTGTTTTATTGTTTTATTTACATTTTGTGTAAATATCAGTTAGTATTAATGAAAAATTACAGGGAGGTGCGCAAAAATTCAATGTATGATTTAAATCTGTAAAAAATTTACTCAAAAATGAAATTTCTTCTTTTAATCTGTCTCTCTTGTCCCCCCCCCCCCCCGCACCACATAGAAATAAAAAACTTACGCTCTCGTTGATGCTTAACATGAGTTTTACAAGGAGAAATTCAGAAAAGTGCCCTTTTTTTCGCAATCCGGAAAAAACGGCACTTTTCTTAATTGCTAATCGTAAAATACCTGCTAAACATGAATGATAGCAAAAATTTTTTATTCTACGTGGGGATGGGGAGGGACAGATTAAAGAAAAAAATTCTGTTTTAGAATAATCTTTTACCAATGTTTGATATTAACTTTTAATTAATGTCTGATATCAACAATGTACTGAATTTTTGGATTACGGAAAAAAGGGCACTTTTCTTAATTTTTTCTTGTAAAATTGATGCTAAACATCAACGACGAGAGTGGAAGTGTTTTATTTCTACATAGAGGGAGGACAAAAGAGACAGATTAAAAGAAGAAAATTCATTTTTGGATAACTTTTTTGCAAATTTAAATCATACATTGAACTTTTGCATAACTCACTATATTTTTTCATTAATAGTTTTTGATACTTATACAAAATGTAAATAAACAATAAAACAAACGATAATAAGTTTTGTTTAAAAAGATTATTTTATTTTCGATCTGTCCCCCCCTACACCCCACCCCTTATAAACTATAGGTAACTTTCACTATAATTTTAATGAGATGAAAGTGATAGTCGTACAATGTTTCATATAAGTAGGTAGCATGGTGATATAAATACAAAACTTTTCTTCACTCTTCCACCCCCCCTTAGCAAATCGTCCAGATATGTGTACACTCACTGTAATTTTTCATAAGTTTTTTTAAATCGACAATGCGGTAGTTTAAAGAATAATATATTTTACTTCTATCTGAGCCCCCCTTGTCCTCCCCTCCCCAGATATATAATACACTCATTTTGATCTTCATATAAAGTAAGTAATAGTTATAGAATATGTCATTAAAATCGGTAAAATGGTAATATAAAAATTCAAATTATTTTCCTCTGCCCCCTCCCTTCTAACCACCCCCTCCCAAGTATGTTTGAGACTTACTGTAATTTTTTTATAAATTATACGTGATTATTCAAAATTTTTTTTGTCGATAATAGGGTAGTTTAAAGAAGAATACCCCCCCCCCCCCGGTATATAAAACACTCACTGTTATCTTCATAAAAATTAAGTGATAGTTATAAAACGTATCATTAAAGTCGGTAAAATGGTGATATAAAAAAAATCATTTTGTTTTCCTCTGCCACACTTACTGTAATTTTTTCACAAATTGTACTTGACGGTATACGGCTGTATACGGCTTTTTGAATCGATAAAAGGGTAGTTTAAAGAAAAATGTATTTTATTTCCGTATTCCCCCCCCCCCCTTCCCTCCCTTCCCAGTATATAATGCACTCATTCTGATCTTCATAAAAAGTAAGTGATAATTATAGAATATATCATTAAATCGGTAAAATGGTGATATAAAAGATCATTTTATTTTCCTCTGCCCCCCCTTCCCTTTTTAACCCCCCACCCCCTCCAAGTTTGCCTGACACTTACTGTATTTTTTTCCCAAATTGTACGCAATTATACAAAGTTTCATTAAAATCGGTAAGAGTTTATATGAAAACAATTGTTTTCTTTCGATCTGCTCCTAGTCCCCCTCCCTCTTCCCCCAGGTATATACTAAATGAATGCTGTACCGAATCAATTGATATTTCTAAAAATGTATTTTGAAAGTAATTTTTTTGATTCATTATTTGATATTTATTATTTTGCGATTTGCGAATTGGAAAAGTGCTTTTTTTCCGGTGCCATTTTTTCCGGGTGGTCTTTTTACCGGTGCCCTATTTTCCAAGTACCTTTTTTTCCCGGTGTCCTATATGTATATATATTTTCTCTCTCACTTAGAAATTATGTTAACTTGTACATAACAAAATTATTTTCTGAAAAGCTTTCAAATCTAAACAAATGATAAACAATGTATGTAAACTTGAATTATTAAAATAATTTATAGAATTTGTTGTTTGAATTAAAATTTACTAAATAACCTCTATTAAAGGGTCACTTCTCTAAAAGGCCAAATTTCTATGGCATAGTGGGCAGGGCAGCCTTAGATAAATTTTACTGTCAGAAGTTAATCCAGAACCAAGTTAGTGTACTTCTTTGAAGCACATTCTCTGAAATGTAGCTGTATACTGAAAATTTCTGTAAAAGCCTCTATGCATCAAACGCATAATATATACTCTTAACTCTGGAGACAATGACAAATTTCAAAGTAAACATACTTATTTACCTTGCACATTAGAAATGACTCATCCAACATATATATTTAATTTACAATTTTTTCATTTTATTTTAACTTAAATCAATTCTTTTGTGAGTTTTGCTAATTGTTCGAAAGCATTGTTAATTTTCACAAAGAATATTTCACAAATTATTTTTAAATTCACAAATGGGTTACTAATTTAAAAAACTGGATTAAATCTGACTGTATATATCCCCCCCCCCCCACCCCTCATTTCTTTCCCACATATACAGTCATATGTTTTAAGTAAAGGGAATTGATTAGAAATTATAAACTTGTTAAATGTTATCTACTTTAAAAATTTTCTAATATCAGTAAAAATAGTAACCTGATTTAATGGCCAAAAGAATATCTAGAGAGTGTTTTCTTGTTTTATAGCTCTTATATCTGGAGATGAATTTTTATAGTTAGCTAGTAATTAAAAAAATTAATAAACAATATCACACAACTTAATATAATAATTTAAATTAGATATTAATATATGAAAATGTAAAGAGGTAACAACCAACTCTTTCGATTCATTGTAAATACTGGAAACTTGAATTTCTATTTTATAAAACAATAGAGTTATATATGTCTATGAAATTTTTTTCTTAAATAAATTGCCAAAAATTTAGGCTGTTGAGGAAATATTTTTAAAGCAGAAATAAAGCTTATTTCCTCTAAATGCATTTTGAAAGAAAAGTAAATTTTTTAAATGAAATATCTCTGTAGATAAAAATGAATACACAATTTAAAAAATACGCTACAACTACATCTACATTTCAAAAATTAATTTGAAATAATAATTTTTTTTTTATTTTTTTTTTTTTTTGGTTTGCAGCATGTATAAATTTCTTCAAGATGTAAATTTAACTTATATATTGTAATAATACGTAAACTTCTGTGCTTTTTAATACTATGCAAAACATTTTTTTTAACATTCATTTTTATCAATTAATTTTCCCAAAGGAGGGGGGGAGGTAGTAAATTAAACATTTAAAATTTTGATTTCATTGTCTGATTTTAATATTTTTTTACAGAGCTCATTAAAAAAAAGAAAAAAAAAAATCAACATTTTATATTATACTTTAGGGAGAGAAAATACTGATTTTCTGATCAGATTTGCAGATCTCACAAAATTTCAAATTAAAAAAATCTGATATCCGGTAAATCACATATCGGTCTATATCTGATAGATAGATATGGAAAATAATGAGTGAATTCACACTTGTTATTTTATTTTTAAATTATCGATAGTAATCAACGGCATTCATTAATCGCTCTTATATAAATTATAGATGCATATACTATATGCTTTAATCTTCATACATTCACTGAATAGATTAAGAATAATTAATTTAATACACTTACTTGTTTCAGGTTTTTCAGAAGCTCGTGTTCAGCAGATGGTTGATTGCAATATTGCACTAGCTGTTTGTCATCACAATTATCATAGCCACATTTGCAGCGATTGCAATCGCATAAATCCACATTGAACGTTGTTGGAAATATAAATTGTCTATCACTTTCTCCCTTTAAACCACTAATCCAGCCCGATGCATCACGATTAAATTATTATTGCGCAAGCGTGTTTTCGGCGTGTCAACTCTAAACTGCCGAAGAGATCTATTAGAAGGCACAATTCAGGCTTTGTACTTCTGAAAGATTTCGCTGCGTTATCGGTGCCTTATATTTCATTGCAGCGTGAAGTTTCTTTCTCTTATCAGAAGCACATATTCTGTGTGCCTTTCATATTATAGCTGTAGAAGGCACAATGATCTTGTGCCTTATACGTAAGAGGTACAGTTTTAAGAGTGTAATAGATGTAACATGTTAGATTAAAATAAGATTTAGATATTTTCAATACCTATTGGATGCAATAAGCCTAATTATTGGATATTTGGATATTTTATAGATATCTAATAGGTGGAAAAATGAGCGACATTTGTCGTGCTAATAGATATCTGTAGGATGTTTATAGAAATCTATCGGGTGATTTTTCCACTTTTATAGATATTTATTCCCAACAAACAAACTTATCCACAGTTCATCCTAAAGATCCACATTACATTCTAAAGATGTCTATATTTCATCCTCAAGTTGTCCTATAAATGTCCCGGAAAGAAGATGTGTTTGTAGGGTAACTTTTATAGATGTCTTATGGACGTCTTATGGATGCAAGTGGCTGTGTGGATATTAATGTACAGACCGACTGGGTCGCGGCACTGAGACCCTTGATTAGGGCCCCCAAAATTTCATTTATTAAAAAAAATAATAATAATAATAATTTAAAAACATACAAAAATGCTCTTGAAAATTGCACTTAATGAGAATTTTACTTTTGAAAGCAAAATAAAATGTCTTACAAAAGTACAAATTTACTAAAATATTTATTTTTTAGGCTAAACAGTTTTAAAAAAAAAAATCAAGTCTTTTTCTTAAAAAAAAAAAATAATAATAATAATAATAATAATAATAATAAATAAAATAAAAAAAGATGCTAAAACCATGGGGAAAATTCTAGGAACGGGTCCCAAATGCTGATAGGATATTGATTGATGCTTTCTAATTCTCTAAAATATTAAGAAAACAAGAAAGAGGAAGCATGGTCAAATTGCGTGAATTTTACGTATGAGAGAGTTAAGGGCTATCACAGGAAAACTGTCAAGAGACACTTGCAAAATTGTTAAGATGAAAATAATGAATCATGGTGATCGCGAAATGACATATAAAGGCCAAAGTAGTCGTTAGGATTTCATTTCCGACCCTGCATTGCTAGGTGATACCGAATCGTATTTGTGTCCTCTACATCTCCTGTAGGTTTGTCGCACCGGTAGCAAACCCCCTGTATATCGAAAAGGGCTAACTGAATAATTTTTACTCTAAAAAATTATTAAGTTAGTAAATAATCTAAAAAATTAATTTTCCAGAGAGCTTAAAATGCTCCAGTAGGAAACATTTGAAAACCCAGTAGTGGAAACATTTTCTATTCAAGTAGTGGACACGATTGAATTTATTAATAAAAGGAGAAATGAAATGTGAATTGATTAAAATGTACATTTATATAAGAAAAAGCATTTTCTGTTTTATTAATATGTTAAAAAAACGAAAAAAGTATATAAACTTGTAACATGAATTCAAAACAAATTATCTATAAAAAATGTAACGGCTTACTAATACACTGTTTTTAATTAAAAGTCTCGATTTGTAAAAAATAAAAAAATAAATGAATTTTCCTTTATGTGATAATTTTATAAATGCCCGGGGGCTAGCTAGTTTTTCAGGTATTTACTTGAATTTTATGCGACATTTAAAAGACATGTGAATATATTCTAATAATTCAAAGAAAAAAAAAAAACATTATGAATATATCAAAATATTCTGATCTAATTTTGAGTGAAATGAATTGATATTCCTGATTTGGGAGAACATTGAGCTATGTTTATTAACTATGCTCTTGCAGCCTTGAAAGTTAAATGTATCAGTAGTTGAAAGAGCTATCCACTGCTGGTTTTGATGATATTTTGAGGTTCTAGTAAAAGAAACCCATAAAATATTATATATTAATATAAAATTAAAAAGAAAAAAAAAAGTTGTACACTTAAATTAGTCATAGGGAAGCAAAGGGTTAATGAATTCAAGAAAAAATAACCACAGACAATGCAAATAAAATTTTATTTCCTTGTTTAACTCCTTGTATGTTACAAGTAAAAACGATAAAATGGCTGAAAAGCAATTTTTTTCAGTTTAATAAATGTTATTCTAAAACTGAATGGCATATTTGTAGTTTAAGAATTTACACAGGATAAAAAAAAAAGTCAATTTTTTTATTTTTTAATTTTTATTTATTTATTTATTTATTTATTTATTTGTCTTATTGTACAATTTATCTTAGAATATTTTTCCGAAGTTTCGACTCAATTGAAATTGAAGTCTAAAAGTGGGAGCCTTTGGAAAAATCTTACATTAGGTTCATTTTATTCCCAATTGAAACCTTTAATCGCTTTTTTCTTTTTTCTGAAAACACTATTTTTGAAATCAGTGAACAGGATTTCTCAAAAAACTATTTTATGTACCTGACTTATTGAACTTATTCACACTAACTAGAGTTTAAACAAAGTTTTTTTTTTCATTTTTTCATTACAATTAATTTTACAAAGCTATACGTGCATGGGATAAAATGTACTGAAAATTTCATTGTTTTTGCATTCAACTCTGCAAAAAGTCCACATTTTATTGTAAATGTTGCACTTTTATATGATCAAAATTTTAAATAAAAATTTTATTTATTATATAAAAAAATATATGCTTTTTTTTAAACCTTCAAATTCTATATAAACCCTTAAGAAATATTAATAGTAGAGGGTTGTAACACGAATCCTGAATGTTGCTCGAATCGATGCTGAAATTATAAAACTTGTTTACAGAGTTTAAATTTAAAAGAGTCCAGTAATGGTGCATTTACCTATGTTTAATAATTTCAGTTTGCTTTAAAATAGTGTAACAGGAATATAGATTATCAGAAGACACATCGCTCAATTGATCACGGTTAAAAAAAATAACATGTAATCAAAACGCATTATACATCAATCAAATTTAAAGATGTTCCTATAATTGGAATGTTTTGTAAGATTTTTCCAGCAAAAATGTCTCCCAAAAACCGGTATAATAGCTACCATCTCACTATAACACGGAAATATTTCCAAAGATAATTATGAAATCTTCCGATATTTGTCTTGAAAATGTCACCATGATAAACACGCTGTATACATTTTTTCTCATTTTATTAATAAATCGTCGCCAATAATTTCCTAATTACGTCTGGCTTTAATCCACTTTCACACATTTCCTACAACACCAATTCCTGATGGATGAAGGCTCCGTTGAAATAACCTTCGCAGTTTTTCCTTGTTAATAAACGATTCGATTAAGGACGTGAAAGAATTTCATGGCTTTAACATATTATCATGATATGATATAAATAAAATAAAATAATTGAAATATGCTCTTGCTTTAACTTCATCAATTATGATGTCGTGTTTTAAGAGTATTTTTTAAATATAACAACGTAATTGAAATTATAACGAGTGCAAGATAATATAAATCATTTATTAAAGTAAATAAGAAAATTGTAATTTGATTTTTTGAAAGAGCATGAAATCTAATCAAAATATTATGTGATTTATCAATGTCTTAAAAGCGGAGACTAATTATTTTTTAGTAATTGATTCACACTCCGTTTACGGATCATTAATGCCAATCGGAGCGAATTGGTTGATATTTTACAGTTTTGTTTTATAATTGGAAACTATATGTATTATTTATTATGAAAAATCTTGTTAAGACGCAAAATAAGAACACGATTTTTCAGCAGTTATTATTAATTATTCCTATATACATACATAATCACGCACACACATACACACACACACACATATATATATATATATATAATAAAATTACTTTTTGTAGAATTACACGTTTTTTTATGTCCTCAAGACCATTTGATTAATGTTTAAAAAGTATATGTTTGTGATTCGGTGTGTAAGAGTATACTCGTATTTATGCGAAATATTGTGAGTGCTAAAGCTCAAGAAAGGATGTACAGGATTTTATAAAACTTTTTAAAATTAAATCTTATTATAAATTTGTGTTTTTTTTTCCCTTTGAAAATTATTGCTATTCCAAGCTGTTTCCAGTGTAAATAAAGACCAAATTAATATGCCAAATTATTATCCATGTGTATAATACAGATACTTATGTATAATATGTATATATATGTCATATATATATATATAAACATAATACATATGTTACTTGTCTGACTTATAAATATGTATTATACCCATAATTCAGAGAGTACTGCGGAATTTCCTCTATTGAAATGTATTTATTGAATTGATATATCAATATGGCCATTAAATGCCATAGATTCCAATTTATTGAACTATTTATTTATTCCTTTATTTTTAGCTATTTTTGTCAATCGCTCAGAAGTATGAGATGAAATATATTATAAAAGTATACAATCACTGAAAAAATTCAAGTATACTCATAAAATAAACAGAGAGAGAGAGAGTTACTTCAACTTCAAAAAGGAAATTTAATTTATATATTTAGGTTTTAAAGAAGATTTTTTTTTTTTTTTTTTAAAGATTTAAATTAACTGGCACAAGCAGTTTTTACTATTGCAGTGAACGCTTTTATCCTCATTTGTAATAAAAGTTCTTAGGCATTTCGGTTCCATCAGCGGCTTAGACGTTCTGCTCTCGAAGCTGAGATACGGAAGGTGTCAGGTTCAATACTAGGTCACGCTCTTCGGCCTAATCGTTCAGGGGTTTTCGTAGTATTCTCCGAAACTGGAGTAAATACGAGCTAGGATGTGTTAGACTCCAAGAATGGTGCTCCAACCTGGGCTAGGACCCTCGGGAAAACAACTGGTCTTAACCCTAACACTGGTCTAGGGCACCCTGTAATATTTGTTTATCGTTGTAAAAAGAGATTAGCAAGGAAATTAATATAAAGGAAATAACAAATTCTCTTATCAAATTCGATGCACAAAAATAACCTCTATTTTTTTTCTCTAGTGTTAATGTTGTTTACATAATTTAACTTTCCTTTCTGAGAAGAATAAGCTATCATTAAACACTTTTTTTTTTTTTTTTTTTTTTTTTGAGAGAGAGAGAGGGGGAAAGAGAAAGAGATAGCCTATCATGTCAGTCAATTTTTACTTTTTCAAAAAAAAAAAAAAAAAAAAAAAAAAATGTATTTTGTCTTTATCTGCCCCCTTTTGTGAATTCTGGTTTATTAGAAAAAGGTAATTTTACAGGATATTAAATACCTTTGTGTGCATAGAAAATATATATTAATTTCACTCTGTTTAACGCAATTTTAAAATGTTTAATTGCACTAACGAGAAATTCCACTCATAAACACAGTGCTTTGAAATTTATTTTTATGTTCCTGTACACGATTTTCATAAAAACGTTAAACTAATATCGCCATATAATACAGATGTAAAATATGCATTTTAGGCTTTCTGTTACGATTTGGTTTCGAATTATGTTCATAAGAGTCTCACTGGCTCACACACAGATAGATACACGGATGAACTACTATAAATCTGATGTTCAGATTCAGAGGACTCCAAAACATATAATTAAAAAACTCGATTTCGAAAATTTGTCGCAAATGCAATTTTTGTTGCCGTATGTATAAGGATTAAGATCGATTGATTGGATTTTCCGGCATGTTTTTTTTTTTCCTTTTTTTAAAAGGTGTCTTAGCGCGCATTCAAGCGAATTTAGGTGAAAACCACGAAAAACTCCAAAAATTACGTCGACTAGTTTGATCTTTGATCTAACCTTGCACTTCCCACCTGACAGCCTCGAGAAAAGAATCTCTAGGCCATTTGTAGGCCAATACTTACTGTATCATATACGAATAAAAGACAGTAAAAAACACACACAGTAGGAAACTGTCAAATACAAATGATGAAATCCCGTCTTTTATTTATTAGCATGAAAATATACAATTAGCTCTTGATACACTTGATTACTTTACTCTGTAAATACATCATTCTATTTTTATTTTCTAAATATTAAACAATATTTATTTTTTTTCTAATGCATCTTAGCATTTTCCCCATTCTACATATTAAATGAAACGAATTTTACTAAACGAAAGTCGGAAAAAAAAAGTAATAATGTGATGGTTTTCCTGAATAGTTATCATCTAAAAGAAAATCTTTTAAGAAAAACCTTTTTTATTCTTTCTCTTCTTCACACCTACGTACCTTTGACATAAGTTTCCTCTTAGCTTCTTAGGTAGCTTGAATGAAGATCGTAAATCCTACGCAAACACCAATAAGCTAATCTCTTCACAAAAACAGCACCCAAAAGACAAACAGCTGAAGATCAAGTCAAATATTTTTCGTCCCTCACCAGATGTTTCAGGAAGTAACTGTAAAAATTAGAAGCATCCTTTATGAAGAGATGATGAAATCCTAAAGTTATTCCAATAAATAAAAAAAATAATTAAAAATCTCCTTGTTTTTTCGAAAATTCCTTTAATGATATATAATATGTATAGATATATTTTTTAAGAAAAAATGCACGAAATTCTCAGACGTTACTGCTGAAATAATTAAGAGTATATTATTTTTCTTTTCCCTTTTCCGCTACATATATGATTAAACTTTAATACAAGTTTCAAATGTATGATAAAATGAATTGGATTTCATAGGCTGTGTCAAAATCGTATGCAATAATCTAGAAATATAAACTAACAACAGTATTTTTGCAGTATGTAGCAGTATTTACGTAACTTATCTCCTTATATTATTAAAATCTGTGCGCATCTGTCTGTCTGTCTGTCTTTCTGTCTGTCTGTCTGTCTGTCTGTCTGTCTGTGAGAAATGCCTTGTGACCGCTAAAGCTCCGGCGCTAATGGTCGCAGCATCTCGAAACCGGAGTCGACAGACGCAGAATTTCTTCATCTCGACATCGCGATAATTCGCTAAGCGATGCGACCCTAATTAGCAGAGATATTAATTAAAACGTCGACCCATATCTAAAATGACCCAGAATTCATGATTAAATGCTTAAAAAGTGACATTTTTACGGAAAAAGTGTTAAATAAATTAGAAATATCAGTCATATCGTTACAAATAAGATACCATTGGAAAGGGCTTTTTTTTCTTAATCCGATGGTTTAAACGGCTTATCGATCGGACAATTAGATTTTTTAAAATTAACTAAAGTATGAAAGAAAGGTGGCAACAAATCACAAGAGTTTTATTAATTTCGCAATTTCAGTTACCATGGCGCCGGGCGAAAGAATAAATAGATTTTACTTCCTGCTTTACTCATTTTGTACTGGAAATAAAAATTGCAAATTTCAAAATGCTTCAATTTTCTTCGAAATAATTTCAAACTTGCTACAGACTTTTAACATCACAAGACGAAGTTGCAGTTCAAATTTCATCGGGTTTCGAGAATAAATAAAAAATGTATAATTTAATTGCAAATTAAATTTTATTCTAATACGCGTATTTCAAATTCTAACTATGATTAAATTTTTTTTAATACATCATTCGAAAGATATTTTAAAGTACTTTTATATTATCGAAAGTGGGATTCAAGATTTCGCTTCATTTACACGTTTTGAGGTCTCCTGAATCGGATTTCTTTTGTACCTCAGCTACTAATTAAAATAATTTCATAAGCAATGCATCATTAGATAGCTTTGTTGATTTGAAATCGAACAGTAGATTACAGAAATTTCTATCGCCAGATGGCGCTGTAATATTTTAAAATTTCAATATTTCAATTTCTAATTATGATTAAATTATTTTTAATACATCATTCGAAAGATATTTTAAAGTTCTTTTATATTATCGAAAGTTTTAACCAGATTTGCACGTTTTGAGGTCTCCTGATTAGGTTTTCTTTTGCATCTCAGCTAATTCAATTAGACCGTTCAAAATTGATATATCTAGGTTAATTAGGAAGGGCTGAAAGGGTGGGGAAGATATAGGCGTGCACCGCGCGCACGGGACAGCGCTGCCGAAGGCAGTGGGGACCCGGTCCGACTTTTTAACCGATGAGAAATGATTTTTTTTTTCATTTTCTTTTCTTAAGAAAAAAATCTGATTTGAGAAGGAATATGTGCGCGTAGCGCGCGTATACCTTCACACGTGCGCGCGCAGCGCGCATGGGTCTGCGCTGCCGAAGGCAGTGGGGACACGGTGTGAGTTTTTACACGATCAGAAATGATTTTTTTAGGGGGTACGAAGGGTCAGGGAAGGAATACGCGCACACAGCACGTGTATTACTTAACTTAAACGCGCGCACGGGACTGCGCTGCCGTAGGCAGTGAGGACCCGGTCCGACTTTGTACCCGAATGAAATTATTTTTTTAATTTTCTTTTCTTAAGAATAAAAATTTTATTTGAGAAGGAATATGTGCGCGCAGCGCACGTATATCCTCACACGTGCGCGCGCATCGCGCATGGGTCTGCGCTCCCGCAGGCAGTGGGGACCCGGTGTGAGTTTTTACCGGATCAGAATTTTTTTTTTTTTGAGGGGGGGGGCACGAAGGGTTAGGGAAGGAATACGCGCACGCAGCGTGCACGGGGCAGCGCTGCCGAAGGCAGTGGGGACCCGGGCCGACTTTCTACCCAATCAGAAATGATTTTTTTTTTTTTTTTTTTCTTTTCTTAACACTAAAAGTTACTGTTAGTGATTCATTAATTTTAGTATTTCATTTGAAAATACTGACCCGCTAGCGGGCGAAGCTCGCTAGTTATGATTATTATTATCATCTGTTTTAACAATTAAAATAACAATATCACTGTATATTTTTGCTTGCACTTACGCATATATAATAGAGAAAGTATTGTTTTTAGATCCGATTTTAGAAGCTGAATTTTATTATTATTACACGTTTTGAGGTACGCTGAATACGAATACCTGAATACCTTTTATCAACATAACTAGGAAACATAAATTAGCAGAAAGATCAATTTCGGTATTTCGAATCTGTAGGATAAGATAATAGTATCTGTTTTTAAAAAGGAATAGATAGTTAATGTACAGAGACATAAAAAAAAAAAAAAAGAATTTAAATATATTATGTCTATGGTCAAGATTTCTCATTGGCACAGTTTAACTTCTTTAGACTGCACTTAATTTAGTTAATCCAAGACGTACTTTAGATATTCTTTAATTAATTAATTAATTTAAGATATATTTTTTATATGCATAAAGCCATGTTTCGTATAAAAGTTAATATGAAAGTATTCCCCACGCGTTTACAGAAACAACAAAAGAATTAGAATATATTAATGGCTGTAGCTGAAAACTTACAGCGCATTCCTAGCTAAATTATGTTTTTTTGTTTTTTTTTTACAGCTTTAAATTTAATTCACGGTGTGATGCACATAGTATTTACAGTTAATGTACCGGGTTGCCGAAACTTATTATAAAAGGTCTTATCATTATTATGCATATTATTATTGTTATTTCTTAAATATTTTTATAATGTAGCTACAATATTCAAGTGGGATGTTGAGGGATTTTAAAACTCTCCACACATAGCAATATAGCACAGATAAATATGTTTATAAATAGTTTAAAACTTTTTTTAACCCTTCAAGGGGAAAGGTTTTTACACTATGGACAGGTACCAGAGTTAACAGACAAAGTTAAAAGAAAATAAACATTCTTTTCTGCTACGTCATAAAAATAAAATTTTACTGATAATGTGGAGATTAAGGCTGACTAACTGGAAGTAGATCGCACCCTGTCTGGAATACCCTCCATGGGGGTCTGTTAAAGGGGTCCTAATCCGTACTTACGCAAGTTTCAAAGAAAACAGTCGTGTCGTCGAACAATTGTCAATAAAAGCTGATAAATGCTTTCTCATAAGCCATATTTTCCTATAGAAGCAGCTATGGATTATTACGTCAATCAGTCGCTGAAAAATTGGCTAATTTGGATAATTTGGAAGCTGAAGTCAATGAGAGAGTAGATTATATCTAAGAACAGCAATTTGTTCGTTCGCGAGATCGAGCGGCTGCCAAAAGAAATGGGATGCAGTATTTTAAGCATAAATGGTGAATAATCTACGGAATAATCATTTAAAGATGTTTTTGTTAAATGTTGCTATTGTTCTTGTTGAATTGTTGAACAAAAAGCCTCAAAATAATTATGCATCGACCCAATACATTTTATTTACAGTTCAACGAAGAAATGAAATTTTTGAACAAAAGATGCATTATGATCTTAAAAAAAAACTTATTTATTTTTTTGTGTGTGTGTGTGCGATTACGATTTTCTTGAATTTATTTATTAAATATTATGATTTAAAAAGCAAGTTCTAGAAGAGCTAACAGATTAAAAAATAATAATAATAATTAAAGGGTCGTCAATTTATCAACTTCGCTGTTTTTAACAATCTAAAATAATATAATAAAGGATTCAATAAATTTGTGTGTTGTATTAATTTTTATGTATTTTGACAGTAAATTCGTTATTGAGTTATTGGTTATTTATAGCTAAGTACGTGAAATATACGCGAGACAACGACGAGAAGAAAAACTTATGTTTAATACAAATACAATTAGTTATAAAATAGAGAACAATTGTGAACGGCAACATATTTTCTTGGATCCTTAGGAGATTTTATCTTTAAAATATTCTCCATCCAAACCTTTTAAGTAATATAAAAATAAATGGGATGTAATTGTTAATAGTTAAACATAACGAGTAAATACATATTTTGAATTATACCTTTAATAACAATAATATGGAAAAAAAGTTACTCAAGCAAAAAATTGTTCATGAAATATTATGATAATTGAGAAACAAGTTAATAGTAACGTAAAAGGCCAATAAGTCAATTAAATAACAAGATTCAAATTAAATTTTGATGGATTGTTTATGATATTTTATCCTTCATTCACAGGTTAAAAAGTTCATTCCTAACGTATATTTAACTCTTGTTATATATATAATAAAATTTAATGAGATCAAATAAATATAATGTACTATAAACATTTTTAGATATGCAAAATACAAAGACATTTTTTTATAAATAAGAAGGAGAGAGATTTGAAATAGATTATAAAAGAATTAATAAATTCATTTAATCGAAGGACCAGATGTTTGGCAACATTTTAAATGAAGGTCTCATATTAAAAAGGAATTTGTATTCTTTTAAAAAAGAATAGCTGGAAACAGAAACTTAAGGTCGATTAGAAAATTCACTGCCTATTTGTTCTTATGTCAAAAGTTTTGTTTCATTAGTCATTTAGTTCGTTTGTCCAAATAACTGTTATTTTCTCCTTTTCTATTTTCACTGCTGAAGAACAAAACATTTCAATAAAACAATAGGCTCTGTTTGACAGCTTTGTAATCTTTGTTGAAAGATGTTGAAGTCTGTTCCATTTTTCCGTCTTTACTTACCACTGACATGACAGCAATTATCTAAAGGTGGGAAAGTGTGTGCTGAATTTTGATGCATACAAAATGTTGATGTATAATAGCAGTTAAAAATAAATGGAATTTTGAATTTGTTTCTAGTTTCGTTCTTTAAATTCAAAATTCATATATTGTTATTGTTATTTAATGAAGAATGGCCCTGATGTCTATCAAAATGGTGATTCGGTTCGTTCAAGAAATGCTTCTTTTGGCAACATAATGATAGATTTTGTGCACTACACTACTACCATTTGTACAAAAATACAAGGTGTATCTGCATTGATCGCCAGAATTGTAATGGCACCTGAAAATTTTTTAAATCTCACATTGTCTTTGTTTTCAATTTATTCACAAATGCATCACAGCTTTTCTAATCGTCGTCATCATTTGCATTGGAATACCTGGAATAAACTAATATTAAACATTTTATTATATTACGCGATATAATATTAATTGGAAATCTTGGAATGTGAAATAAAAATTAAATTTAATAATGTATATTTTATACGTGTACAAAACAAAACTACAATATAACAAAAAAAAAAAAAAAAAAAAGTAAAATTAGGAACCGCTCAAAAATTATGAAACACTTTCTTGTATTACGGGATATGCATTAAATATTTAAAAAAAAAAATTATTCTTTCACTTTCGAATTCAACCGTTTTCATTTATATTTTATTTTATTATTTATTTATTTTATTTTATTTTTCGTTTATTTATTTATTTATTTATTTATTTTATTTATTTATTTTATTTATTTTTATTTATTTATTTATTTATTTATTTATTTATTTGAATGTCCAAAGAAATAATTGACAGATTCTATTGGAACTTCAGGAGTATAAAAAATATTTTACGCTACATATATTTCAGCTAAGGTTTTAAAATGAGACAAAAAGGGGACTAGGAATAATAATAAAAGTAATAAATAATGCTTGAAGCCCTATAAAAAACAATGCTTAAAATACATTGAAGCTGCAGCATATGATTACGATTGCTTCTTTTTGTTATCTATAAGATAATATTAAGCATATTTATGGAGATATAAAGGTTTCTTTAACAACATTGATAATTTTTCGCAAGCTATTTCTTTATAAGACGCTGAGTTATTAAATCAGTGAATTGACAGCAAAAAAAAAAAAAAAAAAAAAAAAGGCAAAAATTCTGTGAAAGATAGAATTTAATTTAATACGGAGGATTATCAATTTAAATCTCTAAAAAGTTTTTATGATTTTTGATTTTTGATCCTTATTTATTTTTTATCTCATTTTTTGAACGTAAAACTGGACCACGTACTTTTTAAAATGACTGAAATGAATTAAAATGAAGTGTTACAACCTAAATTTCATACTTTAGTTAATTTAAAAAAATCTAATTGCCGTGTCGAAAACCTGTTCGCACGCCAGGATTAAGAAAAATCGCCCCTTTCATTTGGTACCGAACTTGTAACGATATGGAACTGACATTTCTAATTTATTTTGGTATTACACAAAACTGGTCTACAAAATCTGGTGACGACGTTTTTACCCAGATTGAAACTAATAGTCCTCCTAGTCCTAAAAAAGAAAAAAAAAACTTGCCATACTACGTTTTAACAATCGGAATGTAAAAATACTGAATATCTACAGAAATCCCAGCATTTTTACTAAATAATGATTATATGCAAAGCGTTAAGAAAATTTAATTTTGTTAAGCACTCTACAAAAATCAAAATAAAAAGTAAAAATTGAATATTTAGTAATACATTTACTAATGCCGCACTTTAAAATGTAAAAAAACAACCGCACTTTAAAATGTAAAAAAAGGGCTGAAAATGCATAGGAAAAAAGCATGGGGGGGAAAAAGAAAAAATTCTCAATCATAAGTGTCAACAAAAAAAAAAAAAAAAAAAAGGAGGGGGGTAACACTGGATATAATATCAGGTGAAAATTCACTTGTATCTTTAGAAAAGAAGTTTATAATACACTAGCAGGCTTTGCCCGCTTCGCTGGACATTAAACTTAAATGAGTTGTCAAAATGCCATATCTTTATTAATAACCTAAGTTCTCGCTGTGATTAGTAGAAGTTTTTTCGCTCCCAATGTGAGGAGTCTGGGTCCCCACTGTCTTCGGCACAACTTACCCACTTCTTACTTCCCCACCCTCAGAGGGTGAGTTCGAAGTTTTGCAAAATCCCACTAATGTACATAATGCGTACACTTAATCAATATCCACACACCAAAATTCGCCATTCTAAAATAATTCAAAGCGAATTCAAACGGAAAACATGTTTTTACACATGTTTATTGCCCACCGACTCCGAGAAGGGGGGGGGGGGTATTTCGAATTTCGTGAAATGCAGTTACAATAAGTGCCTGGTGCATACAAACAATTTACGCACCAAATTTCGTGACCACAGAAGTCTTTAATAGGCAATATTATAAATAAAAAAATAAAAATTATACAGACACGACATTATTTCATTATTTAAAACATGAAAATCTGACATTGACAGATTTTAATTTAGTGCCAGAGGCCTACTGCTAAATTTGTTAATATCGACAAATTCTTCTTTAGTTAATTCGTGACGATCTAAATTCCATGATAAAGTTTTCATTAAATCAAACCAATGTGTTTCAGCTGCAGATATTGTAACAAATAAAGTTGGAAGTCCAAACTGTCTTATAGCCGCAAAACAACGTTTTTCTCTTTTTCCCAATGAGGGGGAGGTGTGCCTTGCGGGGGGACTCATGTCAAAGGTGTGCCTTGGGGGAGACTCATGTCAAAGTTGTACCTTGGGGGGGACTCATGTCAAAGTTGGACCTTGGGGGGACTCATGTCAAAGTTGGGCCTGGGGGGGGACTCATGTCAAAGTTGGGCCTTGGGGGGACTCATGTCGAAGTTGTACCTTGCGGGGGACTCATGTCAAAGTTGGGCCTGGGGGGGGACTCATGTCAAAGTTGGGCCTTGGGGGGGGACTTCATTCAATAAATCCCCATTCAATAAACCGACTGAAATAGGCCTATAGCACTAATTAAGAGTGACCTATAAAAATTCGACAACTGTACCGACTGAAATAGGACTCTAGCACTAAAAAAAGCACAGCTTAAGTATCGCAACCCTTTGGTGGCTTTAAATATTTTAAGCCATTTTTGCGATGAACTGTATTGACTATCTCAATTGTGCAATTAAAGATCTTGGCGAGAAACGTCCGAGCTACTTCGGTGCCGAATTTCAAATTTTGCCAAAGGGATCCAATACTAAAGCTGTTCCATATCGAATCTGAGTTGAAAACGGCAAAAGGGTAAAATAAATTAGAAATATCAGACCTATATTTATAAATTTGATACCGAATGAAAGGGGTGATTTTTCTGAATCCAGGGGTGCAAACAGTTTTTCGATGCGACAATTAGATTTAAAAAAAAAAATAACTAAAGTGTGAAATTTAAGTGGCAACGGAAAAACGGAAAAAGGGGAAAATAAATTAGAAATATCAGACCTAACGTTACAAATTCAGTACCAAATGAAACAGGTGATTTTTCTGAATTCTGGGGTGTAAACAGTTTTTCGATACGACAATTAGAGTTTATAAAATTAACTAAAGTATGAAACTTAGATGGCAACACTTCATTTCAATCTTTTCATAATTTGTAGTGAAAATCACGCGAATACAAAAGTCTTTATCTTAAAAATTTATTTTTGCATTTTATTTTTCCATTCAAAGCGTTTTAGTGAAAAAATATTTATGGCGCATGCGCAGGCGTTTTTTACACACAATTTAAACACTAATCATAATTTTGAAAATTTCTATAGATATAATTTCAAGTTGGGTGAAGACCTAAGTTTCTGCCAAGCGCCGTTGAATTCCGTCCAGCCGTTCTCGAGTGATGCCCGGACAAACGTGTTTTAGTCTTTTACCCCCTAGGGGGGGAACGGGGGGGAATTTCTGAAAAGTTGATAGATATAATTTTAAGTTGGGTGAAAACCTAAATTCCTGCCAAGCGCAGTTGAATTCCGTCCAGCCGTTCTCAAGTGATGCCCGGACAAAAAAAGCGACATTCGGACACGATGACACACACCCAGACACACACACACACACACACACAGGCAAAATTTTCTGAAGTCATTTTCGGCTTTCATGGGGTGTGACCCGTGAAGATATCGCAAAATGTTTCGATTCCGACAAATTTACAGACAAAAGTCTGATTTTATTAATATAGATTAACCCTTTAACATTCATTGGTTTCACAGCGAAACCAAACATTTGACATCATTTAACAATTTTTATGCAGCAGTTTTTTTAACATTCCCCCCTTGTTTTAATCAATTTTTAAACTTTTGTTTCTTCTCTGTTTGTTAGATAACAGCACTACTTCAAAATTTAACAAATAATGCTTCAAAGAAAGCTAAATACATAAGTCACTTGAAGTTTCTTAGTAGACGCGAGTGCGAATTGCTAGTTTGATGATGCACTCATGTCTAGTTTTTTTCATTTAATGAAGAGCAGGACTATCATTTTCCCCTGTAACAACTTTTACGAGTGTTTGTAGTTAATAATGTGTGCCTACAAAGTGTTTTATATATTAAATTAAATATTATTTGATTTTAATAAGGTTAACTTATAGATGTTTCAAATCAAACATTTCTCGAAAAGGAACAATGCGATTTTTTTTTTTTTTTTTTTTTAAATATTTATGATCAGTTATGTGTCTAAAAGCCATTTTTAAAATTAGTTTCACTACTTAATTTTTAAAATAAATTAAGTAGTGAACTTTATAAGGTTAAAGTGTAACATTTGATTGACACCATGAAGTGTATAATTTTATATTGCCATGAAATGTATAATTTTATATTACCCATAATTTTCATGTATGGGATTTTTAATATTTACCTAGCTTTACTTCTATGTATTTAATTCCCACTGGAAGAAAAATATTTCCCTAATAATGTTACAGAAAGCTTCAAAACCTTAATAGCTTTTATCATTCAAAACTTGAAAACAAAATTTTTATTTTGCAATAGTTTTTATTTGAAATATAACATGACACTATAAAGTTTTTTTAAAGTGACCTTCATGAAATGTTTTACACTTAATTATAGTCCTTTCAAAGTTATTATTATTATTATTATTATTATTATTTTAACTTAAAACATTTATCTGTATTTCGATTTTACGTACTTTTTTTGAAAGTAAAGTTTCAACAATTTTCGATAGCCTTGTAAAATTTTTAATTAGCTCATCAGATTTTTTTCTTTACTTTTACGATTTAATTACTTTTTTATGTTGAATATTTTTTAAATATATTTCTTAATCACTTCGAAAAAAGTTTATATTAAATGGCAAAAGTTTTAATTACTACTTTAAAGTTACTGAGATATACGAAAGATGAGAATATAGGTCAATGATGAATTGCAACTGATTTACTAGAATGAAATGTGAAAACATGTAACATTTATAGGATAATATTTGATAGGTAATTACTGTTAAATTTTATAGTAAATTATAATCTATTATCAAGGTAAAATGTGTGTTTCTTAAATTTATACTACTAGTATTATTACCGGTCTTTAGATGAGCTGTATTATTTTATTATTTTATTTATTTATTCATTTACATATTTTAAAAACCTAAGCAAAACTAGCAAACAATCTCTAGAATATACGAAGACTGTTCGTCAATTTTTATATCATTATTTTATAAGTCATTTATCAAATAAATGCCACACCATTTAAGGGAATAAATTTTTACAGCAATTTTTTAAATTTTGAAATCCTACTATAAATAAACTTTTTCATTACCCTAACAAGATTCGAGTTCAAAGAAAAATGATAATTTTAATTTTTAGCAACATTAAAATTTACTAAGTTACAAAAGGAAGTTTTCAATAAGAAATTGCTATTGCCATTTAGTTACAAAATAATAATAATAATAATAATAAGTGTAGTACACGATTAATGATTTTTGAAAAAGTTCCTAGGTCAATTAACTATTCAATATGCAGCATTTCTTCCAGCGTGAAATTTTTCTACTTTTTGAAAATAGATAAGAAATGATATTTTATTCTTATACCGTTAAAAATAAACAAATAACAACAACAACAACAACAAAAACAACAACAATAATAATAATAAAAACACCGGAAATTTTACAGCGCCAAATGCTAACAATGTGGGTGTCCCCCCCCCCCCTTTTTTTTTTTTTCTTTTAACAGCAGTGCTAAAAATTGCTTAGTTCTCAAAAATTTTATCACATACCAAAATAAATAAATAAATAAAATAAAACATTTTGCATCGAGTTATGGACTTCCGCGTATCAGGCGAACATTTTCCCTCTGTGCTATTAATTCGTCTAATTAGTGTTTAGTTAGACATTGCCAATCATTGGGGTGCGAGATAAATAAATTTTTATTAATTTTACTAGCAGACCCGGCCACGCGTTGCTGTGACTAAGTTATACGTTGAATTATACGGCTGTAAACTACTTAGTACAGTCAAATTATTATTTACGAACAAAGACGAAAACGTTGTAGCCGATGTAAAAACCCACAGGGTTGAGATTTGAAACTTAGGTCAAAATTTGGAAGCGATTGATAAAAACTTTCGTAGTGTTGATATTAAGCACAAATTAATTTTATTGTAGGGTCCTATAAATTTTAATGGAGAAGTGATATATATTATTTCTAATGCAACTTTGGATAAAATTGCTAAAATGACTAATATATAAATTAAATTCTATTAAAATTCTATTAAAATAAAAGTATAAAAGAAACAGACGATTTTAAAATCAATTTTTATGGAGGAGTGAAATATAATATATGCTATAATGGATAATTTTACTATAAAATGACCTCATCATTTAAAATATTTTAAAGAGGGCAACAGCTGTAGTTATAAAAAGGAAAACAATAAGGCTAAACCAGAAAAATAAGTAAATTTGATAAATATTTTAAAACTTTAAAATTGGAAATCTTATGAAATATTGGACATTTAAAGTAAATACATGTATCATTTTAAATAGAAAAAGATTTTGGAAAAGTTTAGTGTATTTTAACGAAGTGATGAGAAGTTTTTGGGTATGTTAAAATTTTAATAGTAAATTCAAGTTAATAAAGATGGGAAACATTGAGGATTAAGATAAGAATAATTATAAGATTAAAAAAAAAAAAAAAAATTGTATACCATGCTTTTAAATTTTAATATACTAATAATATACTAATTAAAAGGAAAATGATAAATATTCTATCATAATTTGAAGTCAAATTTGTTTACAAATGTCTAAATAAAATATCTGATGTAAGATACTAATATTTTGCAGCGGAATAGATTTCATTTCTGTCATCCTTGGCGAAAAAAAAAAGAATATCGCCAAATTATCTGGCGAAAATATTTAATTCCTTTCAAAAATCATGGTTATTTTAACAACTTATATTAAAAGAGTAATGAATAATATGAAACAATATTTCGTACAATGCATACATCTGGCATGTATATTTTCGTGTTACGCTTTTGATCGCCAAATAATAATAATAAAAAAAAAAAAAAAAAAAAGCCAAGGGCGACAGAGTTTTGAAATTTAAAATTAAAATTTTGTCAATTTGACAGCAAAATAATTCAATCTAACACCCGCGATAACTAATACATATCTATACCCAAATATAAGGATTAAAATCGGGAAATAAATTTCCTCGATTTTTAATAATTTCTTACAAAAAATCCAGTGGGCAATTAACATAGGAAATCATTTTCTTGGCTGCAGAGACGGTCAGTGAGTCACACTTCGCTTACGTATAGAACTCATAGATATAGTATAGCATATATAAAATAGAGTGATCATTGGGGAGAAAAAAGTTATTCCTTTTTATTTGGAAAAAGACGACGTTTTTACCAAAATATGGCCGTCTTTCCCCGAGTGAATACACACGGGAATACATACTAATATTTTAGCAAATAAAATTTATGAATAATTTATTTTCTAAAGGGGAATGGAAGACTCCAGATACAGTTTCAAATTCATATTTCTTTCTTTCTTTTCTTTTCTTTTCTTTTCTTTTTTTTTTTTTTCAATACCACTTAATGGCTGTTTCCAAAGCTTTTATTATTTTTTTTTTTTTCGGCATCAAAAATCATTGTACGATAACATGGGGATGAGAGATCTATATATATTACTATATCTATGATAGAACTACATTAGCACTTTATCAATGTGTATAAAATCTTTAAATTGATTATGACGTCAATTTTCGTGAGATGCATAATTTAACATTTTATAATTTTTTAACGTTCACGTTTGATTAAATGTATTTATTTTTATGTCGAAAGAAAATGAACTCGTATTTTTTTTTTTTTTTTTTGGCAACCATTAAATTAATGGAACTCACAGATATTTTGGAGCAACTTTAATAAAGGTCTATAATTAACAAATAATTGCAATAAAACAATATTGTGACAATAAATTGAGATAAAAACTATCCTATCTCTCAAGTTGGACCAAACTGCACACAGTGTGCAAAATTTCATTAAAATCGGTTCCTTAGTTTAGGAGTTTACCCCGGACAAACATCGTGACACGTAATTTATATATATTTACAGATTTCATTTATTCTTAAAATAAATTTTTTGCTGTCGAACCTTTTTAAAATATTAATGCTAATTTAGAATCATGGAACATATTCAGAAATAGATTCCCTAAAAAATCTAAAGGTTTTTAAGTAACTTACAAATGATTTTTGTACAAATTAAAACTTTAAGAAAAATAATTAAAATATTGTACGCAAGACTGCAAAGTTTCATAAAAATCAGTTTAAAAAACATGTGGCTCATTAGTCCACTAGTAGGATTTTCACTGTTCAGATCAATTGCACCACAAGTTCACATCTAAAATTTCGATGTGATATTTTTGGCAGATTTTGATGTTTCTAACACATTCCAACAAGGTTGAAAAGTGTTAATGACTTCAGTTTGTCCGTTTGCCTGTCTGTCTGCCTGCCCGTGCTCTAACTCCCGTAAATATTCATGGAATTTTTTGAAAATTATTCAAGTTTGCTATCGGATGTTCCCTATTAAAAATGAGTGAGTACCTCTACTGGTTTATGTATACAAGGACACCCGAAAGCACTCCAAAGCATTGTGTTCTATGAGAGTTATATCTATAAACGATATTTTCATATCTTTACTTTACACAAATCATAAAATTGAAATGTGTCATTCAAGTTCACTATCGGTAGTTTTCTATAAAAATATGGAGTAAATACCACCATTGGTTTGTGTACAGGGACACCCAAAAGTATTCGAAAGAATTGCGTTCTATGAGAGATATTTCTATAAACCAAATTTTAACAGTTTTCCTTTGCACAAATCTTAATGAAGTTGAATTATGTTATTCATATGCACAAAAGAATGATTTCTATAGAATACAGTATAATTAGCATTAATATTTACAGAGTCACTCAAAAATATTCAGTTATATTAAGGGATATCATAGGAATATTTCTGGAATTGCATTTTCGTTTACATTACGTGTTTTTAACTTTCCTATTAATTTTTAGGTGTGAATATTATTTGAATTTGTGTGTCTGTCCATAGCCTCCTAAACCAGATGCCTGTCGCGTGGCTCGGAAACTTGGCAACAGTTGAAGCGGTAGACAGCGCCACCTGTTACAGATTGAGTGACCTTTTCATTGAACTGTCACCAATAATTTTAAGAAGTGATGTATGATACATATAATCGATGTTTCTTTGGTTCTATTCACCTTTTATGTATATCATATCCCACTTAAAAAAATTTTTGGTGGCTGTTGAATAAAGAAGTCGTGCAAACTATACCAGGTGGCGCTGTATACCACTTTAATTGTTGCTAAGTTTCCGTGCCACGCGACAGGCATCTAGTTTAGGAGGCTATGATCTATCTGCCCGACTGTCCGTCTGTCTATCTGTCCATCTGCCTGCCTTCAGTGTCCGTAAATATTTTCAGAATTTTTGAAAAATGATATATGTCATTCAAGTTCACTATGAAATGTTTCCTATTTAAAGGGAAATTAATAGGTCCTGTACAACTGGTTTGTGTACAGGAACACTCAAAAAATGCCAATGTATTGCATTTTAGGATAACATACAAATAAATCGCATTTAAATAACTTTCTACTGCAAAATTTATTAAAAAAAAAAAGACATTTAATGTCAATATGCTAAAATAATGTTTTGTGTAGAACAAAATATACTTAACTTGCACTAAAATATTGAGATACATTAAGGGCAGCAATAGAATCTAAGGGTGTTTTTTCTGGTGAAACGTTGGCTTATTATTATTATTATTATTTTTTTTTTTTTTTTTTTTTTTTTTAATAACGTATGTTTGAATTCGTTTCAACGTTTTACGCAATTAATAGATGCATTGTTACATTCTTCTCAGGACCACACATAAGACATACACTCAAAGTAAAATGTTTTTATTATTTACGGTTTTCTTGGTCAGTTCTGTAAATAAAGCAAAATATCATTTTTTATTGATTGTGTCTGAAACGTTTGTTATATTCAGGAAAATATTTTTTACCTTGGATGTTTTTATTTTCTATTCATTTAATGTACTGAAAATATTTTATTAAACACATACATAAATCTCTACAACTCTAACGGGTAAAACTATGATTCACATATCAGTGGAAACATGACAATAAAGATTGCTTAAAACTAAAAAAAGATGATTTAAATCGATGTAATTTTTTAGCTTTGAATATTAAAAATTATTAAGATGATTATTAAGCTTTGACTATTAAGCTTCTCTAAAAAAAAAAAATTTATCTAAAGCGTAAATAAAATTATTTCTACACATTTTTACTACCTATATACTCATTTATTAATAGATTATAAATTTTATTTTTACCTTCTGTTAGATGACAAGTATATTATCCTGTTCAGCATAAGAACTTAAAGTTACCCCCCCCCCCCTAACCTTGTAAAATTAGTTGTAATAATAATAAAAAAAAATCCTTTGCTTATGCACTAGTTAATTTTGTTGTGATCCAGTGTGAAAATGTTCAGTAAGATGTTGACTGATGTTGACTCAGTGTACTAGTTTTTGAGATATCATGTCAACCGAATTCAAAATAGTGTTTCAGATAAAGCGAATAAAGTTTTAAATTGGGATCAAACGAACCTAATGATGGGAATTTCGAAAGGCTACCTTCTATTGATATTTACTTCGATTGTTCGATTGGTTTGAATCTATGGAAAGATATTCTAGACATATTGTACCATTGGATTATTATTATTTTTTTTTTTTTTTTTTTTAAATCTGATATTTTAAATTCCACCCATATAACCCCTTTAAAAGACTATGAGTTTACTAAAAAGTAAATTTTTAAAAATACAAAGGAGGTTTTTCTTTTCTTTTCTTTCTTTCTCTCTCTCTCATTTTTTTTAGAACAGAATAGATTTTGATTTTCTATAAACAGTTTTTTTTTTTTTTTTTTTTTTTTTTTTTTTTTTTAAATTAGAAAATAATTTTTATTTGAGAAATACTTTATTGTATGAGAAAGATTCACAAAAGTTGATGGAATTTACTAATGGAACCTAAGCTTTGCAGCTGATTTTATGTGGATTCATAATCATAAAAAAAAAAAAAAAAAAAAAAAAAATCTAATCACAAGTCTAAAATCAATTTTTTCGTTCAATAAAACGTTATAAAGAAACACTGAATAAAATTTTTTATGAAATTTCACACCTATAAGTTTTGCACATAAAAGCATTAAAATATAAATTAAAAATTTCTTTTTCATTTATACTTATTTACATTTTTTGGACACACACAAAAAGACTTAAAGATTAAAATGATTTACGAAATAATTCAAAATTTTATTAATAAATTTCCAATGAAATGATCAAGATATTAAAACTGGAATTGTTTTATTACAATAGAATGACAGCTAAATTCTGTATGGAACCGCCAGCGGACGAGAGATTCTGTTTTCGAAGATGTTAAACGTGTGGCACCAGATTCGATCCCAGGTCACGCTGGTTAGCTTAGCCGCTCGGAGTTTTCATGATTTTCTCCGAAACATGCATAAGTGCGGGCTAGGACCCCTTAGAAAGCGCTCCAAGTCCCCCTCAGGCCTAGGATCCTAAGTGAATTCAATCTGTCTTAAACCTAGTACCATACCGTATGAACCCAAGATGAAATGAAACTTTGAAAGTTTCCTATAAGCCCCGTGGCAGAAACACGGCGACAATGTCGCAGAAACAGAAATGCTCTTGCAGAAAGATTTTACTTAAGTCAAATAAATTTTGACTTTGTGTTAAAAAAAAAAAAAAAAAAAAAAAAAAAAAAAAAACCAGAGAGAAAGAGAGAGAGAAAGAGAAAGAAGGAAACTCAAAGAATGCTTTATAAACTGTTCTGCAGAACAAATTTTCGTTTCTGCAGATACGATCGCCTCAATCTTGAATAAGGAGAGGAGATAAAGCGGATGTAACTCACTTGAGTTAGCTTTGAATTTGATACGGCATGCATTAGCGATTCGTGATGCGGTGTTATGATTCAGTGTATCGACACTTTTCACTGGTAACCTGTTCACATCAGAACTTCATTTTCGTGACTCGAAACTTTGTTTTTGCGCCGCGCCTGCCGCTCGTGTCGTGTGTATTTATTGTATTGCAAAAAGATGTTTTTTCGAAAGAATGTGGCTTTGCGACCATTTTCCGAATTTCATATTTCGTGCATTTTCAGATTCATGCATAAAAAATTAGCTGCATCCAGTGAATTTTTTTTTTTTTTTTAAATAAGTGCGTGATTACTGCTGAACCGATTTTCATACATTTTCTCATTTACGCACGACAAATTAGTTTTATCTAGGGAATTTGTTTTCTTTAATGTATGCGAAACGTGCATATGTGCGTAGTAGTAGTAAATACCCGTAAATTTTTAAAAGCTGCGTCAATTTTAATGTTTGGTTCAAACTATGCAATACGTTTCACAAATATATACAGAAATAAGACTATGGGGAAATTTGTAACGTCTGTAGTTATACGGAAAATAAAAAATGAAGCTGAATGCTTAACTTGCTTCAAAAAATAGAAAATTAAGAAATTAATCTTAAAAATACTGTGATTTTTAGCATTTTATATGTAGTAAAAGATCTTAGCAAGAAATATTAATGGGTATCTTAAGTTATAAAACTGGTAATTTTTCTATTTTTTTTTCTTTATTAATCATTAATTATTTTAATCGTGATTAAAATTCTTAGCTTTAATAATTTTTTTACCGACTTCATATGCTTAAACAACAAAATTTAATGTATTTTACAAAAATACTCTTATCATTAGTTCATACAGCTTGTTCATTTCATTTTTTAAACATTTGAATTTTTAAAAAATGTTTATTTTTTTAATTGAAATATCGCAAATTAAATAGTTATTTTGAATAAAAATCAAACCAAAGGTTTTGTTAAAAATCTTTTTTTTTTTTTTTTTTTTTTTTTTTTTTTGTAAGCAAAAGGAATTTTATCTAATAATAGTTGTTTTGAATAAAAAACTAACTAGTGGATCTGCAGATCAGGAGCCTCAACGTCCTATTTACATCAGATATTATTCAATAGGTCATTTTTATTTATTCCTTATTATATAATCGTATATATTGATTCGATCGACTTGTTACCATAATCAGATACATTCCTGAGGGGGGCGGCAGCCCCCCTCAACCCCCCGCTATGTCTCTATTTGCATATCTTATAAAGTGTTACGGAATTATAAATAATTGCATTTATTTTTGTATCAATTCTTTCAAAGAAGTTTAGTAAAGTTAATAAAATGCTAACTTTGTGCATTTTTAGTCGTTTTAGCGTTAAAATAGCCTAATTTTTCCTTAAAAACATTTAAAAAAGCTCCAATAAGGGAAGAAATGGATTTGGCGCCGCGACTGTTTCCTTCCTTGGCGATTTTTTTTTGGCGACCTTTGCGAGAAAACCCTTATTAGGGATATACCAAATATGGAAGCTCTAATCTCATTATGAGATACGAGAATTTTCCAGAACAGTCTGTGTTCGATAGAAAAGTATAAAAGGAGCATTTTTTCGCCAAGGCAGTCAGTCTCAGATCTGTGTCAGTTTCGTGAAATGCTTGCTTTGCTTTGAGCCTCTTTAGATGAGACTTTCTTTATGTGTTATTGCTAAATAGTTTGTACCGTTGTTTTGCTGTTAACGGCTGTTGTTTAAGCTGTGTTTACTGGTTGAATTGAAGCTGATACTTGGTTTATAGACCTGTATTTTTCTGGAACTTCCTGTGAATACATCACTGAATTTTTGCAAGTTTTGCCTTTCATTCTCGGACAACTTACGGACCCCCAAGTACGCAACAATATGTATTCTTAATAAACGACGGTCTTGTATTATTTCCCTGAAATTCATAAATACCAAATTTCATAACTACCAAATTTCATACAAAAAAAATTACATAGCATATCGGAAATATTTTGCGTAACCTTTAAACTAATTTACAATTCTATGCCCACAATTATCAACAAGAAAACATGCTTTTAAAATTATAACATAAATTCATTATATTTGATGGGGTGTAACCACGTTAAAATAAACTTTTAAGAAATATCGACTATAGATCGTAATAGTACGAAATTATTTTATATATCCCGGAAAAGTTGCCACAGTCATTATAAACGCCAATAATAAGAATAAACTTAATTAATTATAACTCATTAATTTTTCAAACTAATTTGACATCATTTGGATGATTACAGTACATACTCGGAATTATTTTGTATGGTCCCATAAATTATTTAGTCTATACATAACCTTTTTTAAGAGTAAACATAATTTTAAGCATCTTTATAATGTATGTTAATTTTATTAAGTTCAATGCAGCATAAACGCATTAAAGTGCGCTCTTAAATAAAAGTTTGTCCATAGGCTCTAATGCTACGAAATTGTTTTGCGTGTCTCTGTAAACAAACCATAAACATTATATACACCTGTAAAAACTATTCAGCTTACTTTGCGTTTAAAATTAATAATTGTTCCAAATTTAACATCGTTTGGATGACTACGTGACATTGTCAGAACAATTTTGTAAGGTCCTGTACATTAATTAGAAAGCTTAAGAGCACATATTCTCTTCAAACAACATAAGTTAAACATCTTACTCATATACGCTAGTTTAATTTTATTGATTGCAAAGTAAAGATGTTAAAATGCGTTTAAACGCAATTCACTTCATACGCCGTAATGTGAAGTATTTTAGCGTGTCCCTGTATACAATCCATAAAAAGTATAGGCCTAAAAAAATAAATAGCTATTTCTATACCGAGCCTGAATATATGTGTCAATTTGCAAATCAATCGGAGAATTTTTGCGGCCGCTATTGCGGTACATACAAATTCTTCCCATAGGCCGTAATGATAAAAAAAAATTGGCGTGTCCCTGTACACGAACTACAAATGGAATGCACACCCAAAACTATACAGCTAATTTCGTGGGGATCATGAACATATGTACCAAATTTCAAGTCAATAGCGTGATATTTGCGGCCGCTATCGCACGACAGACAGACAGACAGACGGACAGACGGAACACAAAATCATTTTGAGTCTCAACAGAGGCCCTCCACTGACGTTTCGGTAAAAATTTGAAGTCAATAGCTTGATTTTTGCTGTGGCTATCGCGGTACATACAGATTCTTCCCATAGGCCGTAATAATAGAATGATTTTGGCGTGTCCCTGTACACGAACTACAAATGGAATATACACCTAAAACTATACAGCTAATTCCGTTGGGCTCATGAATATGTGTACCAAATTGCAAGTCAATAGCGTGATTTTTGTGGCCGCTATCGCGATACATACAGATTCTTCCCATAGGCCGTAATGATAGAATGACTTTGGCATGTCCCTGTACACGAACTACAAATGGAATACACACCTAAAACTATACAGCTAATTCCGTTGGGCTCATGAATATGTGTACCAAATTGCAAGTCAATAGCGTGATTTTTGTGGCCGCTATCGCAATACATACAAATTCCTCCCTTAGGCTGTAATGATAAGAAAAACTCTGGCGTGTCCCTGTATACGAACTACAAATGGAATATATACCAAAAACTATACAGCTGATTTCGTGGAGCTCATGAACATGTGTACCAAATTTCCAGTCAATAGCGCTATTTTTGCGGCCACTACCGCGATACATACAAATTCCTCCCATAAGCCGTAATGATAAGAAAAACTTTGGCGTGTCCCTGTATACGAACTACAAATGGAATACATACCAAAAACTATACAGCTAATTTCGTGGGGCTCATGAACATGTGTACCAAATTTCAAGTCAATAGCTCTATTGTTTCGGCCGCTATCGCGATACGTACAAATTCCTCCCATAGGCCGTAATGATAAGAAAAACTTTGGCGTGTCCCTGTATACGAACTACAAATGGAATACATACCAAAAACTATACAGCTAATTTCGTGGGGCTCATGAACATGTGTACCAAATTTCAAGTCAATAGCGCTAATTTTGCGGCCGCTATTGCGCGACGGACAGACAGACAGACAGACAGACAGACGGACAGACAGACACAGCCCAAAACCGTTTTGAGTCTCAACAGAGGGCCTCCACTGACGTTTCGGCAATTAAACAGCAGATGCTTTTATTTATTTATTTATTTTTATTTACTTATTCGCATAGATATCAATGCCAATATTATATTTAATTGATTTCTATTTATTTCATTCATCTGTAATCATTATTTTCTATTATAGATTTTATCCATGAAATATGTTACATTTCCCATTTCAACATTTCCTTAAAAATTAAATATTGCACTTGCCTCAATCTTTATGAAAATATTCTGACTACGCTTTGTCTATAATTGAGTTACTTAGATCTTGTAATCTGTTTTAATATGTATTTAAATGATAGTAAAATTATACATTCTGAAATCTTTAATGTCAAACCATATTTTTTAGATTTCAAATACACATCCTTATTCTTTTTCTATAGAATAATATAAAAAATGAATCTTGTGTATTAGAATGTTATCTTGCATCTTTCTAATAATCTCAAAAACAATAAATGCTATAAATTATTTATATTTCATTATAATATTCAGTATTCTATATTAATTTTTACTTTTAATTTTGTGTTCTGTATTAGATTTTATGTTGTTTAGTTTGAACCTTATGAAATAAGTGCATTTGTGTATTTAAATATATATATTCAATATAAATTATCTGGTGTGTCACTCACACGACTTTCTCTTACCCTGAAATTTAATACTATAAATACAGGTTGCAGATTAAAAGGTAAGATAACGAGTACTGTTATGTAAACCTGTGTTAAACAATTCATATTAGGCTTCTGAAGAGTTTTATATGATAATTAGTTCTGTTTAATGCATCTACATTTATATAGAATTTAATTTGGTTATTAAAAAATAATTATGTTTTTAAAAAATAATTTATTAAAATTATTATTTAAAAAAATTATCTTTTATGATAATGCAGACGATTTCCATATTAGATAAGTAGTATAATACCAAATATCCAAAAAAAAGTCCATTTTATTCTCAATAATAATAATAAAAAAAAATACGATTTTTTTTTTCTAAGTTTTTTTTTTTTTTTTCGTTAAAAGTAAAAAAATCGATGACTTTGTTTTAAATTGTCGCAGCTCGATAGTTCAACCATTCGTTTAAAAGGTATTGGCGAGCTCTTTTGAAAGATACCCATCATGAAAATTTACTTCCCTCGAGGGGGGGACTTCCCCCCCAGGGGGGAAGGCGAGGCTCCTACATGCAAATTTGTTTTTTCCCAGTTAACTATCTCTATTACAAACAATATATATTCGTTTCATTTGGTTTAGTGCAGTCTATAGACGTTAAACTCTACTTACCTGTAATTTCCCCCATAGACGTAATGTATTAGAATTCTCTTGAATGTCCCTGTACACGAACCATTTGCTTGATCTTAACGAAAAGCTTACTGTAGCATCCCTATATGATACACACTTAGAATACCAAGTTTGAACTTTCTGCCATAATTTGTTTTTGACATATGCTGATAACAGACAGACACACACACAGACCATTTCCTAAAAACATGATTTTCGTATTCAGGGGACCTCAAAACGTGTAAATATAACAAAATCTCGCGTTCGAAAATTTGACCCAAAAACAATACTTTCTCTACCTTATGGGTAAGAGAAAGTAAAAAAAGTAATGAAATTTTAAAAGTATTTGTAACATTTGTTTAATTTAGACATTTCATGATTAAATACCTTAAAAAAAATTTGTAGATTATTTTTTATGTGTTATTGCATTTTAGGGTTTGAATTCATTGGATATTTTATAAACAATATTGTATATTAATGTGAACAAAAATCTGAAGCAATTAAGATCAATAAATTTATTTTCACCTTTCTTAGAAAAAAAAAAAAAAAAAAGAGTATTTTCTTGCAATAGTGCAGATATATGCATTTGTGTCTAGTTAAAATATAAATACATTGGTTATACTGAATATAATTTACTATTTAAAAATAATGTATTTTGAATTTGTAAATGTTAACTTCACAAACTATTCCTGCGGAAAGATTTTGGCGTTGATGAAGCTTGTCGCAGAAAGCATAATAAATTTCTGCCACAGGGCCTATAAGTAAAAACGTATATATTATTTTCTAAACAATTGGAACAGTTTATTAATATTAAAAAAAAAAAAAAAAAAAAAAAAGAAAGAAAGAAAGAAAGAAATCAATAATTTATTTAAATTACACTGAGGGAATATATATATATATATATAATATATATGTACCGCCTTCCTCTAGAATGAATAAGTGGCTATTTTCTAAATCCCTTAACAAGAAATATAGATTTCCGAGCTATGCGCATAAGGCAGGACAATAAACTGAATAAACGAAATGATCGAGAATTTCTAGTTTACACATTTCTAGATGGTGAAACAATATTCTGAATATTCCGAATATTCCGAATCTTTTGTATTGCGAGAAATTCTCCCTTGATTTTCTAGAATTGGGTAATAAACCAAGATCATAGTTACGGAAACCCGCCTCTTGTAGTCTCCTTTTTTGCAGATTTTTTTAAATAACTTTGCCCTCGATAATATAGGCAAATGCTCTAAAATTCTAATAGGAGCTTCTAGAACTCTCTTTCCAAGGGGACTAGAATTTATAAGGATGACATGGAATTATTTTTTTTTTAAGTCACAATTTAGATTCTAGATGTCAGTTACAGAATTTTTTCTCAGTGTATAGAGTAAATATGAAATATACTAAAACTGTTTCTCTACACTGTTAAAAACAATAGTTCAATGTTTCACTATAGAAATGGTGAAAATAAAAAATTTTAGCTGCAACTAAGATTTTAAGAACTTTGGTGCTATATGTTTCACCATTTTATTAGTGCTATTTAAACACCATAGAAATAGTGGTTACTATTTAAATAGCATTATTACAATAGTGAAATATAGAGCACCAAATTTCTTAAAATGTTAGTTGCAGCTAAATTTTAATTTGCACCTTTTATAGGGTAAAGCATTGAACTCTTATTTTTAACAAGTGTAGAGTTTCTTTGTTTTGCTTCACATTATTTTCTTATGCATGGAAATTAAATATTTTCTCGTATACACTATCTCCTTTTTAGATCATTCGACCTTACCGACACTGTTATCCAGATGCCTAATTGTAGATTTTAAAGATAGCAAAAGGGTATTGAAAAAACATTTCAGTCTTGACACAACAATAATGAAATATAGAGCAAAAGACATGCAATTTGTCAGATTACATTCAGAGATAAAATTATTTTGGATTCGTGAGAAATACAAAATTGTTCTGACAATACTTTTTGTTATTATAATTTTCAAACTTTGGAGAGTAAAAAATGGGTGAGAGTAATTCGTGGTAGTTATGAAATACTTTCTTTAATAATGGTCTCATATTTTTGATTTAACTATTTATCACAATATACTTGTTAACTGGTTTAGTTACTTACTTTAATTATAATAATATATAAATGCGATTAAAAGCTATTTAATTTAATTATATGTATAAAGGGTGGCTAAGTATAATTCGTATTAGGTATAAAATACTTTGATAATAGTCTTATGTGTATGGGTGTGTTTTAAATGTGTCACTTCTCCTCGGTACTAAGGAACACAAAGGCCAATTTTCTTTAGAATTCTTCAAACGGTGTGAATCTGTATAGCTGATAAAGAAACAAATTTTGATACTTCTATATAAATGTAATTAAAGTAAAAGGCTAAATCATTTAACGAGTAATTTAGTAGTGAATATATGTTATACATTGAAAAAAATAACAGTAAATTTTACAGCAGAATGTGCTGACTCCTACTTTGCTAGCCCATTCTGCTGTTAAATAAGGCAATTTAAAGCGGAAAAATCTGTAAAGAGAGACTCTTTCATAGAAGTTTCTGTTGTAAATTATTTCTTTTTAACAGCAGAAAGTGCTGACAGTCTTTTTTACCAGCACATTCTGCTGTAAAAATCTATTTTTATTTATTTATTTATTTATTTTGTAAAGCTTTTTGCATATATTCAAAAGAAACAAGATTATTGACTTAATTTTCATTCGCACTGTTGCAATATAGTAGGTATTTTCAATTTGCGCAAGAAGTTGGGTAAAAATTAAACAGACAAAAATATTTTTAAAAATGTTACACACTGTAAAATATAACGGTAGTTTTTACAGTAGAATATGCTGACCCCCCTTTGCCAGTCCATTCTGCTGTTAAATAATATAATTTACAGCGGAAACATCTGTTTAAAGAAGCCCTTTTACAGAATTTTTTTTTTTAATTATTTCTTTTTAACAGCAGAAAATGTTGATATTCTTTTTTGCCAACATATTCTGCCGTAAAATGTACGTTTTTTTTTTTTTTTTTTTTTTTTTTGTAAAGGTTTTTGCATATATTCAAAAATAACAAAATATTATTGACGTAATTTTCAATCGTATTGTTGCATTATACTTTCAATTTTCAAAGGTATTTAAAAAAGCATTTTAAATTTCCTCAAGAAGTAGGGTAAAAATTGCACAGACAAAGAAAGCTATTTTTAAAAATGTTACAACATTTAAAAAAATATTTTTGTCTGTTTAATTTTTACCCTACTTCTTGAGCAAATTGAAAATACCTACTATATTGCAACAGTTAGAAGGAAAATTACGTCAATAATCTTTTGTTTCTTTTGAATAGATGCAAAAAGCTTTACAGAAAAAAAAAAAAAAAAAAAAAAAAAAAGATACATTTTACAGCAGAACGTTCTGGAAAAAAAAAAGAATGTCAGTACTTTTTGCTGTTAAAAAAAAAAAAAAAAAAAAAAAAAAAATAATAATAATAATTTACAACAAAAACTCCTATAAAAGAGACTCTCTTTACAGATGTTTCCGCTGTAAATTGCATTATTTAACAGCAGAATGGGCTGGCAAAGTAGGAGCCAGCACATTCTGTTGTAAAAACTACCGTTAGTTTTTATAGTGCCACTGTAAAAACTAACGGTTATTTTTTATAACAAAATGTGCTAGCTCCTACTTTGCCAGCCCATTCTGCTGTTAAATAATGCAATTTACAGCTGAAACATATGTAAAGCGAGTCTCTTTTGTAAAAGTTTTTGTTGTTAATTATTATTATTATTATTATTATTTTTTTTTTTTTTTTTTTTTACAGCAAAAAGTACTGACATTCTTTTTTGCCAGAACATTTTGCTGTAAAATGTATCTTTTTTATTTATTTATTTATTTATTTATTTTTTTTTTGTAAAGCTTTTTGCATCTATTCAAAAGAAACAAAAGATTATTGACGTAATTTTCAATTGTATTGTTGCATTATATTTTCAATTTCGAATGGTATTTTTAAAAAGTATTTTTAATTTCTTCAAGAAGTAGGGTAAAAATTACGCAGACAAAGAAAGCTATTTTTAAAAATGCTATACAATGTAAAAAATAACAGTAGTTTTTACAGCAGGATGTGCTGGCTCCCACTTTGCCAGCCTATTCTGCTGCTAAATAAGGCAATTTAAAGCGGAAGCATGTATAAAGCGAGACTCTTTTATACAGAAGTTTCTGTTGCAAATTATATCTTTTTAACAGCAGAAAGTGGTAACATTCTTTTTTGCCAGTAAATTATACTGCAAAAAAAATGTTTTTTTTTAGTGTATATGTTAAATGACACACACACACACACAAAAAAAAAAAAAAAAAAAAAAAAAACTTTCATGAGACAGATTTATAGAATTTCTTGTCAACTCTTGTCTAAAAATTGTTCAGTTTTAATTTTTGCATAAACTTTTTTTTATAATTTACACTGCAAGTTCTAATAACCTAAGGCACATAGTAGAGAAAAGACAAAAAATTAGAATGAAGGCCAACTACTGTTACATATTTGTTAATTGACACAGAACGTCTTACATTCAAGATGATTATAATGCCATATTCATATTTTTAACAGGTTTCAGTTTTATTTTTTGTGAGAATAACGTGTTTTATTGCATTTATATTTTTCAATGCTGTAATTATTACGAAGTTAAACAGGACTATATATTTTTTTAACCTTTACTAAATTATAGTAAAAACATTCGTGTAATTAAATTAGTAAATGCTCGTCAAAATATTATATATACAACTATGCTACTGTTTGATAATTAGATATTTTATACAGAGATCTTTGCATCATTTGAACTTGATGTAATTGAAAAATATTTTGTCGATAACAGAATTTTCGTGACCTGTGTCAAATTGTTCAATAAGTTTATCAGCAAAATTTAAAGAAGAGAAGTTACATAATTCGATATCGTGCATGATTTTTAAAGCATAATACAATTTTGATTTTTTTTGCTACAAATATCGACCTGATCTCAATGGCCATGAGTTATTTGGTTTTTATTTATTTATTTATTTATTTATTTTCTTAAATGTTAACCGGATCATGATCCCATAGTATAAGTTCGTTGTTTCTAGGTTTAATTTGTAAAACATTGCGATGGGAATGGTCTCATAGAATAATTTATCAGCCTCAAAAAAGAATTATAGATATATACGTAAGTATTATATATATGTGTGTGTACAGGGTGTCTCATAAGTCTGTGCACACTTTAAAAACTCATAACTATTGAATGATTTTATAGAATTGAACGCAGTTTGCGAAACAATCATTTTCGTGAAGGCGAAACAATCATTTTCGTGAACAATCTTTCTTTCTTTCTTTTTTTTTTCTTTGGTAAAGAAAAAATAATAATTAAGCTATTTGTCGATAGAGGGCGCTGTACGAGAACAGATCACAGATTTTCATGAAAAACTGTACTTATTCGCATGCAAATGTTTACAAGCATGCGAATCCTATTCAATGTATCCGTCGTCACCACAAATTGCAGTTTACAAACGAGTTATAACACTGCTAACTTCAGCTTCAGTCGGCGGTTCTTCCCTGAGGGAAAACATCTTCTCCAATAACGCTTTATGCAGCAAGTCAGCATCGCAATTAAAACTTCATGTATGCACAAGTAGGGGGCAAAATAAGAAACAAACTGTTCTAATCGCAAAATTGTGCAATTGAAGGACTTTCACTTGCATATTTTTCTTTCACATCCGTGCGAAAAATTTAACTGTTTGTCTAACTATCGTCGACAAAAAATTTAACGATATTTTTATCTTTAACGAAAAATCCCCCTTCACGAGAATAATTTTTTTGCAAACCGCGTTCAATTATATCAATCCATTCAATAGTTATGGATTTTTAAAATGTCTACCGACTTGTGGGACACCCTGTATATATAATTATTTTCTTCTATATTTCTTTTATTACTTTTCTCCTTCTAGAAGAAAGAATTGGTTTTGTAAAAAATTTCAACCTGCAGTTTTCGATGGATTCCTACATTTCTGTCTGTCTGTCTGTCTGTGTATGAGTTACAAAAATTTGCGGCAAATATCTCAGAATCTATTGCACAGAATTTCACATAAGTTCATATACAGTTGCACCTTGACGTAAATTAGATTCTATAAATTTTTGTTTGAAATTCCCCTACCGGTGGCGCTACCATGCAGTTTTTTCTAAATTTTTAACGTGGTAATATTGGACAAAATTTCGTATAAATGTACATTATGAGAATTAATTTTAACAAATCATTTTGAAATTAAAAAGAATTATTTACAGGAATAATAGTCAATTAGTAAAATATTTTTGTGCGTATAGGAGCATCCCTTTCCCCCGTAGGGGGGGGGGTATTTTTGAATATGGATATCTTTCGAAAGAACTCGCCATTACCTTTAAAATGAATGGTTTAACCAATTGTCACAATTTAAAATAAACTTATCTTTTTTTTTTTTTTTTTTTTTTTTTTTTTTTAAATAAAAGACTTAGGGAAAAAAAAATATATATATATATATATATATTTTAGGATGTCATTTGCAGAGAATAAAGCTAACTTTTTGGATATTTTGTAATTACTTCCGTAATATGAATGCTGTCTGCATTCATCATTCAAGATAAGTTTAATATGATAATTTTAATATATTATTTGTACTAAGTGAACTTGTACAGGAAAATATAAAAGAAAGTCTTCTGGTGGCCACAACATACTAGTTTTGACTTTATTAAAATTAAGATATTTTTTAAATATCATTTAAAGATGTTATAGGTTTTACTTAAATGGTATAATTAAAAACGTGGGTATATAATTCATATTAACTTTTTTTTTATTTTTTTATTCAAGACAAAATTAATATAAATATATATATAACAATTATACACAAAACGAATTTTAATTTTAATTTTCCAATTTATACATTTTTTAATTATTTGAATTAATAATAATCATAAGATTAAAAAAAAAAAAACCTTTTTATATATCATGTTTTTAAACTTTTTGTTGAATCATAGCTATACAAATATATTAGCACTTTATCAATGTGTATAAAATGTTTGAAGCGATAATAGCGCCAATTTTTGTGAGATGCATAATTTAACTTTTTATAATTTTTTAATGTTCACGTTTAATTAAATGTATTTATTTTTATGTAGAAAAAAAAAACGAACTCGTACTTTTTTTTTTTGGCAACAATTAAATTATAGCTAATATTAAACTGGCTAATTTTAAAGCTGTTAGGAGGCTATTATTTTCCTATTTCAATTAAAGTGCCTGCCTACCTTTAAAATGCAATTTTCGGTCAAAACTCTGATTTCCTATTTTTGGGTTAGTATTAAAGCCTGACATTTTAGCTTTCTAAACCAGTTTGAATTTTGTTTCTAACTTGCTTAGAGCTTGAGTTATAGGCATTTTAATATTAGTCACTCGCCAGTTTTTGAAACCGGAAATGACCCGTAATTGTTTGTTTACATAAATGTTTTACTCAATATAAGCATCGAAATTTGTTACTGAATATAAAATGAATTTATAAAAGAAAATAAAAAACTTTAAAATAAATCAGGAACTTATTAAAACTATTTTTTATTTAAAAGGTAAAATATGGTTTTTAAATATATTTTCTGCTTTTTCTCAAAATGAGATTTTTAACATTTTGCTTATCCCAAAACATCATAACTCCAAAAGTTATAATTGAAACGTTATGAAACTTTGACAAAATACTCTAGAGGAGTTGTTTTAGGGATTGAACTACGACAATGAATCTAGCTTTTTTTTTTTTTTTTTTTTTTTTTTTTTTTTTGTCGATAGAAGTTATGAACTGTCATGTATATTCATGATTTTTTCAGTATGTAAAAATGTTATCTTCTCTAAAATATTAAATAACATGGTTATAGTTTTGAGAGTAGTTCAGTCCCTTAACACGTTCGCTGCCGGTTTCACGTGACTAAAATTTGAAATGACGTTTTTTTCCTTTAACCCGCCGAATATGTTTGACGTGTTGCACAAGAGCGCTACATCGCCAGATGTTATAGGCTTTGTGTTTACCTTTGCTTGTTTGCGTCATGTGTTACGTCAATACGCTGTATTACGTCAAACGTGTAAAAATTAATTCTGCTCGTTACAAGCAAACTCTGGAGTTAATGAGTAATAAGTTAAATTTCCATAGCAAATAGTTTCGTTTGTACTGAGCAGATAAAATATCTCGCTGACGCCGTCACTTCGGTTGCATATTGATGATACGTGTTTTATTAGAGAGAAAGTATTCTATTTTGAAATACCCTTCCATGGAGGATCAAATTTTTGATCGCATGTTTCCGGACCACTTCTAGGGGGTGAGTCCCCGACCGTTGCAAATCGCCCATTGCGCAGCACTAGTGTGACGTAAAACCCAACCAACCATCTATTTTGAAATATGAATATTTGTGATGTTTGCGTTAGTACTGTTTGGCTGGTTGAATAGAGTTGGAATTTAAGAGGTTGGTTTGTTGATTGTGTTTTACGTCACACTAGTGCTGCGCAATGGACAATTGGCGACGGTCTGGGTCTCACCCCTAGAGTGGTCCAGGGACATGCCATCACAATTTTGATCCTCCACGGAAGGGATGACTCTCTCGCTTCGTAGACACCCAGAGGTATAATTAATATCGGAACATGGAAAACATTGCGGGCACGACAGATTTTATGAGCACCAACCACCAACACCCAGTATACACAATGGTTTTTGGCAGGCTCGAGTACCGAACCCGCAATCTTCCAATTCCGAGCCCGGCGCTCTACCGTCTGGGCAACCACGGTCCTGAATTTTAGAGGCATATTTTTGAATTTCATGCCAATACTGGTTGCTACAGTACAAAATTTTGTATACTTTCTAATTTCATGCATTTTGAGATAGGGGTATAGTGAACAGATCAGAGTACCATTATAATAGCGAATCGTTAAAATTTGCTATAATTATCCAGTTGCGGATTTATTTTTTCATTTCTAATGAATGAGGACTATAAATAAAATATTAATGATAAATAATTTACTTTATACAACCTTTGAAAACTTTTAAATTTAAAATTCCTAAGTAAAAAAGTATACTTCATACGGTTTTGTTAAATAAATCCTTGTCGAATCCTGTTCTTAGTCAGTGTAAAAACATGATTCGATAAGGATTTATTTAACAAAACCTTATGAAGTGTACTTATTTTACATAGGAATTTTTGCTAGTGATCGGACACTTTTGTTACCGACTGTACTTATAGCTGTTAAATTATTGGAAATAAAAAAACTATCATCTAAACACTTATCATCAATTACTAAAGCAACACACTTTTCAAGGACATTTGGTGTGATTGTATAATCTAAGTTTTATTTTTTTTTTTGTGATTAGTTATAAATTCATAATTATTTCGTTTTTTTTCTTCTTTTAATTCTATTTTATGAAAATTTTCCTTTTGTCCTACGTATTATTATTATTCGGATTTTTTTTTTTTTTTTTTCAAGACGTGTTTTCTTTTTAGGTTAGATCGCCGAAAAGCTCGCTTTCGTATGCCGCCGGTGTAAGGTTGCTATTCGGAACACGATGCGAAATGGCGCCGTCTTGGCGATTTTCGAAATTTCGCCAAGCGGCAGCCTAAAGTAAACTTTCACCTGTAAAGCAATACGTCACATCCCGCGCTGGCGCGGGATCGGCAGCGAACGTGTTAAGGACCTTTCAATAATCTAAATAAAATTTACAGAATAAAAATATCTTTATTTAAATTTTATTTATGATGTTTGTAAAAGTGCTTTTTTTTTTTTTTTTTTTCCAAATTTTATGCATATTTTGAGCCTAAATAACAAAATATTTTAAAATTTGCGCATTTTTTTTCCAGGTTATTCACTGTTTTTGACTATATTCTATGATATAATGCCCATAAATAGGCAATTTTTCAATTATTAAAAATATCACCTCCGACAGTAGGCAGGTACCAAAATTGAAAGAAAACTAATCAAAAATTTGAAAATCAATCGGGTTTTGAGGTATTGAATTGTCATCGTGTTTTGAGCTATTCTCAAAGTTTCAAATGTCTATCTAGTCGGAAAGTTAGTTGAAAATCGATTTGCACGATTTGTACTAGACAAACAAACAAACAAATAAGAAAGTAAGTTAATAAAAACTTGGTAAAAATTGGGGTTGTTACTTATTTACAATTGAGAGTTTTCACAACAAAAACAAAATGACTACCAGTCATAAAAAATGTTTACATCTAATTTTACTTGTGAAAACGTTGCCCGACTCAAATTATAATTCCCAACAGAGTTCTTTTAAACAGCTAAGATTTTAAATACACGAGATAAAATTATATGATGTATAATTTGACAGGTATTACGGCTTCATATATTTAAAAAAAGAAAAAAGAACACTAAATGATTAATGTTGATATTAAATAAACAATAGAGAGGATTGTTTCATATTAAACAAACTACTTTAAAAAAAATCAGACCAAGGTTATAAAACCATTTGTTTTTATCTAATTAAATCCTAAAACAATAAGTTTATTTAAATCTTTCGTATATAATAGATGAAAAAAGTAAATAATTTTCTTTTAATCGCTTACAATGGAAAAAGGTATAATTACCTTTTAATATAAGGAAATTTATTTTGTTACAGTTATAACTCAATAATAAATGCAATTAAATTATTAGATTTTTTTTTTAATGTAATCGTAATTGTTTTGAAAACGTTTCAAAGTTTGATATACTGATATTTCAAACATTAACAGTACTATTATAATATTTTTTGTGAAATGTTTGACAGCCAATATTCATTTCAAGTTCATTTAAAAATTATTTTAAAAATTTTTTAATGGAATACTTTTACAAATAGTGATGTATTTCAGTGATGCCAGATTGGGGATTTCGTCCCCATTTTCGAGATTTTTGAGGTCTCTGAGGACAATTTTGGGATCAAATGTTTGTGGGGACTTTTTTGGAGAATTCTAAAATTTTTGGGGACACATCTGGGGAGTTCTTAAACTTTCTGTCAATGTTGGCATTTGGCAACGTAATGATTTATCCCTATGACTAGAGACTTTCAATAGCTTTATTGTTATTTGGGGATTTTTTTTCAAAAATTGCTTTCATTTGGGGAAAAATCTGAGCTTAAATCATAGAAAAATCTGCTTGATATATATATATATATATATATATTTTTTTTTTTTTGAAAAAAAATTTCTTTCTCTTTTTAGTAGAATTCAATTTGGGGATTTTTTTTTAAACCCCCCCCCCCCTGAATTGGGGAAATTTGAAGGCCTGTTTGGAAAAATAATTTTTGACCATCTGGCATCACTGATGTATTTCTAGAAAAATCACCATTCATAGATGTAAACTGCGTAATTTCCTCGTCATTCAACAAGGTATGTGCAGAGTGTCTCAGTGCCATGTTTCAAAATTTCTAGGAGAAGTAGGATGCATCCCGACGACTCGGAATCATATAGAGTGTAACCACGTTTCCTAATACATGCAGTGAGGATGAGTCCAAAGACTTGGAGGGGTGCCAAATTGACCGACAGTTTGGGATTTGGAAAACATCTTGTCATTCTGCGCTTTCTTATCGCTTATTTTCTCTCAATTAAATGACTATCAACCCTACTTTAACAATGGACTCATTGAGTCTGCACTTGCGCAGAGACTTCCATGATCTCAAGAAATGTGGTTGAAGAATACCATAAACTACCGACTATCCGGGAGCGCATTATGCACGCTGCGGATTATCCGTGGGCGCAGGAAAAGAGCGGGATGAAGAGAAAGGGTTTTCTAAACAATAAACAAAAGCAAATGATTGTTTTTTTTTTTTTTTTTTTTTGAAGAAAGATAAATGTAAAGAACAATGTTGCTTTTATTTCATTTTTTGTGCAGTACAGTATTCTATCAGACATGCCAACTTTGTAATTTATTTCGGATCGTTATAAGTACTCGCCATTTTCTTTCACACCACTTTTCTTGAAGATTATTTTTCTCCTTATTTCATCATAATTACTTATTGGAGAAAACTTCATTAAAAATAAAGTGGTGTGTAAAAAGGGCGGGTTCATGCAATGCTCCGGAATAAATTAAAATATTAGCATGGCCACTGCATTGTTTAATTTAGTGCATAAATTAGCTTACAGATTGTATCTTGGCTTCATCGTAAGTACCTTTTCTGTTTATTGTTTTAACATCCTATAGTATATGAAATAAAAATAATTTTTACAGTTTGTGAATATTTTCATTGTTTGTATTTTATTTTATATATGACATTTCTGAGCTAGAATAATTTTTTATACCATGTACCTCTCATTTCCAGCCTTTTTGCGGTTTATCTGCAATTTTCATTATTCGCAAAACCCGTTCTGCTCGATTCAGCGGATAATCGGGAGAATAAACTGTTAAAAATAAAATGATGTATTTTAACAGAAAAATTATTCCAATTTGGCTCCAACCAATATTTTGGGGACATATTTTATCATTTTAATAATGCCATTTTAAGAATAATCATTATTAAAATAGTGAAACATTGCACCAAAGTAATTTGGTTGCAGCTAAATTGGAATCATTTTTCTGGTTAAACACACCATTTTTTTTTTAACAGGGTAGCAATGTAGTGTTGGAAATGTTTTTCTGACGTGGTGGTGTGCACAGTAATATCAGAAATAAAAAGATAAATAAGGCTCCTTAAGTTAATATTAGTAAATAATAAATGTAACAATAATTCGTAAGTTAATAAATGTACACGAATAAAAGGAAAATGGATTAAAGATAGTGTTTTGACGTTTCGTCCATCGACTTTAATGCACCGTTGATAACGCCTAGGACTTAGTTTCACGAATCACATTAGCTACCAGGGAAATTCGATATAGACCTGGACTGCAATGTGAGGGCTGCATTGAAGTCGGTAAAAATTTTTTAACACTATCTTTGGTCCATGCTCCTTTTGTTCATGCACATTCATTATTAAAATAAATATTTTCTAATCATTAATCATTCTTTTTAATTCTGATATTTCTGTGTATATCACCGTGTCAGGCAAACATTTCTGATCCTGCATTACTATATAATTTCGAGTCGTCGGAATGCACTCTACTCCTCCTAGAATTTCTGAAATGTTACACTGAAACATCCAATATGTAGGAGAAGATAAGGATAATTTAACTAATTCTTTTTTTTTTCTAATTTTGGATTGAAAAATAAAATACTATAGCGAACACTTTATTATTTTTCAGCAAAATTAACAGAAAAAAAATTATTTTTTATTAATTATTTTATCTATTACAGGAATACTCGAGCTAAAACTAATAGAGCTTCTACAAAATTTTTACATTCTATGTAACTTTCTCTTATTTGTTGATTGTCATTTAGAAAAAAGGAAAGAAAGAATTATTAATGAAATTTTTGACCATGGTATTTTTGGCATATTATACATTGCGCGCATGATGTGTGTGAAACTGGTAGGAGAAATTACATAACGTTTTGCACACATGCACCGTAAGTGGTTATAATTGAAATGACGAACACATATATATTTTCATTAATAAGTTAATTAATTATAATTAAATAAACTAATTTTAAAAGTGCAAAAATTTGAAATTTCTCCAAAATGCACATTTTTTTATTAAGTTCATAATATTACTTTAACTTGACGGTTCGTCATTTTAAACCTTAGTTATATTTCTTCAAAATACAAAAGAAATTGTACGTATAAACACATTTTAAAGTAAATAATCTGCGTGCAAGAAATAATATTCCAAAAATACAATAGTCAGAGGCAATTTGTATTAGTTTTTAATGTCTTCGAAGAGCCTGTGTCCCCTTAATTTGATATATCTTCAACTAATTGGAATAATTTTATTTAATTAGTGAACTCGGAATCCTTGCGTTATTTTGATACCTTCCGCATTTTATTATGTTTATTTTGCACAAATCAAAATGAAATTGATATTTATCATTAATATGAAAATAAAAAGTAAAACATAGTGCAATTAGCATTAAAATTTACAGGGGCACACAAAAAAAAATTGTGTACATTCAATTTTATGTATGAATTTTGCGTACCTGAAATGCATTAAAGGCTATAACTGGACATTTCTGGAATGGAATATCCGTTTCTATTAAGCATTTTAAACTGTTTTAAACAATATTTAAAAATGAATATAAATTCAATTAGTCTACTTGTTTGTCTTTCTGTCCCTCTGTCTATCTATCCATCTGTCTGTGCTCTAGCGTCCATAAATATTTTCAAAATATTTTCAAACTGCTATATGTTATTCAAGTTCACTGGGGAATGTTCCATATTTAAAACGGCATAAATGGTACGATTGGTCTGTGCCCATGAATATTCAAAATAATGTCAATTCATTACGTTTTATGTGAGGCATTTTTATACATCATATTTTGTGCTGCACAAATCATAATAAAACTTTATCTATATAGTTAAAAAAAAAGGTATTTTCTTTAGAACATTGTATGTTTTATACTAGTATTTACACGCTCACACTAAAATATTCAGATATATTAAGGGCTGCAATAGAAGATTGCTGGAATTGCATTTCCGCTTGTGTTGAGTATTTTTAACACTTTCCGACAATGTTTAATAGCGATTATAAATTAAAGATCTCTATTTGTTTGCATTTTTCTCTGTCTGTCTATCCGTCTATGTCTGTCAGTTTTGTAACCATCTGAAGGTTAAATGGTTCAACATGTACGTAGAGTAGAAAATGCTTATAATCTATACGAAACGCATGCCTTTTCGTTCTTGCCTTTATATTGTAATTTGCAACTTTAATTAAAAATGCTATTCACAATCCTTTTCAAACCTACTCAGCATATTGGATTTTGATGTAAATTAGGCTATGCATAGGATAATAATTTCTGTAATTCAAAAATATAGTTGAAAACTTGACTACTAGGTGAAAGTACAGTACTAGCTTTTTTAATAGAAAGTATTTTCACTACTTTAATGTTTAATATCCCCTAGAAATTTCAAAACAACATTTATATATAATGTTATAAATAGCATTTTTTTTTTAAATCGATTTAGGCAAATCTTTAAAAAGATTTTGGTGCATAGTCCCCGTTACAAAAAAAAAAAAAAAAAAAAAAAAAAACGGTTACGTCCCATGATATTTTTACCCGCCGTGTTTTCACTTGTTAATCAAATGTTAAACTAAATTTGTATTGCATAAAACAGTTTTCTATGATCCTGTTATATATATGTTTATACAGTCATTTGCAAAAGTTAAAGACCAGTAGCCGATTTTCAGTATTTTAACACATTGTATCATTTGCGCATATTATTGCGTCATCTCATGTGCTGATTGCATCAGAGGCATTCTACTTCTAAAAATCAAGGTGGCCAGCACGCTTATCCCCAGTTGTTTATAGGATTTTGTCGTAGACTCTGCAGTTGTGTAATTATTGTACTGATTTTTAAAAAAACGTCACTTACTGTTACAAAAAGGTCAGAAATACTGACCCTGCATAAAACTGGATTTTCTGAACTTCAAATAAGTTCGAGGGTACATGTAGGCAAGACAGCTGTGCATCACGCTATTAGTAAATTTAAAATTTGGGGACTTAAGAGAAGCGGTCACCCTGGAAAAACGAGTGCACGTGATAATCATGTGATAAGAAGGATGATCGTACGAGATCCAAGAACCTCCTGCGATACGATTAGACATTCTCTGGCTGCGAAAGGTGCCAACGTCAGTTTGAGTACTATTTCAAGACGTTTGGCTAAAGATTTTGGTTTATCATCCCATAAACCTTCATGGAAACCTCGACTTACTCCAAGTATGAAAAAGAAACTACTCACTTTCGCCAGACAATATCAGAATTGGACAATACAGCAGCGAAGTAGGGTCTTATTTTCAGATGAGTCAAGTGTGCAGCAATTTTCAGCACGTGCTATAAGTGTTCGCCCCCAAAGGGGCAAAAGATGTGATGAGAGATATACGACCGAAACTGTGAAACATCCTCTAAGCCAAATGGTATGGGGTGCAATGTCTGTGTCCGGTACTGATAGCCTGCATTTTGTGCCACCTAAAACCACTATGAACGGAAAGCGGTACGCGTATCTCCGAAATGTTGGCGCACGCAGAACAAATTCACAATTTTTCGCCAGAGAATGCGATTTCCGCCAAATCTGGAAGTGCAAAGAGAAACTTCACGCCGCTTAACCTGTATAAATAAACATCCTGCGTTTTTCTTTCTTTCTTTTTTTTTTATTATTTTTTTTTTCTTCTGATGATTAATGTAGGATTTAAATCACAAAACGAAACATATCTTGAAATTAAGAAATAGTTATCCGAATAGAGAAGTAGATAATAATAATGGTAATATATTAGCATTGAGATCCGATTTCATGTAAAAGGCCAAAAAGTTTGTAAAAATTGTTCAAACAAATTACAAATTCTTAGTAAAATGCATGAAGAATGTTCATAAGTCCAAATCAGTAGTACGCCATTTTACATTTCAACTATTTTTATTATCATTTTGTATTTAAATTTTTAAAATGTACGACTTTATAAAATATTTCTCTTACGATGCAGTGCTTGAATTTTCATAAATTATCACCTTATATTTATCTATTATGTATTTTTAAAGAACATCTTAATCATAATAAAATAGATATTTCGTGTTAAATTTTATGGTTGAAATTCATAAAATTTTCTACGTATAATTTCCTCCTCGGACATGTCCATTTCTCATTCTTTACCCCCCCCCCCCAATCCCAACATACAAAGTTATAAAATAAAACGTTAAACATTTTATTAATGCTATTCTATTTGTTTTTCAGTAATCATAAACAATCTAACTTAATATGTTATACAAATCAAAGTAATAATGATGCGCATAACCATTCTCATCCTATATTTATTGTTACTAATTTCTATTGAGAGCGAAATGTATTCATATTAAAAGGAATGAGTATGATAGAACACTCAACACAGTCGCAGACTGAAATGCCGCACCTCATAGGCTACCCTCTATCCGATTCGATACATTTGACTTATCGTAATTAAATGACGAAATTTTATTAGGATTGTTTTCGTACATTAATTTCCAACACAACTGATCCCCATATTGCAAGTTCGTGGGAAGTATTGGCCTAATTTGTCAAATGAAGGAAACACAATTTTTAATTACTAAAGTTTCAAATTAAAATGTTCATATTTAATGAAGTGTATTAAAAAATATATTTAAAATATTAGTCTGACATGTTTACGACAAAATATTGGCATAATGGACGTTTAAACGAAATTTTGCTCTATTTTGCCATGTTAAAAAGAAAACGTAAATTTTGAATAACATGCGAAATTTACAACTTAGATTGTTCCAAAGCAATATTGTCCTTATCAATAACATAAGTGATATTTAAAAACTGATGCACCCATTTTACGAACTCAATATCTGTAATACACACCGACAAGTCACATAAACCAACCACTAAAAACATAATTTTTGGATTCAGGAAACCTCAAAACATATAAATGTAACAAAAATTCAATTTCGAAAACTTGATCCGAAAACAATACTTTCGCGACCTTTTACGGATAAGATAAAGTAAATTAGAATAAAAGAATAATTTTAAATTAATTAAACTTTAATTTCATTTATTACATTGATTTTTATTTATAAAAAGAAATGTTTTCATTTAATTTGGGGTAGCCCTGTATATTTACTATATATTTTACAAACACAATATAGTGTACTAATTTAGCACAGAACTTAAAACACATAGCACGACATGAAATGACCTTTCAGCAATTCCATTGTATGAATATATCTGAATTCTTTTGTGGGGTTCTGTGTAAACTTCTAATAAAGGATATACATTCTACATTGTATACGAAACATTCTTTCATGCACATAAAATATAAGTTCAATTTATTTTATTTTGTTTCATCCAAAAATATTAAATTGTATTTACCAGAAAATTCACACATAGACTTAATGAATTTGAATTCTTTTCTTAGTCACTGTACACGAATTACTTAATACTATTTCATCCGAGTCCCAAAATCTGTTCTTGAGGTATGGTGATAACAAACACACAGGCACATTCAGGCAACCGCTAAAAACCTAATTTTTTGTTCCAGGATATTTAAGCAAATGTAGCAAAAACTCAATTTCGAAAATCTGAATCAAAAATAAAACTTTTCTTACAATATATGGGTAAAATAAACTAAATAATGATCATAATAATGACAATCTGGTGTGTCACTCACACGACTTTCTTTTTTACCCTGCATTTCAATATTATAATGACAGATTGCACATTAAATCTTAAGATCAATAGCGTAAGAATGTAAAGTTTAATGTACTTTGCAAATAATCTAAAATAGGTTTAGAAACAATTTTATTTGACGAAGAGAAAGTAAATAATAATAATAATAAAAATAATAATAAAACAGAATAAAATAAAATAAATGTATTTCAAGGATAATTTTAAAAGCTTTAAAATCATAATATTACAAATATACTTCTTCATTAATCTTGATAAAATAAATTTAAAGGGTTTTCTAATAAATTTTGGTATTAAATTATATTATCTAAAAATAACGATACAAAGACTCCATTGACACATTTTTAACAATTATGATTCAGGGAGCCTCAAAACGTGTATATATAACAAAAATTCAATTTCGAAAATTTGACCCCCAAAACAATACTTTCTCTACCATATATGTTGGTAAGAGAAAGTAAAATAAATAAATAAATGTATGTATTTCATGAACAATTTTAAAAGCTTTAAAATTAGAATATTACAATTTTATTTCTTCATTAATCTTGCTAAATTAAATTTAAAGGGTGGAGGATTTCTAATAAATTTTTGCATTAAATATATTATTTAAGAATTACGATACTAAAACTCCATTGGCACATTTTTAATAGTTTATTCTCTTGGGGAAAAAAAAAAAAAAAAAAAAGATTGCTCGAATCCTTAACGAATCGTGAATGAAGTGGAAAGAAGGGTTGCTTTGCGGCAGAGAGTGTTTTGGCGCGAGCTACAAAAATTCGCCAGGTTCGCCTGTATGCGCCAACATTTCGGAGATACGCAAGCGGCACCTTAATTTGTAACGGGAAGCTTCACATACGTGTTCATAAATGTTCAATTTTCATGCATGATGAGGCTCCGTGTCACAGGTTGAAGATTGTCAAGAAATATCTGAGGGCACAGAAAATCAAAGTGCTTGACTGGCCAGGTAACAGTCCATATTTGAATTCAATAGAGAATCTGTGGTGTATTGTGAAAAATAAAGTCGCTGAAAAGCAAAAATCCACTGCTGCGGTCCTGTTTGAAGCAATAAAGCATGTCTGGTGCACAGTCATTCCTAAGTCTCTTATTTATAGCATGCCTAAGAGGATTGCACAAGTTATTAAAAACAAAGGAGGTCCGACAAAATACTGACTTTAATTACAGTAAATAACCATGTACAGTCTATTTTGTTGTTTTATATGTAAAATATGTATGCTATTTTTGCAGAATTCCATTAAACTTGATTTTTCTGTGGGTGCGTTTTAAACTTTTGCAAATGACTGTATGTATATATATATATATATATATATATATATATATTTGTGTATATATACAGAGCATATACCGTCTAATATAATATTATATATGTCTATACAATAAATGTACCAAGTTACATCCAAATCCGATGCATGTAATAACCTTTAAAGTGTCTCAGTATACTCGGGTAAATTACAATCGCCCTGTATATGCGTAGGATTTTCATAATAGATTCAGCGAATTTATTTTGAGCATCATATAAATTATTTCACAAACAAATTCAATTTTTTTACACATGGTATAAACAAATGTATGAAGTGTATTAAAAAAAAAAAAAAAAAAAAAAAAATCCGATCAAAAACTTGCAAATTATTTTTTGCTTTTTCAGATTGTTTTCATACATTCTTTCAAAGTGACATACCCAACAAAGAAAGCCAACATAGTAATGCTAATTCAAAATGCATTGTTACCTGATAAAATTTAGACAATGCGTTAATCTAATTTTAAAAAAAATGTGTAACAACTTCTTGACAAGATAATTTACATTAGATTTATTTTGCACTGACATAAAACGTAATATATTCAGCGTGTAACACATAATGTTCTTTTCAAAGTAAATTTGCATATGATGTAGTTGCCAGATCATATGAAAAGTTAGGGTGTGAAATTCAGAGCATTCCTTTCTTAAGAATTGTCATGTATAATAAGTCTTACACGTGTTATTTCATGCTTTTCGCGAAAGTTTTAGTACACCAGGTAACATTACCAGTTGATTTCAGAGAATGAATTTGAAATGGTACCAACAAGCAATTGTTTTGTGATCAGTATTCTTAAACACTTCATAACGACAAAAGTAAAAAAAAAAAAAAAAAAAGTTATGTACTTTAAATATTTGTGACAGTTATATAGATTATAAAGAAATTTTAAGTTAAAATTATTGATAATATATATTTCAATACAAAACGAATTTATTGCAATTAAAAATTCTTCTAAAGAAGAAGGCACATGAAATTCTGAGAGAATTTTAAATATAGTATTTATATTAAACAATTGGATTGATTTAATATACCTGTAAATACAATAAAATGAATCATGAATATACGGAAATAACAAACATTATTTTGCTATTTCGAAAGAAAATTATTACATTAAATATTTTCTAAAATGTAGGAAATAACTTTGTAACTTTCTAGATTTCCCATTTATTTGCTTGATCGTATAGCATTTATTTACTTAATTTTTTTTTCTAACTGTAAGTATTTTTATAGCAATAATTTACGATTATTCAAATTCATTGATGTTTAAATGATTATCACAAAAGTAATAATACTGCTCGAAAAAATTAGCAGGCAAGTAAAAAATTGAAAAAAAAATAAAATAAATGCGAAATAACCATGTGAATAACCCATAAAAGGGATAGTATAAGTGTACCAAATACAATGCAGAAGAAAATACGCAAAGAAATTTGTATGGGAACTTTATTTCTTTGAAATGATAGAAAGAGCATGAAAACACACTTCAAGACAACAATTTAGTTGCATGTAAATGAAAAGAAATATATTGTTTAGAAATGACGAAAGATTTTTACTATGACACGTGATACCTACAAAAAGCTAAGATTGCAGCACACCTGTTTCCCATGGATGCGATGAGGTTATCGATAAGATTTTGAGGACTTTGGTTTCACCTCTTCATAATTGCAATCACCAAGACACGGATTATAAAAAAGACATTGGTCTCGATGCAATGCATCGTCCAAGTGTGATCCAAACATAGTTGATCATGTATCATAGTCAGGAGAACATGTTGGCCATTCCATAAGCTATATTCTTTCAAAGTCTCAAGCAAGTTCTCCGCAAGGCAAGCTATGTGAAGTCTGGCATTATCATACATTTAAAAAAAAGAATCAGCATTTACTGCATGGTAAGGTACGACATCAAGTCTCAATATCTCATCTGTATACTTTTGGGCTGTCAAATTGCCATTCCCAATGATATGCAGGGCCATACGTTCATTTTGCGGATTCGAGCTCATGGTATCATCTCCTATGTTTGTAATATGATCTTTCACGGACGAACGAAGGATTATTTCGGGTGAATTTTTTCCTCTGTACCAAAACTCGTCGGGTATCGCATTCCAGAATAAATAGGCACTTCCCTGTAAGCAGTACTAGACTTTAGACACATTGCCTCCAATCTTCATGTTCAACAGCCCACATTCTACGAGCAGCGCAGTGTCTTGAGGGCAACATCTTACTGTTGTCAAGAGTGTCTTTGCAGCTGAATAGTTCATTTTCGACGAGCTGTTAACAGCAACTATCGTTCATCAGTTGCTGGGGTAGTAATGATCGATCTTACCTAGTTGGCGTATAACAATCCGTATTTCTTCAAATCGATCCCACAGCGTTACTATGACACTTCTTGTCACTCTAACAGCTACTGGCATACCAACGGATCACCCTTAGGGTGAGTTTAAGGCCATTGTCAGTTGGGTTCGACTCTGAAACCCACTTACTCACTTTTTTATGTACTTGTAACATTTTCAAGTCACCTTTTCTCAAATCAAAAGCTGAACAACTGAATTTCACCATTGCTTTTTCTGATCTATAAGGTTGCATTGCTTTTGGGTCAAATTTTCGAAAGTGGGTTTTTGTTATATTTACTCGTTTTGAGGTCTTCTGAATCCGAAAATCATGTTTTTAGCGGTTGGTCTGTGTGTGTGTCTGCCTGTTATCAGTACATCTCAAGAAAAAATTGTAATAGAAAGTCCAAACTTGTTATTATAAATGTGTATCATATAGGGATGCTACACTAACCTTTTCGTTGAGATGAAGCAAATGGTTCGTGTACAAGGACACCCAAGGGAATTCAAATACATTACGTCTATGGGGGGAATTGTAGATAAGTAGAGTTTAACATCTGTAGACAGCACTCAGCCAAATAAAATGAATATATATATATTTTATATGCGTAAAAACATTTCTCATACTGAATATGGTAGGAAAATCATTCATTGTTCGTTTACAGGGCTACACAAAAGAACTAGATTATAGTGCGACAATAGTGGAAAATTGATGGAAGTGTATTTCAGGTTGTGCCGTGTATTATTACTATAAGGTTATAAGATGCCCCATGTGGTTTGCGCATAATCTTCAAAAGATATACAGGGTTGCAAATGTTTAAGCTGAAAACATTCTTTTTCATTGTTCGTAGAAGTGCTTTACTATAATATTTTATCATTTCCAGGAAAGCTGCTCAGGAATTGAAATGAAGTCTCATAGACATATGGTAATTAATGTATATTTTTAAGCTAAATATTCGTCGCTTGCTTCTTGTATATTTACACGTTTTGAGGCTTCCTGATTACCGAAGTAAAATTTTTAATCGTTTGAGCTTTGTCTGTGTCTCTCAGAATAACTTAAAAACGAATAATTTCAGGAGATATAAATGATGTATTTTGAAGTTAATATAAGTTTGTTGTTGGGAAAGTTTGATCAAGATTGATAAGTTTCAAGGAATATTACGTGTGAAAGTTTTAAGTGAATAATTTTAAGTGAGCTTTTAATTTTAATAAGAGATTTAAATTCTATCTAAATGTAGGTGCAGTAATGAAACGAGGGGTTGAAGGGAGCAGTAGCCCCTCTCACACAGAACTAATTATCATATAACACTCTTCCGAAGCTTTATTTGAATTTTTTTAACATAAATTTACATAACAATACTCGTTATCTTACCCCTTAATCTCCAACCTGTATTTATAGTACTAATAGTTTCAGGTTAAGAGAATGTTGTGTGAGTGACACACCAAATTATTTACGTTATAAACATTCATTTGCACATTAAGTATTTTTCTTCTTGTTTTCTGCTAATCTTTAAATTGTGGTTGTTTTATTAGGTTGAGTCAAAAGTTTTGTCCGGTTTCTAATCATTTATTCAAAGTTAAAAGATTATAACAATTATAAAATATTTTCATTAATATATTCACCATTACTTTCAACAACCATTTTCCAACGTGACTGCAACATGAAAATTCCACGGTTGTAAAAAGCCACTGGTTTTTAAGCGAAGAAGGCGACAATGCCTTGTCTGGGGTCGTATTCGTTGCTGAAGCGCTATCCACGCATAAAGAGCTCTAGCGACCTGAACAAATGATAATGTGTAGGGGCAATGTCAGGGCTGTATGGCGGGTGAGCAAGAAGTTCCCAACCCAACTCATTCAGCTTCTCACGCGTCTGGTTTGAAACGAGTGGTCTTGCGTTGTCATGTTGGAAGAAAACTCGAGCTGGATTAAAGCCTTTTTTGACGAGTTTCTGTTGAGCGTGGTACCGTTGAGTGCAATAGACATCTGAGTTCATTGTTTGTCCTTGAGGAAGAAGATCCCAATGCACAACTCCTGTCGACATCCAAAAAACGCACAAACGTGCGTTTTTTGAATGCATCCCAGGTGTAGCCGTCCTAACTCCAAGTTGATGTGGGTTTAGCCATTGACATCCGGTTTTTTTTGTTGTTGTATAGTACCCACTTCTCTTCACAGGTAAGAACTTGACGCCATCCATCTCGGCTAAACTCTCGCAGCAGCGATTGACAGACTGATTTTCAATGATTCTTTTGCATTTTGTTGAGCTTATGCGGTACCATTTGACGACGCCTAATCTTCTTGGCAATTTTGTGAAGGTGTCGATTGACAGTTGACTGAGAAGTGCCAAAACATTGCCCTAATTTGCGGGTGATTTGAGTCGGATCGGCTTCAATCGCACAAAGTAAAGCTCTTTCATCGGTTGTCGGTGGTTGCCCAGAGTGTTTCTTATCACCGCGGTGCATATCCCTGGAACGGAACTTTGCATACCAACGTCTGCATGTTCTTTCATTTACAGTCTTCCTACCAAATGTTGCACATATGTTACAACGTTCTTCAGTTGCATTGTGGCCTTGTTTTAACTCGTGGAAAATTAGGCTGCGGATTTGTTCACGATTTTTTGACATACTTGATCTTTTTTAAAGAGTAATAAATCTGTGAAAATTAAAATAACATAACATTTAAATACTACATTTCGATCAGCAGAAAATGAGCTTTCAAAATATGTATGACATTCACATTACAACTTTAATGTAACTTATTTATTGATACACAAATAATAAACGGACAAAACTTTTGACTCAACCTAATATTTTACATTATTTTTCGGTGTAAGTATTTACGTGATTTGGTTAAAACAATAATGCTCGCTTATTTGGTTTAGCAAAGAATTTTCTTAAAGAAAAATATTCAAATGGAGAAGATATTTTAATTTCAGTTCTTGATTATTATTATTATTATTGTTATTACTATTATTATTATTTTTCTTCATGTTCTGAATACGATTTGGCTATTTTCAAGAAAATCTCTATCAATGCGTTACACACATTTTTTGGGCTTTGAAGTTCAAGAACTGAAAAAAGAAGAATCGAAAATGACGATTTAATGGTGGTGGTGTTGATGTTGGTGTTATGAGTTAAAGCTAATTGAGTACGCTATCGTCTTTGTCCGGGAGAGATGGTACTCCCTGATGACTTTCTAAAGGATCCTTGGACGTATTAACGCAAGTTTTGGAGAAAACCGTAGAAAATCCTGAACGGCTAGTTCGACAAAAGCGACCATCGATTGAACTCATCACCTTACGTCTTCCAGTTTAAAGGTTAGAACCTTTTCAGCCATTAGTGGGAAAATGTCAATTTGAAGCAGTTTTTTTTACTTTCTTCCGTACATGGAAGAAATTATTGTATTTGTAAAAATTTTCCATTTTCGAACTTCAATGGAATTACTTGTTTTGATAGGTCTTAAATACAATCCCAGCTAAAAAAAAAATCTGCATAAAAACAACAAAAAAAGGTTCAAAACTGCACAAAACTGTAGATAATCTAAAGGTAATTAGGACCTTAAACAGTTTTAGGTAAAAAGTATTTTTATCTGCATATTTTTTGCTTCCAAACTGCAATTAGACTGCTGATTTTCGACACTTTTTAGAAAATTATCTGTCTGTCTGTGATAAAAATTTTGTGGCAGCTCTATCTCAAGAACTAAATGCACATACAAATTTAGATGTAGTTGCATTTTGGTATAAATTAGTGCCTATCAACTTTTACTTCTAATCATCCAATAGATGGCGCTGTCATCCAGTGTTTTTCTTATACTGTCACAGTTTTTTCCTATACTGTCATATTAAAAGTTATAAAACTTTTAATATGACAGTATACGGAAAAATTTTCATTCACAATTACAATTATTTTTAACCAATCAGTGTGAAACGAAAAAATATATAGAAATTTACAATGGCAATAGTTAACCGGGGAAAAATTGTGTATGTAGGGACATCACCCCCTCTTTCTTGTGGGGAGGGGGAGCCTGAAAATATTAAATAGGAAAACTTTTCATAAGATTTCAACAATACTTTAAAACGAATCTTAGTGCCATAGGTCTGTGATAATTTGAAACAAAATTATCGATTTTTTCATTTTTAACAAAAGAAAAAAAACATTATAGTTTTAAAAAATTAAAGAACGCGCTTTTATAGAAATGTGAACTAAAAAGCACAAAATATCTATCTTAGTATTAAAATGCAGGGTAAGAGAAAATCGTGTGAGTGACACACCATAATATTTACATACATTTAAATCTTTAATTAAAATAATTTAGAATTAAACAAAAACCATTTTTAAAAAATTTCCCCTGACTGGGTCGAACGCTAGACCTTTAGGTTCGTAGCTCGGAGCTTTACCTCACAGCCACAGCATTCACGTAGGGAAAGTCTTTTTTTACAATATAGATTTTTTGTTTGCTCCCAGAGCGGTTACAAGCATACGTAAAGGTGAATCTAATAAAAGCGTGTAAAAAATTCAATTGCATTGGGCAGAGCGCTAACCATTTGCCTGCCAAGTAGACACACGTATGGATTTCAGATATAAATAAAGATTAGCTTTTTGTGTAGATCAGTTTTTCTCTAACTGTTTTTCATATGTGTCTCTAACTGTACAGGTAAACATTTATAAAGCTAAGTTGTTGTAATAAAAAAAAGTGTATACATCTCTTCAAAAGAAAAAGAAAAGAAAAGAAACAATCTCATAACAAAAATAATAAGAAAGCACAACAGTACTGGCGTTTTAAAGTAATAACTACAAAACTTTGAATAAACACCATAAAATGCACTAACCTCACAACAATTGTTTCGGATCGAAAGAAAACACGACCCTTCGTCAAGCGAACAAAGTACGCACGAGTGCTGCAATCAAAGCAGCAACGCTTTAATTGACTTTGCCGCTTTGATTGCAGCACTCGTGCCTACTTTGTTCGCTTGACGAAGGTTCGTGTTTTCTTTCGACCTGAAACAATTGTTCTGAGTTTCTTGCATTTTATGGCGTGTACTCAAAGTTTTGTACTTATTAATCTCATAACAGTATTAGAAAAAAGAAATTAATTATAATTTATATTATGAGAAAATTCTAAATTTTAATGATAAAGTGTCATTTTAGAAACACCAATAATGTACAATACACAATACAAAAAAAAAAAAAAAAAAAAAATTATACAGACACGACATTATTTCATTATTTAAAACATGAAAATCTGACATTGACAGATTTTAATTTAGTGCCAGAGGCCTACTGCTAAACTTGTTAATATCGACAAATTCTTCTTTAGTTAATTCGTGACGATCTAAATTCCATGATAAAGTTTTCATTAAATCAAACCAATGTGTTTCAGCTGCAGATATTGTAACAAAGAACGTTGGAAGCCCAAACTGTCTTATAGCCGCAAAACAACGTTTTTTCTCTTTTTCCCAATGAGGGGGAGGTGTGCCTTGGGGGGGACTCATGTCAAAGGTGTGCCTTGGGGGGACTCATGTCAAAGTTGGGCCTTGGGGGGACTCATGTCAAAGTTGGGCCTGGGGGGGGGACTCATGTCAGAGTTGGGCCTTGGGGGGGACTCATGTCAGAGTTGTACCTTGGGGGGACTCATGTCAAAGTTGGGCCTGGGGTGGGGACTCATGTCAAAGTTGTGCCTTGGAGGGACTTCATTCAATAAATCCCCATTCAATAAACCGACTGAAATAGGCCCTTAGCACTATTAAGAGTGTATTATAAAAATTCGACAACGCTGTACCGACTGAAATTGGGGTACCTTGGGGGGGGACTCATGTCAAAGTTGGGCCTGGGGGGGGGGAACTCATGTCAAAGTTGGGCCTTGGGAGGACTTCATTCAATAAATCCCCATTCAATAAACCGACTGAAATAGGCCCTTAGCACTATTAAGAGTGTATTATAAAAATTCGACAACGCTGTACCGACTGAAATAGGGTACCTTGGGGGGGACTCATGTCAAAGTTGGGCCTGGGGGGGGACTCATGTCAAAGTTGTGCCTTGGGGGGACTTCATTCAATAAATCCCCATTCAATAAACCGACTGAAATAGGCCTCTAGCACTAATTAAGAGTGTATTATAAAAATTTGACAACTGTACCGATTGAAATAGGCCTCTAGCACTAAAACAAAAACTCTGATATTTTAATAATTATTTTAATTTAATGTATTTAATGTAATATTTAACCCTTTGTGGACGATAATTTTTTTTTTTTTTTTTGAAAACTTAACCCTACATTTTGACATTTCTCTAAAATATCATCGTATTTAGCAAAATTTTTATGCATTCGTGTTAAAGCAGCTTTCACAGAAATCGATGCTATTGGTGTCACTATCATATATATACGCCTACGGCACTTAACGAGCTAAACACGAATGCTCAAAAAAGTTTTATTTTATTATTTTTTATGTATTGTTTTAGAAAACGCCTAAAGACGGACCTCTTTTTTTTTCTTTCATCTTCTATTTGCAGACACTCGTCCGCAATTGGTCAATACACAGGAAATGTGTTGTAGTCGTCACAACATTCAAATTTTTTAATCACTTAAAACATGTGCGGCAAGATTAGTCAGGCAGACAAAACAAATCACTCAAAGCGTTTCCTAATTCAATGTATACATACTTCCGTTTTTCTACGAAGTGTAAGGTGAGAGTTCAGTTTAAGCAAGTCATAGGTTATGTTCTTTCAGTAATCAAAAGGCTATTTTCGTTTCCATATGAAAATAAACGTGACTTTGACTACAGAATTTGTAATTGATAAGTATGTTGATATTTTTTAACACTAGTTTTGTTTTTAAGCAGTACTTGCTCTTGTTATATATTCCTGTTAATTTTTATTGGAAAAGGAAGAAGAGATTAATATATATATATATATATATATATATATATATATATATATATATATATTAAGTCCTGTGAAGGAAAAACGTCATTTTTTTTTTCTATTAATATTTTTGGTGTAAACCTTTTTATTTTTAGCTGAATTTCTCTTTAAAGAAATTTACGAGAATATATCTGTACTGATAAGTATAAAGGATTTAAGTCCATATTCTTGATTTTTTCAGGAGACGAAAAATGAAGTTAAACTAATTAAAAACTAATCAGAAGAATCGATTAGGAAAAAGGGATTATGTTGGTTTATATGCTTTATACCATTCAGTGATTGCCAATCTTCATTTAATAAAGGGAAAAAATTGAATTAAATATTTTATACCGAAGATTAATACTAAACTTCTGACTTGAATCTTTTTTTACCAATGGATTTTCTCAAAAACTAAATGACATGGATTTAAGTCCTTTATACCAATCGATAGAGAATTATTTTCTGAGTCTGACTATGTACTTAACTCAAAATCGACATTTTTGGACTTAAATCCTTTATACTTATCAGTACAGATATAAAAACGGTTTACTTTTTATGTAACTAATTTTATTTGATCGTTCTTTTCAAATTTATTTATTTTATTTTATTTTATTTTTTACTTAATAGGGTACATTCATTTACATTAATTATTTAATAAACATTTTCCTTTAATCACTTTGGAAAAAATATCATTCGATTCACTCTCCCGATTTAGTTTAGAAAACTCAAAACAAAGTATTGTGTTCGTAAAAATTTTCGACTATTAGTTTTCGATGGATTTACGCTTTTTGAGAGATCGAGACAAGATATAAATTGAACATTTTTAGAAACTGTCTGTGTGTGTGTGAGTGAGCGAGCGAGAGAGAGAGAGAAATTTGGCAACTGTATCGCTGGAATTACTGCTCCAAATTTCATTTAAATTTATTTGTAAGCACATTGACATAAATTAGTGCCTATCAATTTTTGGTGCAAACAGATCAATAAATGGCGCTGACATACTGCGATTTTTCCCATTTAAGGGAAAGCTATACCTCAGATTATATTGCATTTAACTCAATAAACCTTGATATGCGAGAAGACCATTATGAAACATCGTTCTGATACAATATGAATGTATATCAGACGATAGGTGGTGCTACTACACTGCAATACTTCCCATGAACGGGAAGGTTATATCTCAGATTCTATTGTAAATAATTGCACAAAACATAGTGCATGAGAAGAACAATATAAAACACTATGTGGATTCAATTTGAGTACTTATTGTCCTACTAGTGGCGCTGCTGTGCTTAAATTTAACCCGTGAACTGAACCTCAGCTTCACGGGTCAGCTTCACAATCTAAATCTCAAATCTTCTGTATCATATAAATGCAAAAACTTGAGATGTGACATAACCATTATGAAAACACTGCTGTCATTATTTGAGTGTATAGCAGTCGACAGGCGGTGCTGCTGTTACTCGCCTTCTGTGATTTTTTTTAATTGACTACATCTCAGCGTGTGTTGATTAACATCACACCAAACTCCATATGTAAAATCTTTATTGTGTGAAGCTATGATTAAAATTTAATAAATTAAACCTTGGTGTGAAAACATTACAAAATATCGCCATCTGTTGAGAATTTTATAAACATTTTGTGTTAACTCTAATGTTGCAAGACATCAACAGTCATTAAAGTCAGGTTTTAAAGCTTGCATTAGAAATAACTTTGACTTTTTTGGTATGTTGCAGAAATGCAACACGGTGACAAAAAGGGCTAAAATTGTTTATTGACATTTTTATTATTTTGATGATGTTCAAAGTTTATACATTAATAATTATATTTTACCAAAAATCCCCTATGGAAGAAAAAGTAAAGTAAATGCAGGAAGAAAAATACTAATTTAATTTACCATTTGAAGACATGTGTAGCTTCACCTATCTGTAATGCACCTTTGACACCCTTTCTCCTTTAGTTTTCTTAGCTAAAATTGTTTTAAAATTTTCATTTCTTCCACTGCTTACTTTTTAGAAAAATTGAAGTGAAAATCATTACTTATGTTAAAGTTATATAAAATTTAATTAATGACTTGATAAAGAATAGGCTCTCTAAATTTTATATTCATATGTTCATTTATTTGCAAACTATACGCAAAAGAAGGAAACGAGAAAAAGAGGTTGTACATTAACTTTTGAAGGCCAACGTATTTTATAATGACAGAATTAAAACATTAATTTCAAATAACTCAGTAACAAAAACCTACTTCTAAGATAAATTTATCAAACTTCATTTTAACGGCAGAGTTCAAAACTTATTTCTAATGACAAAGTTTTGAATAACTAATTTCAAAAAGATAAAATTGAAAAATATGTCCTCTAAACGGACTTTAACTATGTAATTATAAAACTATACAGAGAAATAGTTTCCTATAATTAATGTTTACAACATAAACAAGCCATGTCTTTTCATGCAGTAAAAATTTTTTCTAAAGCCGTACGACTTTATTTTGCTGTTTTCGCATGACAAGCTTTGTTTAATTCTTTATTTTTGTTTCATCTAAATTAGATGTTTTCTTTCTTTTATTTTGTGAGTAATTTTCCAGCAGTCGCTTAATCTACGGAAGTTTTAGATAACTTCTTTAATTAGAGTTGTTATCAAAGTATTATTTCTTTTAAATCGATTTCTTTTGACCTTCCTCAGTTTTTCGATCCTTCTTTGGGTGGGTGCTAGTAATATGATACTCAGGTGCGGTTTTTGAGTTTTATATGTTGATAATCAATTACCTTTTCTGTCGGCTTGTTAGTTTGGGCTTTTCCATTTAAATCTCAGTTTATATATATATATATATTACATTTTTGTCTGTTAAATCGGAATACGTTCTAATCAGTTTATTGATTGATATGAAATTATAACTAAAATCATCTACATTTTCTTCTATTTGTTTCTAGACTAACACACTGTAAAAAAATTCTGCTTAAAATTATAGAATTTCTAAAATTTTCCTGCAGAAATTTTCTGTTTTCTAAAACTAGAGAAAGATATTATAAATTTACATTTCAATCTGTTAAAAGAAACAGCTTTTTTGTGCAGCCAGACAAAATCTGTAACCATTAATACACATTTTATCTGGTGGTTATATATATTTTCTGTTTTGTATGCAAAAGCTTGGCATAAAAACAGGATTGTGAAATGCACTATTAAAAATTTCAACAGTAAACTCTGTGTAATCTATTATCTTAAGTGTTACGTAAAATTACAGAGAAAAATAAACGGAGATGTTAAAAATCTTATTTTATATATTCATATTAATAACTAATATTAAATTAATTAATTATTGTTGAGAATATATTTCGGACTTAGAATGCTTTTTATAAAGTAGAAACAGTCGTTGTTTATTTTTTATTAAATAATTAAATAATAAAATTAGGTTAAAATACAGAATAAAGATTGAGAATCTCGATTATTCACTTTTAACTAAGAATTACTGTAAATTTACAGAGACTCTGGATAAATATTTACATTAAATTTACAGAAATTTTTAACAGTGTGGTGAGTAACAGCACCAAATATATTTCCATAGCTGCGGGTAATATTGTCGTTTATTACGTAAGGGACTTTGCCTCGATCCTGGCTTGGTAGAAGTGAAGGATTTTATTTACTGCGAAATGTTTTACTGTTTACCCCACATAAAAAATCTGTTGTGAACAAATATTTTCTGTTCTGTTTTAAGGAAAAATTTTTGAACATATTTTTTGTATACATTGTTAAAAATTTCAACAGAAAACTCAGTGTAATCTATTATCTTAAGACTTAAGTAAAATTACAGAGAAAAATAAACGGATATGTTAAAAAACTTATTTTATACATTCATTTTAATAACTAATATTAATTTAATTAATTATTGGTGAGAATATATTTCGGACTTAGAATGCTTTTTCTAAAGTAGAAACAGTCATTTTAAATTTTAATTAAATAATTAAATAATAAAATTATGAAAAAATACAGAGTAAAGATTGAGAACCTCGATTATTCACTTTTAACTAAGAATCATTGTAAATTTACAGAGACTCTGGATAAATATTTACATTAAATTTACAGAAATTTTTAACAGTATAGCTTATTATATTAGAAATTTTCTGTACTATATAACAAGATTTTTTTAATAGTGCATAGCTGACAACATTTCTAACTTTTTTCGTAGCACTGTTAGTACTTGCTTTTTTTTCAAATCACTTTTTTTAAGAGTATTTCTTTTCTTATTTAATACTAATTGCATATTGGAGAAATTTACTTGACAAAAAAGAGGTGCAAAAAAAAAAAAAAAAAAAAAAAAAAAAAAGACGAATTTTAACATAGCTACGAAATAAATTTTAAATTCTATCAGAACTACTTATTAAAAAATTGTGAATATAAATATACCTGATACATCAAAACGTTTTAACAAATTTTGTGTTATTATGAACAATATAATAGAATTAACTGCATTGTAAACAATTACGGTAATTTTTACAGGAGAAAAACTTGTAAAAAGTCTCTCTTTACAAATGTTTTAGCTGTAAATTATTCTATTTAACAAGCAGAATATTCTGCGCAGCATATTTTGTCATAAAAATTAGAGTTTTTTTTTTTTTTTTACAGTGTAGTTAAAGCACGTTTTAGCACAATATTCTGCACTTTAATATTCTCTCAGTGTTTATGAAGCATATTTTCATGTACTCTTTAACTACATTTCTTGCGACCATGGAAGCCTCTGCGCAAGTGCGGATTCAACGAGTCCACTTGTAAAATAGGGGAGACAAGCTTTTCGTTGAGAGAAAATAAGTGATAAGGGAATACCGAATGACTGGATGTTTACTAAATTCAAACCTATTGGTCAACTTGGAAACCCTCCAAGATTTTCGACTCGTCCTCACTGCTAGGCGTAGGAAACGTGGTTACACTATATAACTCACGTTTCTTACAAAATACTGTGCCTAAAGTATTTCTGCGTTTTTAGTCATAAAAATACTTTCAGCTTGTGATTAAAAGCACATGTATTTATTAATATCATATATAAATCGGAGTAGTTTTATCCCTTATGTTTGATGTTTAAAAGACATTTAATTAAATATATTGAGTATTATGTATTCTGACTTATGTAAATCTAAATAACGTACGTTTACGGTGGATTCATCAATATCATATTAATTTCAGAATCATTATATAAAGTATCTACTGAACCTCGTGGTTGTCATATTAGTTACAAAATGAGGAATTTTTATTTGACAAGAGAGATAACTGAATTTATACAGAGATAACTGAGTCTTGCGACGATTTTCATGAAGAACATCGTGAAATCACCCAAGATGTCAATATGACCAAAATTAGATAGTCCCTGATAACAATCGATTTATTCATTGTATTTTATATGAATGTTACTATTTTTGGCTTTTATTAAACACACTTTATTATTTGAGTTGTGTGTGCACGAAAATATCAGTGTGACTATCTTCATATATATATATTTCTAGACTAGTTATTTTTTAAAAAACATTACTGTTAACGAAGGCAAACGCAACCTTTGAATATTCGTTAAAAACTCTAGATATCTTGTAGCTTTCAGATCCCATATAGAACACTTTCATTTCAGAACATTTTAGAGATGCCTTGTTGAGTCCTGGGTCAGTGTTTGGTTATTCTACGGATAAAAACTCTAGATATCTTGTAGCTTTGAGATCCCATATAGAATACCTTCATTTCAGAACATCTTAGAGATGCCTTGTTGATTCCTGGGTCAATTTTTGGTTATTCTACGGATACAAACTCTAGATATCTTGTAGCTTTGAGATCCCATATAGAACACCTTCATTTCAGAACATTTTAGAGATGCCTTGTTGAGTCCTGGGTCAATTTTTGGTTATTCTACAGGTAAAAACTCTAGATATCTTGTAGCTTTGAGATCCCATATAGAACACCTTCATTTCAGAACATATTAGAGATGCCTTGTTGAGTCCTGGGTCAGTTTTTGGTTATTCTACGGAGATCTATGTTATAAGGTGTACTGAAGAAGATTCACAAGATTTTACGGATGAAATGTTAAAGACGAAACATCCGATGGATACGTAAGAGATACAATGGAGCGAATTATCAGCAATATCCTCAGACCACTGTTGCATGTATAAATAATTTACCTCAAGTTTTGGTTTTTGACCACGATTACTTGCCTTGTCACTGGTTTGGTTATATAACAAAATTGGTTACTTTTTACTTTTTTTTTCAGATAAAATCTTTTAATTTTGATTTTTTTTTTCTTTTTTTTTACCATATTCGTTATTTTTACATTCATTTCATCATTAATACATATATAAAAATATATATTTATATATTTAAATAAACTTACAATAAAAACTCTAATGCTGGTGGAGTGCCCTCCGTGGGGGTCTAGGTCCCCTTAGAAAGACCCTCACGAGGGCACTCCACCCACAGACCTAAGACCCTAGCGCAGTCAGTCGGTCTTAAACCCCACAACCAAAAATTATACTGTTTATTCATTACATAAAGAGTAAAAAAAAAAAAAAAAAAAAAAAAAAAAATCATATTACGTTAAATATAACTATTCTATAAATAAAATAATCTTATTTGCATGCAATAGTTATTGTTGTTATTAATTTTTATGCAGCTACTCTGTATTTTAAATGAATGATATCGTTTCTGAAACCATTATATTAGAATCTAAAATGTTAACGCATAAGCATATTTAAATATATATATAACATAAATACAAAGAAAGTTTTGATATAAACAAATAACACAATAATAGATAAATAGATAATATTATGTTTCTTTGTGTCGTTTTACATCTTATAATCAAAATATATTCGTATTGTTATAGAATGGATTGATTCTTAATTGGCCTTGTATGTGAAACTTAAAATAGAATTTCCGCGGCATGATGTCACATATATTAGAATACAAATGAAGATGTATCAAAATAACCAGCTAGGAAAAAGAAAAATTCAGTAATAAATACGCCTCATTAAAACAACCAGTTCAACGCAGTAGACACTTAATGCACATTTTCTTTTATATGTATTATTTACTTTTACTCTTTTGTAGGCATAGCATTTCTGATAAATTATAATTACTTTCATTAATGTAATATATTATATACTACCTTTAAACTATAGTTATTTATATTTTCATTTTATTAGGAGCTATAGATTATGTAATTTTTTACATGAGCAAAAAAACTTGATTGGCAGCATTTAAATATTTTCAACAGCTTTATACTAAAGCTATCAAAAAGTATAAAAGCAATTTGATTTGAAAAATTAAGAGTTATATATATGCTAAAACTGAAAAAAAAAAAAAAAAAAAAAGAAAGAAAAAAGAAATCATAGTTTTTGTGTGAGTAATGTTTGTTTTTTATGTTTTTTTTTTTTTTTTTTTTTTTCTGTTTGATTCTATGATTTCCTGAATTAAATAGTTTATCCCACTTTATTCTTCATTTTTAACTTCAGTTGATTTCTTGTACGATAGGGTTCCGTTAGCAATTTGCTATAATAGCTGCTAACGAACGAAATCGTACAATGTTGCTCACCGGTGGAAAAGGTCACCCCATGGTGAGTTTTTTTCACCGTTCTTATCTTTTCCTAATTAAAATATATATATATATATATATATATATATATATTGTTTAAAATACTGTCTTAATTTTTTATTTTATCATTGCTTGTTTGTATCTTTTGATTTGAGTTTAATGTCGTTTTTACGCACCAGCAAAATTATTAAAATTCCAACTAACAATCTAAGAATAATAGTATGGTTAGATTGAAGTTACTTTAAATAAAAACTCAATAAGTCAAAAACAAATGTTTCAATTAGTTACAATCAGTCTCCACTGGTTATTTAAATTTGTTGTAATTTCATTCTTATTGGTCTATGTGGTTTCAGTTATCTTATACCTGTTGCTTGGATTTTACTACGTTTTATAATTTATATATGTATACACACACACACACACACATATATATATATATATATATGGTTATTAAAATTTTGGACAGTTAAAATTGAAAATTAAAATATGCAATTTCACATTAGATTTTTCTATAAAATCTGTATCAGTATCGGAATTTATTTTGCAAGATATAAAGCTTTTGCAATGAATCTACGCATTTTATTTAGCTTAGAAAATGTTTAACTTTTTAGAAATTCCATTTTTCTGAATATCATTAAAAGTATCATAGGGAAAAGGATAAATCAAAGTTCAGAGCAATTGAAATAATTTTTGAATGACAAAAATTCAATTTAAGTAACAAATGTCTAGTTATTAAAAATCATTTATATACTGCCATACAAGACTGCATGGACCAATGAAAGTGTAGAACTTTCTAATATAAATAATCAATTTTTAATACATTAGATTGCGCGTAGCGCGCTTAAATTTTAATCCAGATGACTAAATAATATTTAAATATTTGTTTTCATTCAATTTTACGAGAGAGCTGAAGAGTTTATATATATAATGTTCAAAAGTTATTAAACATCAACAGTTTATAAGAAGGTAAGATTTGTACACACCTTCCCTCCAGTCCAGGATTAAGCGTCCAGCATCAGTATGAACCATCTTTCATCTGCATCTGAAAATATACTGTATGTGTGGAGAAAAAAAATATTAATTTCTGTTAATTATGTTGTTTTTAGATACATCATTAAATCAGCTCTTTTTCGGTGCTATCATTTATTCTAGGTTAAATATATATTATTTAGTATATCTATATAGTTGAATAATAGTATTATTACGGAGCATTTAACAGAGCTCCGATTATGTCGGTTACATTGTTAGAAGTAAGAGTTCTTGAATAGCGAAATATTAAAACACAAATTATTTCAGTTTTTCTTTCACTTTTACGTCACTTTCGTGATTTAAAATTAAGTCCTATCTGTAAGTTAAAATACCTTACAATAATACTTGATGGCATATTCGGCTTTTGATATTTATTAATTGCTTACGTTTAATATTAATGGCGTAGGAGACTGGCATATCTAACTATTTTGCTAAATTGAATTAGGATGTGCTTGATAAAATGAAATATATATATATATATATATACCTGTTAGACCAGGACCTCTTGTACATCAACGTATATTATGCAAAAACAAATTGTTAGCTTTTGTGAATGCGCAATTAAAAGTTATACAGTAAAAATGCTCCTCGGACATTTAATAGTCTTATATTCTAACAGCAATATGTTGACATCAATATAAAGTTTTTAAAAATGACATTACGCTGGTTTGAGAACCCAGAATGTTATAACCGAAACACGTACGGAAAATTTTCGATTTTGTGAAAGAAACCTTTTTATACCTATGAATGTGTGCTATTCTCATACAAATTAATATAGATAATTAGGAGAAGCAATACATTCCATGCATTATTTTTCGTATGGGGACCGATGACCCTATTTTTTTTTTTCTTTCAGTTTGTAGCCCGCACTAGCAGTAGAGCTGTTCTGCGTTCAAAGCTGGTAGACGGAACGCGCTGGATTCGATCCAGGTTGCTGTCGTTGGCCTAGCTGTTTGGAATCATCAGTGATTTTCTCCGAAATTCACTTAAATACAGGCTAGGAGCCCTTTAAAAGACCCCCACGGAGGTTACACTACCTAAGCCTAAGGACCCCACGAGTAATCAATCGTCTTAAATCTAATACCAATACCAATACCATACTACATCTTTAATTTTTAACTAGTCCCCTTTTTTGTATTCGGTACGTAATTCCTGCTGTAATATATGAGGTATAAACGTGTCATTTACTCCTGATTGAATCCATTAGAGTTTTTTTTTTTTTTTTTTTTTTTTTTTTTTGTGGTATTCGAGAAAACGTTAAGTCTTGAAAGTGCCCAGGTATTTATGACAACATTTAGTACTACATCACGTACATTTTACCATATATGCTTTATTTACTTTTTCTGTTATCTATTGTAGTTTTGATGATGGGATCAATAATTTTGAAATGTATTTATTTGGAGCGCTAAAAACGTTCGTAATTTAATAATGCATTGTACATTTATTAAGTGTAGTTTCCATTGTATAATTTTGTTTTATCGCCTATGTTAACCTTTATTCTCGGAACAGACGTTATAATTTATAACACGAATGAAAAATGATCACATTTCCCTATTGCTGGAAATTATTCAGTATTTTCGTTAAGAAGTAAGTTCTCACAATTATTATTCATTTTTAATCATGTAATATCGTGATGAAATGGAGACTTGACGTTAAATAGATTTTTAAAAAAAGTAAAGTAATAATCAACGTTATAAACGAATGTATAATACGTTATAAAAAATGTATATCGCATAGTTGTAGTTTTACAAACTTACACACGTCCCATATTAAAAGATCACATTGATATAACAAACTGTCGCCAGTAGCACACAGAGCAAATATAGTGTGAAGTTAATTAACCGAATTTCAACCTATATTGATATGCACAACTCTTGGGATGTTTATATGTATCTGTTGTCAATGTGAGTTATTGGTCAAGCAAAACGTAAACTTAAATTCCTCCTAAAAGAAAATATTGGCTATATCTAAAAATAAGAAATCAATAAATCGGTCATTGATAAGCATTACTTGGAGAATAATCGTACTTTTAATTTTAATTTAGCTAAACTAATATGCAAGTCTAAATATATACGTACAATAATTGAATTTTCTTCAACCTATAAGTAAAGAATAAACAAAATAAAGAATAAACAACCGATAAATAACGAAAAAACAAAATCATAAAAATATCATTAATTGCGTTACACCTTTGTCTGATTATTCTATATATTATATAAAATAACATTTTCTTAATTTTCACCTACCGTTTATAAAGCACAATTTATCAAATTTCCTATTATCTAATCCCATCCATTTCTGAATTTCCTATTCCGTCTTTAGAATCAACTTTTAAGTAATAGAATTATATTCTTTCTGATCTTAAAGCTACCGAAGTGCAATGAGATAAATATAATTTTTATTTTGTCGTTGTTTTGTAGTTGATTGTCACTTTATTTTTCATTATATTATATATTTGTAATCCATTTAGAAATAATCAAAAACTAACTTATGAAATTTCTAGTTTCCTAGCTGAAAACTTGATTAGTTTTTAAAAAATGAAATTACTTTAGGGCATTAAAAAATAATCTGGTATGTTACTCACACGACTTCTCTTACCCTGAAATTTAATACTATAAATACAGGTTGGAGATTAAGAGGTAAGACAACGAGTACTGTTATGTAAACCTATGTTAAACAATTCAAATTAGACTTTGGAAGAGTTTTATATGATAATTAGTTCTGTGTGAGGAAGGCTAACGCTCCCCTCAACCCCCCGTTTCATTAAAGCACCTACATTTACATAGAATTTAATTCTGTTATTAAAATTAAAAGTTTACTTAAAATTATACAGACAATATTCACACGCAATATTCATTGAAACTTATCAATATTGATCAAACTTTTCCAGCAACAAACTTATATTAACTTCAAGATACAACATTTGGATCTCCTAAAATTATTCGTTTTTAAATTATTCTAAAAGTAGTATAACACTAAATATCCAAACAAAAGTTGAATTTGTTCTAAATATTACATTAAAAAAATAATAATAATGAAAAAAATCGTTAACTTTATTTCAAATTATCGCAGATCGATGGTTCAACCATTCGTTTTAAAGGTATTGGTGAGCTCTTTTGAAAGATGCCCATCAGGAAAATTTACTCCCCTCGAGGGGAGACTTCCCCTCAGGCGAGGCCCCTACATACGCAAATTTTTTTCCCAGTTGAATATCTCTATTGCAAAAAATATATATTCATTTAATTTGGTTTAGTATAGTCTATAGATGTTAAACTCTACTTACCTGCAATTTCCCCCATAGACGTAATGTATTTGAATACTTTTGAGTGTCCCTGTACACGAACCATTTTCTTCATCTCAACGAAAAGCTTAGTGTTGCATCCCTGTATGATACACATTTAGAATACCAAGTTTGGAATTTCTGCTGCTATTAGTTCTTGAGATATGCTGATAACAGACACACAGACACACAGACACACACACACACACACACACACAGACCATTCGCTAAAAACATGATTTTCTTATTCAGAGGACCTCAGAACATGTAAACATAACAAATACTCACTTTCTAAAATTTTACTCTAAAACAAAACTTTCTCTACCGTAAGTGTAAGAGAAAGTAAAAAAGCACTAGAAAATTTTTATCTATTCTGTTGTAAAATGAAACGTCAGCTTAATTTAGAAAATTGCATTTTTAAACTACCATAACAAAATAATAAGATTGGTCACGTTTTTTTACTCTTAATAAATAATGAAATAGAAATAAACTATGAAATTTTAATAAACTAATTAGCTTAGTAATTGCTAAATGTCTGACTTAATTTCCACAATTAATATCTGAATTATTTCTAGTTAATTAGTTTAATTTTGTTTTTAATTTAATTTAGTGACACAGTTTCTATAACATTTTTACTTTCTCTTACCCATACGGTAGAGAAAGTATTGTTTTGGGGTCAAATTTTCGAACGCGAGTTTTTATTATATTTACATATTATGAGGTCCCCTAAATACGAAAATCATGTTTTTAGCAAATGGTCTGTGTGTGTGTCTGTCTGTTATCAGCATATCTCAAAAACAAATCATGGCAGAAATTTCAAACTTGGTATTCTAAATGTGTATCATATAAGGATGCTACAGTAAGCTTTTCGTTAAGATCAAGCAAATGGTTCGTGTACAGGGACAATCAAGAGAATTCTAAAACTTTACGTCTCTGGGGGAAATTTCAGGTAAGTAGAGTTTAACGTCTATAGACTGCACTAAACCAAATGAAACGAATATATATTTTTTGTAATAGAGATAGTCAACAGTTAAAAAAAGTTCTGCATGTAGGAGCCACACCTTCCCCCTGGGCGGGGGGGAAGCCCCCCTCGAGGGGAGTAAATTTTCCTGATAGGTATCTTTCAAAAGAGCTCGCCAATACCTTTAAAACGAATGGTTGAACCATCGATCTGCGATAATTTAAAACAAAGTTATCGATTTTTTTTTTTTACTTTTAACGAAAAAAAAAAAATCGCAATTTTTTTTTTTTTAAATATTGAGAATAAAATGGACTTTTTTATGGATATTTGTTGTTATACTACTTCTCGAATATGGAAAAAATTATTTTTTAAAAACAGAATTATTTTTTAGTAACCGAATTAAATTGTATATAAATGTTGGTGCATTAATGAAACGGGGGGTTGAGGGGGTGGTAGCTCCCCTCACACAGGACTAATTATCATATAAAACTCTCCCGAAGCCTAATTTGAATTGCTTAGCATAGGTTTACATAACATCGTTATCTTACCTCTTAATCTCCAACCTGTATTTATAGTATTATATTTCAGGGTAAGAGAAAGTCGTGTGAGTGACACACCAGATTATTTAATCTCTATTTGGATAATAATTTTAAGTATAAATAAGATAAAATGGATTCCAATTAAAGAATTTACTTTTTGTAAATATGAGAGTGTAAACAAGGAATGACTCTTAAAATTATTTCTTATAGGCTGTCTTCTATTAAAGTAACTATGGTTAGTATTTGTATGTTAGTTATACACAAAAATGAGATTTCTGTTTTAATTTTCTAAGAGTACCTTTTATCAGTAATTACTATCCTAATTAATAAAAGCAATCTGCTGTAAAATGTGATAAAGTTTTTTTGTATGAAAACAATGGTAAGAAAAAAAGTGGAAATTTTATCCTTATGTATGATTAACGTAACAGATGTTTACTATGTTAATTTCCTTTAAAAAGTAAGACTGATAATTTTTCTCCGTAAATGTCATTTCATGAAATGTCATACATCACACAATTTTACTAATTAATTTTGGAAAATCAGTAGTAGAATTTCTTTGATACTGCTTTAGAATGTAATACAGAAAACTAAGGTAATGTAAAAAAGTAACATAAAAACTATTCTACTATTTAATTTTCTGAAATGAGTTTTAAAAAATTAATAATGTATTATTTTAAAGTAACGCTTAAAGATAAAGCTCTTTTTTTCTACTATTGTGGAGTCATTACTCGCAAAGAGTTTTAAACATTCTAGAAATTAAATCTTTATAAAAAGTATAAGTTTCTTTTAATTTCAACCGTATTCTGAACATGTATTATATTTAATCATAAAAACAAACACCTTCCCATGACGCTTTTCCTATTTTGATCTCTTACAACCTATCACTGAATCACGAAAATCACATTATAGTGTGTTATACATCCGGATCATCGGATATAAAGGAAAAAATACGAACTAATCTGCTGTTATGTTATTAAACTGATTCTATGTCATCGTTTGTTCTGATTTTTCAAACACATGCTAGGTTCTGTTTAAAGTTAAGCATTTGTTATTCGATTATTTTCATTTGATTTTTGAGAGATTATTTACAATAGATTTGTCTCTTGGAGGGTCTGAGATTTTATTTATAGTTCAATGTTTTACTAGTTTATAAAGAGATTCTTATACTATGATTTCTTTTTCTTATCTCTAATCTGACGATCGTGAATATTCATAGTAAAGTGATGAAACAATATAATTCTTAAAATAAATATCCTAGAATATGCTGACAAATTCTTTATAGTATTCTTTTAAAAATATTTTGAATTTTGTAGATTTTATAATGCAATTAAAGCATGTATCGCAAATTTTCTTAATACCGGAAATACAACACAATCGCAGTATAAAAAATTTTCGCTCGAAGTTATGTTTTTAATAAGGTAACTCTGTAAATAATGAAAAAAAAAAAAATTATTTTTTAAGCCTATAATTAAGAAATAACAATTCCTCAAGAAAAAGTCTTTCAAATTATAAAAAAAAATTATTGAAAAATTCATATTAAAATTAAAATCGCTATAGAAATTTGCCATCTGTTGTCATTTGTAAAAAATGGTTGAGATATAATACTAATGATAATATTAAAAACGGCCATTCAAAATTGACAGATATGTGTATACATACTAAAGAATGTACTAAATTCTCTATTATACAAATATGAACTAAATTACAAACATAATTGATTGTACTTTTGTAGTGAATCTTCAATTTAGTTTTAGGATCTCTATATGAGATTTAAAAATGCAGTATACAACTGCATATTTGTCTTAGATGTTCTATTTGGCCTATAAAAATTTTTACATTCTTTTTATCATTTTCATTAAGAAAAGTTTTTAAAAATGCATTTATCTAAAATCAAATGGAGTAATATCTTGACATTTAGAAGTGCAATGCCAACGTAATAGGACTTGATTGGGGCCGACACGAAGTCTTCGTTGGTGGATGGTAGAGAACAATGAATGACTTCACGCTGGCCCCGTCTTGATCTACACTGTTCAATTATATACTTCGTAAATCATCTACATAGTTTAATAAGAAATTTACTCCCTTATCATGTGAGTTTCTTCTAAATTATATATTTATATTTATGAATCTAAAACGTATATTCACATCTGGTTAAAATTAGCTCGATTTGTCAAATTATGAAACTTTAATCCGTTATTTGCCAAAAATAATTTTCTTATTTCATTTTAATTAGTGAATTTTATAAGTTTTAGTAAAGAATATTGAGAATAAATAAAAATACAAATTATGTGTAGGGGAAGTTAGGGCACTTTGGAACAAATTTTAGATAATGATTTTTAGAAAATTAATTTTGTATTCAGTTTATACCAAACACAATTTGACATAATGCTTAAGCATTCCTGTTTCAGTTAAAATTTGTTTCAATGCAGTACTCTATGAAATATAATTTCAGTGAAAAAAAATTATTGTATTTTACATTCGAAAATTTTTCTTATCTAAATTTTATGAAAAATCCATTTTCCCAGTTTTAACACATTTAAATTCTCAATAAATTTATATAATATGCGAAAATATTGCTTTCTTTGGATGGTATATTGGTGGGACAGGTTGAGAGAGCGTTCCAACCTGCCCCAGCATTATGTGTCCTAACCTGCCCCACTTGGAACATGATCATATTGAAATTCTCAAAAAGTTCGGCTTAATAGTCGTATACATTTTTTAGAATTGAAATTATAATGAAAGTCCATATTTAATTCCCACATACTCAGATTTAAATTATTTCATTTCTTGCACAAGAAGATTGTTTATGAAATCTCCCATAATTGTAATTTTGAATCTTTCAAAAAAAAATTAATCTTTACCTGCTAATGTGAGAAATTCCAAATTACATTTAAGAGTAGACTGCGCTGCCTACTATGATGTCCTAAGAAAACTATTTCCTATTTATAAAACTAACGCAGAAACTTAAGGTTCCCCGCTTTCCCCTATTACTATAGATAGATCCATTTTTGTGACAGTGGCAGAATGCTCTATCTAAAATATTGTCGAAAACAAGCAAGCAAACAAACAAACAAACAAAAAATGTAACGTCTCCCGAAAAAAGGGACAACTGCAAATATTAGATTAATTACCGTTTATCATCACTTCCCTAAATAATAAAAAAAATACTTATGGACAATAGTTTAACAAATTTTTAAATAATAATAATAATAATAAACATAATTTTTATTTTTACAATTATTGAATATTGGAACTGAGATTGATATGGCTAAATGAAAAACGTAATTTATTAAAACATATTTCCTTTTTCGGAGGCGTTAAAATATATAATAGAAAAACGGTATTCCATTTCTACACAATAAATGCGCTGTTAAAAAAAAAAAAAAAAAAAAAAAAAAAAAAAAAATGCAGTGAAAAATAATGTTGAGTCGAAAAATTTAACCAAATTTTATATTGTATATTAATTTAAGAGAACATGATTTTAACATTTTAATAGATTAGATAAAAGTTTAATTTTTACTTTCCGAATTTATATATTTAAGGAAAGTATTGTAATCATTACAAAAATTATACTTTGAGATTTTAGTTTTTCTTTATGTTTTGTGGTCTCCTGTGTTCTTTTTTGCTATTTTTACGGTAATGTGTGTATCTATGTATGTGTGTGTGTATGTATCAGTGAATACGATAATGTCTAAACGTTTTGTTTGAATGAGCTGAAAGTTCTTACGTTATAAGTTACTGTAGCATGATTTTCTTTAATTTAACACTTACATTTTTTCTTTTTTACGACACATACACACACACACACACACACACACAAAAAAAAAAAAAAAAAAATATCATTATAGTCTATAGGCTTAAACTATTTATAAACACTATTATAGAAAAAAAAAAAAAAAAAAAAAAAAAAAGAGAGAGAGAAAATTCCCAGTAAATTCTACTAGAAATTCTGACATAATTTTTTTTTAATGATTAACCTTTTATTGTCATGTCCGTACGGTTATATTTTACGCAAAGTATTATCGTGATATATTTTTGTAGCCAAGGTAGCTGAACTAACAAATTAGAGTAACAATAAAATGTAAATAAAATAAAGATTAAAGACATTAAAATAGTATATGAAATTTTAAAGCAGTACCATAGTTTATTAGATTTAGATAAAGTTGAATTTAAATTTAGGAAATAAAAAGCGCTCTTAGAATATGAAACAAAAATGGAACAGGATAATTTTATTTAATTTATTTATCACAGATGTCATTGAGATAGGTAAATCTACTTTCGCCATTTTCCTTTTAATAGTAAAGAGAACGTAAAACAAGATAAACTAATAATATTTTACCTGGAGATTTTTTGTGATGAAATCTCAACTGAATGTCATGCTAATAATTTAGAAGAATAAATAAGAAAATAATGAACTGGAATCCTGAAATTTCTTTAAATAAATGCTGTTTGAGTGCGCGATACATACATTATAGATCTGATTTCTATTTATTTATTTACAGCAAAAATTGCCACAGCATGTCCTATAAATTTTATGACCAAAAATTCTGAAGAATTAATCGTTTATCGATTTTTACTGTAAAATTCTTAGTTTTATTTATTTTATTTTATTTTATTTTATTTATTTATTTATTTATTATTATTATTATTATTATTATTATTTTTTTTTTTTTTTTTTTTTTGGGGGGGGGGGGGTACATGTGTAACTCTAGTATAAATTTCTAACTGTAAAAGTTTTTCATTGTACTGTGTATTTCTCTATCGCAAATATCTAAACTCATGTTATCGCAATCGCTAACCCCAATCTCAATTATGTTAGAAAATAATAAAGACATAAAAACAATCAACTAAAATATTTGTAAAATTCAAAATTTATATCTTCTTCTTTAAAACCAGCAAGAAGTTGTCCGTAAATTTTATAACCGTATAAAAACTGACACAGAAATGGATTCATTTATCGTAAATTTATGTACACTCCTTAAATTTTATGTCGCATCATAATACTAATCACAAATATAAATTCTCTCAAAAATGAAAATTCACAGCCTTGAATAAAACACAAATAGAATAATGCACTGTCAAGTAGTATCCGGGATGCATCACTCTTTGTATTTTATATTCCTTAGCTATAAATCACCAAGATCGAAAGCAAATATCATCATGAAAATCTTCAACTAATGAGAGCATTAATTTTCTTTTCTTTTCAACATCCTTTCCATTGAATCTGTTCTTTATGCTATCTGACATTGTTCAATCAGAGCGCGTCTAAAAGAAATAATTTTCGCTAAATGTGGGATGATAATATATTACTAAACAATGCGGTGACAGAGTGTGCGCAGTAAAAATAAAACTGAAATATAACTGGTGAAAAGATATTTACTTTGATGTTAAAGAGAATTTGTAGATTTATATGAAGTGATGCAAACACACCTTGGTTTTTAATTTCAGTGTCAAGTGAATCGTAAAATAAAAGAAAGTCAACAAATCCTTGAACTTACCATGTATATAGTAAGTTGTAGTTGTAGACTTTATTGTGTATAATCATAATAAAGTCTTTGATAATATGCGTTTAAAAATACGCGTATGTTCTTCCATTCATACTAAGTTTTTATTTCTTTTTTTTTCTGTTCTAATCCAACAAACAAAATGACACGAGCTCTGCTCACGACGTCATTCTCTTATTTTTCGGTATTGCACATTTTGTGCGTAGTTTATTCTCTAGAATTATGCAATAAATTATTGAGCTTCCAAGTAATATTTTCAAAATTAGAAACAACAACAACAAAAATGTCTAAGCTAAAAGATTAAATAAAGTCTAATAGCATGTTTGAATACTGATTGGCTATTTCTAACCGCCGCCAAGCTCCTGTTTCAGCTTCTGAGCAACAATGCAGGTCCCTCCTTTGGGACCTTCATAAAAAATTTAAAACAGTCGTGTTGTTGTGGATCCTGTCCCACTTCAGTATCTAATAAATCTAGTAAGACTTGCTGAATCAAGGTAAAGTACTTTTGTTCATTAAGATGCTAAAACGTGTGAGCCTAATTAAAATGTCGTGAAAAATCTCTGCTTATATGTTGACGGAGACTGTTTACCGGTGTTATCTTAAATGATTAAAATACGAAATTGCTGATATCCACACGAGTGTTGTGTATAGTAAATATATCGTCATATGTGAACATAGACTCTTCTGTATACAGAACAGACGCTGCAGTAATTTTTGTTGTAGGAAACAGTGAGCAAATTGCTAAAAGTTGTAAAATATTTTTTTCATTTAAGGTCTGAATCCTTTGGTGATGTAACTCTTTCTTTCTGCCCGAATCATGTGCTGTACCATCACACGATTGATATTTTGCTCTTTACATTTGTTTAAGCTAGTTTTCATTGTCCACATCATCAAATATTACCCTAATCCCGATTTATCGTTTTTATGCTCATACGTCGACTTGTAACTTGTCTTTGTATAATGAATAAAAGGAATGAACATTTTTCCACATGTTGCATGCAGACACGTATAACCTTTCTCCGACAGAGTATATTTTGATTGGAAATTGCTCCTAATAAAGTATTTCGAATTTTATATTTCAACTTTAATAAATAAATCAACTAATAGTAATCATTTGTGACACCACAACCAGGAACGAAAGAGTTCTGCGTTTTCTGCCACCAGCATTTTTATACAGATATTTTTTATAACATTTTTACATTTACTTTTTGTAATTTTATAGGGTACAAATTTTTGTGGGAAAATACTAGTGGCAAAAAACCGGGACTCTTTTATCCCTTATCCCAGCTAACCAATATGGGCTATCAATGCGTTGAACTTGCGAATATTATTGTATTTTACCCTTTTATAATGTATTCTAATTTATTTTATTGAATTCTAATTATATATATATATATATATATATATATATATATATATATATATTAGATACTCAAATAGTCTTTCCTCGGCGAGCAACTAAAAGCTTATGCCATGCTGCTGGTGCCCTCTGCAGGTGATTCCTGTTCCTGTATAATACAGGTTTCAAGTAGTACAACAGTCTAAAAAACACCCCCTTTAAAAAATAGATTAATTAGTAGAAAAAGGAAATGAAACTAATTTTCTGAATTATATGGCAAATTTCCATATGTGAAATATATATCAAAGTGTTTCTGAGAAAGGAAGAACAAAGTATAGTTAACAATTTGCGCGGATGAAAGATACTGAGATGATTAAAAATATCATAATTTTGTACTGTAATTTTTTAAATACATAAATGTAATAAACATTGGAAAGTAATATTCAGTACCAGCATATCATACAATAAAAAAAAATCTGGAGTGACTCCACTCGACTTTCCGAACATTGAGTAACTAACAATTTTGTAGATAAAATAAAGAAAGAGGAGTTGCTAAACAAACAAAAGAGAGAAAACCATAACAGAGTGTTTGAGTATTTTTCTCCATATATCACACGAGGTTTTATTTAACGCTACTGAACTTTGAGCCCTTAGATCATAATGATAAAGAATTTTTCGTTGTGTCCCTGTAAAAATCTATAAATTCTGACAAACTTAAACAAATTTTCACACACTTTACCCACAATTTACCCACAATTTTGTCAAAGTCCCACTTTTTTTTTTTTTTTTTTTTTTTTTTTTTCTAATTATTGTTACTGAGTGAATTTGTATAGGAAAATATAGAAGAAAGTCTAGTGGTGGCCACAATTCCCCAAAATGCTTATAGTTAGTGCAACAGTGATTTATAATATTCATACAAATTTTCAGCTCAATTGAATAAGGCGTTTAGATGCTATTCCACTTTTAAAAATTTGGTCTCATAGGCCATAATGATAAAGAATTTTTCTTTGTGTCCCTGTAAAAAAACGGTAAGTGCTAGATTCACCAAAATCTATACAGTTGCTTCAAATGTGACCTATAACATGTGTACAAATTCTTTGCTCAGATTAATAAGGCGTTTAGACGCTATCACACTTTAAAAATTTGGCAAAGAATTTTTCTTTGTGTCCCTGTAAAAAAACTATAAGTGCTAGATTCTCCAAAATCTATACAGATTGAGTATCTGTGACCTATAATATGTGTATAAAGTTTTTGCTCGATTGAATAAGGCGTTTAGATGCTATCACACTTTTAAGATTTTGGTCCCTTGGCCATAATGATAAAGAATTTTTCTTTGTGTCCCTGTAAAAAAACTATAAGTGCTAGATTCACCAAAATCTATAGGGTTCGTACTATGGTGACTTACAATATACGTACCAACTTTCAGCTTATTCGAACAAAGCGTTTAGACGCTAGCGTGTTCACTCACAGACATACACACATACATACACACATACATACACACATACATACACACACACATACACACATACATACACACACACATACATACATCATCGTAAAAATAGTGAAAACGGACTCGTTGGACCTCGAAAGGTATAGAAACATCAAAATCTCGAATTCGGATTTTTGACATGATTACAATACTTTCCTCACTATAGTGTTCGGAAAGTAAAAATGCAATTGATATGTCAATGGAATTTTTTTTTTTTTTTTTTTTTTTTTAACTATCACTAGCAGTCAAAATTATATTTAAACGAATGTAGTAATAAAAAGTTTGATAAAACTGTTACAAGGAATTTTTTTTAAACAAATTCTTAATTTGCACGGAATCGCGTATACATTTTTTTTTTTTTTTTAATAATTTCTGAAGTAGAAAGTAATAAACGAAATATCATTTTTTCTTTCTTTCTTTCTTTTTTTTTTTTTCACAAAAAAATTTAAATAACATCTTAAGTACAAGTAAACCAATCGGTAATAATAAGGAAAAAAAACCCATATTTATATATATATATAAACATTACAGTTTTTAAACACCACTTTTTGCGAGTAAAAATTTTCCTCGTATTTAATCGTTGAAAATATTACAAAATTTTATATAAACGTCTTATTAAAAATTTTCGGTAGAATAAAAACGTAAAAGCCTACAGCTTATGTATTAATTAGCAGCAAAACAAAATTCTTATTTGTTTCTACCATTTAAATACTATATATAATATAAGCTGTATTTTGTAAATCGAATATATACATATTGAAATAATTAATTTTGTTAGGAACATCTTATTCATGTGCATTAATAAATTTTAATAAAACTATCAATTAACTTTCAAAATGGTTCAAAAAAAAAAAAAAAAAGTGTTAAATAATATATTGATAATATTTTAAAATTTCAGACCTATTACTTTTTATGAATTATATCACAATGATCGCTTAATATCAATAGATATTATCGTTAAAAATACATATATTGAATAATACATTAATAATATTTCAAGTGTTATATATATTACTTTATATGAATTCTTTTATAGTGATTTCTAACAATTGATATATATGAATATTTAAAAAATTAAATTAATTTGCATATCATATTTTGTTGAATATTATTGATATATTACTTTTAATATACATTACTTTATACTAATTATTTTTATTATGATGTAGAACTATTAATCGTAATCGATAAAAACAGTTTTCTATTAGCTTTAGTCTTAAAATAAAGGTTATTAAATATTTAAAAAAAATCTTTTTAGGCAATGTAATTTAATATTTTTAATTGGACATTGTTCTAAAAATTAACTTTGGGCTATTCTTTATTACTTCTGCATTACAGAATGAATAACTTCTAATTAAATAAATTGTAGGTAACCAAAACATCTTTTTCAAGGCTGTTTTGCTTATAAGTTTTTACTGAAACCAACTTCAATCCCTTAATTAAAAAAAAAAAAAACTACGCTATTTCATTTATTATAATCATTCATCTTGTAAAACGATGGTCAGGTTTAAACAATAACTCGACGCCTGTCTGTTCGCACGTAACAACAAAATTTAATGCTTCATTATATGAGCCATCTGTAACACCACAACAAGCCCATAAAAGTGACTGGAAACATTACAATGGCCTTAGATAACAGGCACAACAACTTTTACCTTCATCGCAGGAAAAGTCAACTCTTTTTTATGTTTTTCAGTAAATAATGTGTTAACACACCCTGTGCCATAGACATTCTTCCTTTCTGTTATCTACTACCAACCTTCATCTGACAACAATCGAGCTCCGGTCCTAGATATTCCTGTAAGTTTTCGACGAGCAGGTCATGAATCTGCATCTTGTAGGGCGTGACAATAGAAATTAAATTTGAAAAGCAGTCTTCACTTCAATTGTCCTCAGTTTCTCTTGCAATGGTAATCTTGACTTCGTGAGAACAGTGTTATCAAGTTACTTTTTTCTTGAAGAATATTGTATTTTGGAAAAATATTTCAGTAAAATTCAATTTTTTTTTCATGTTAACAAAAAATTGCTTAAGTACGAAAGGAGAGCAGTAACGCCCTACTTAAAATGTGAATTGATTTATATCTTTACTACTATGTCAAGTAATTGACAATACAAACATTGCCTTTATTTCAACACTAACACATAATTTTGTTTTTAATGCATACATTATTCCTCAAACGTGAGAACTTTGTATTACTTCAACTAATCTGTTAATGAAAACTTTCTTTACAATTTTAAAACATTATTTTTCTTAAAAATATATATACAATAATAAAATAAATAAATAAATAAAAGTCAGTATCGATAAATTAACTCAGTCTCAAATAGCAGAATCTTGTATTTTATTGTCTCTTTCAGGTTTTTTTTTTTTTTTTTTTTTTTTTTTTTAATATTTTTTTAGAAATTTTAAATTGTATTACTTTGTACTAATATATAAAATCTAGAATATATATCTTACGACAATTTCTTTGTAAGGTCCATGCAAATAAGCAAAAGTTTTCAGGGTAGATAAAATGGTAATTTCGATTAAAACTTTTTCGATTAAAACAATGTTTGAAAGTTATTATAGATTTAATTAGTCTATCTGTCTGCCTTTCTGTCCTTCTGTCTGCCCTTTGTATGATATCGTAGACAAAGAATGTTGAAAGTTAAATGATGCAAATGATGCAAACGATTCATTATCGAATGTTCCATATTTAAAATGACATTAATAGGTCCTGCACAACTGGTTTTTGTACAAGGATACTCAAACAAATGCCAATACGTTGCACTTTAATACAGACATTTAAGTAAATCACATTTAAATAATTTTCTACTGTAAAAATCATGAATAAATGGACATTTATTGTTAATATGAAAAAAAAAAAATAATGTTTTGTATAGAATGTGATATGGTTAACTTTCAGATTTACAGGGCTACACTAAAATATTCAGATATATTAAGGGCTGCGGTTTCTTTTGCGTTAAGCATTTTTAACACTTTTCAATAATGTTTAAGAGTGATTATGAATTCAATTTGTCTATTATTGTGTCCTTCTGTCATTCCGTTGTATGATAACACAGGCAAAGAACATTGAAAGCTATACGATACAACAATTACGTGCAGTTGGAAAGTGTTAATAATTAATACGTACCGCGTGATTTTTCGTTTTTTAAAACTATTTTCCAACAAAGTTGAAAAGTGTTTAGTGATTTAGTTTGTCTTTCTGTCCGCGCCCTAATTCCCGTTAATATTACAGAAAGTTCGTAAAACTGATATATGTAATTTAAGTTTAAAATTGGATGTTCCCTGTTGAAAACGGAGTAAATACCAGGATTGGTTTGTGTACAGGTACACTCGAAAGTATTCCAAAACATTGTGTTCTATGAGAGGTATTTCTTTAAACCATCTTTTAAAACCTTTACTTTGCACAAAAATGAAATTAAATTATGTTATTCATATGCATAAAAAAATGCTTTCCATAGTATATAGTACAAATAGCATTAAGATTTAAAGGGCCGCATAAAAATATTTAGATATATTAAGGGCTATAAGAAAGTAGCTGGAATCGGATTTTCACTTTTATTAAGTATTTCAACTCTTTCTAACAATATTTAAGAGAGACTATGATTCGAATTAGTTTATCTGTCTAACTGACAGTCTATCTGCCTATCTGATTTTCTTCTCGCCTCCAACGTCCGTAAATATTTTTAGAATTTCTTAAAAATGATATGTACTATTAGATTTCACTATGAAATTTTTTCTATTTGAAATAACATTAATTGGCCTTGTACAATTAATTTGTGCATAACCCCCCCCCCCCAAAAAAAAAAAAAAAAATCTAATGCATTGCGTTTTAGAAGGGGCATTTTTCTAAATCATATTTAAATAGCTTTCTACTGAAAAAAAATCACAATGAAGTTTTAATTTATTGTTAATATGCTAATATAATATGTAAAAATATGTTATGCTTAGCGTTCAAATTTACAAAGCTACGCTAAAATATAGAGATACATTTTAAGGGCTACAATTGGAGAATGCTAGAATTTCACTTCCGTCTGTGTTAAATATTTTAAACTTTTTCCAACAATTTTTAAGAGTGATTATGAATTTAATTAGTCTGTTTGTCTGCCTTTCTGTCCTTCTGTGTAACCGTTGTGTGATAACGTACGCAAAGAACACTGAAGGTTAAATGATGCAAGATTACATACAGATAGAAGTGTTAATAATCAATGTTTATAGTGAGACCTGAAATGGTATCAGGGAAAATTTATATCTATGTATATAAAACAGTAAACTCACTGACTCAAAAAAGCCATGACTATTATATGGGAGATAGAGTCACAAATTTTGGTGTGTTGTTTGGTTTTTGTACCCTGACTCCAACTAAGGTAGGGTTCTGTGATACTTCTCTTTCCCTTCTGGGAGACAAGAGTCAAAAACATGTTTGTGAGTATGACTCAGCTCCAAATTACTCCACGGTAAAGAAATTGAACGCGAGAAGAATAGATTTAAGTAAAAGAAAGAAAAAAATAATAGTAACAATCGGGTGTGTCACTCATGCGACATTCTCTCACCCTGTGTTTTAATACTATAAAGACAGATTGCATATTAAGTCTTAAGAATAATAAAGTAAGATAATAAAGTTCAATGTGCTTTTAAAATAATCTAAAATAGACTTAAGAACACTTTTGACATAAAATTCTGTGAAGGGGGCTACCGCTTCCTTCAACCCTCCGTTCGATTATAATGTCTATATTTATTTAAAAAGAAAAGTCAAGGCTGTTATTAATCTGCCTTAAAACTTGACAAACTTCATCGCATTTTTAAGTGGCAACCTTCAAAATACCAAATCTGAATTTTCTGCAATTATTTATACTTAAGTTATACTGATGATTGATATAGATACAGATACAGATCAGCCGGTAAAAATTGCATTTTCGTAATGAGGGCACTTTAAAACGTGATATAATACAAAAAGTCAGAGTTGAAAATGGAACTACAAAAAGTAATTTCTTTACAGTATGGGTATGAAAAATTAATTGCCCTTTTTGATCAAGTGTAGAAAAGCACTTCGATCGATATTCAATAGAAAAGAACGTTTGTCTCCATTTTGAATACCCTGTATATTGTCTATAAACAACATGCACTATAAACAATATTGTTTACTTAAATTTAGCCTTACTTGAAAAACATCTAACACAAAATGAATTACAATTCCAACAATTTCCAAGTATAGCCCTAATATATCCAAATACTTTAGGGGGCTCTGTAAACGATTGATGACTGATTTCTGTACCACAATATACGCAAAACATGCTTTTACGCATACAAATATATATATATTTATTTCATTTGGTTTAGTGCAGTCTATAGATGTTAAACTCTATTTAACTGCAATTTCCCCCATAGATGTAATGTAATAGAATTTTCCTGGGTGTCCCTGTGCACGAACCACTTGCTTGATCTCAACGAAAAGTTTAGTGTAGTATCCCTATATGATACATATTTAGTATACTCAGTTTCAACTTTTTGCTATCATTTGTTTTTGAGATACATTTATAACAGACACACATGCACACAGACCAACCCCTAAAAACATAATTTTCGGATTCAGTGGACATCAAAACGTGTAAATAGACAAAAAACCAAGCAGCAAATATTCAGCTTAGAAAAATACATATTTAACCATATGGCCGTGAGGAATTAATTTCAATTCCTTAGCAGTTTTCCAGGACATGGTAAAATATTATAGTAAAGCTCTTCTACTAACAATAAAAAAGAATGTTATGACTTAAATGTTCGCAGTCCTGCATATCTTCTGAAAATTTTGTGCATACCACATGGTGCACATAAATACAATCATATATTAATAACACACGGTACAACCTGAAATACACTTCCAACAATTTCCAAGTATTGTCGCACTTTAATTTAGTTCTTTTGCGTAGCCTTGTAAACGAATAGCGAATGATTTTGCGAAATCATTCGCTGTTCGTTTACAGGGCATATTTACAGTGATACATTTCCATACCATATTCTACATGAAACATGTTTTCACGCATATTAAATATATACATTATTTTAATTTGCTTTAGTGCAGTCTATAGATCTTAAACTCTACTTACCTGCAATTTTCCCCATAGGCGTAATGTATTTGAATTCTTTTGGCTATCCCTGTACGCGAACTATTTGCTTGATCTCAACGAAAAGTTTTGCGTAGCATCCCTATGTGATATACATTTAGAATATCAAGTTTGGATTTTCTGCTATTGTTTGTTCTTCAGATATGCTGATAAAACACACACACACACGCACTGAGAGACCAACCGCTAAAAACTTGATTTTTGGATTCAGGGAAACTCAAAACGTGTAAATATAACGAAAAATCGCTTTCGAAAATTTGACCCAAAAACAATATTTTCTGCATTTGCATAGGTAAGAGAAAGTAAAAATGGCGATTGTGGATTTTTTTTATTTTTAAATGCGAGACAGGGGGAATGTGAATTTTTCGCGGGAAAAATTTCACTAAATCTGGATTTTCGAGTAGAACTCTACCAAAAATAGTATAAAATTTTTGAAAAGGCGATGTTTTTTTTTTTTAATATTTTCCTAAAAACATTTTGGGTTTTTTACGATTTTCCATTGTGGTAGGGTGTTACGAGATGCAAATACACCCTTTTAGAGACACCCTTTTAGAGCTAAATTTGTCCTATGAATCTATGGGAGCTACGTTCTCGAAATTCGGGCACTTTAAATGAAGATTTGACAGATTCCAATATTTATTTTATTTTTTTTTCTATTTTTCTATTAATAATGATATGGAATTTTGAAAATTTATTTTGTTATAGTGACCAGCAAAACGGACAAAGTCTGGTAGCAAAACAGAAAAGTGATTTTAAATTATTACTATTTCAAATGGAATATAGTAATTAAAAAATTTTTTTAGCACACTCCAGGTTTGTCCTTTCCTAATTTACCAAACAAGAAGTCAGAAAATTCTGATTTAAGATGTAACTTATAACACCTTATTACGTCAGATACTTATAATACCTTATAACTTTAAATACATTATTATATTATTATTTTTTTATGAGGGAAGAATACTTAAAATATATATATCTTTGAGGGTTTATCAGATTGCCTTTTGTATTTCTCTATATTGTCCGAAAACAGCAAGGCAAAAGAAATATATTTCGTTTTAACAATAATGGCGGAAAGAGTCTCACAAAAGCACCTTCGTAGGTTTATTTCTAAAGGAATAAAGCTAAGGGAAAATATTAAAAAGATTGTGTTTAGGCAACATTATATAGAGGATGTAAAACTTGTATACCTACCAAATATAAATCGTGCTAAAATAAATTTTCATATTACAAAATATTTAAAGTGATCAATTTTTATTTGTATTGCATAATGTATATAAACAAAGGTCCCGTAAGCCAATAAATTATAGCGAATAGTACTTTATTCTATTGGAAAACAAATTTATTGTATGTGAATAACATATATTAATACGCGTATTAATTTCATTATATTGTGTATATTATAAAGAAATAAAAATATGCACTTAAAAATACTTCTCATAACACTAGACCATAATAAATTATAAATATTTTGTAATTCCCTTTGCACAAATCATTTACACTATACCATTTTCAAAAGAGAACATAGAATATTAAACTTAAATAACCTATAGTAGTTTCAATGCAGTCTACAACTAATATCGAAAATTAGAAAGCTGACAGACGGATAGACAAACAGTAAACGAACAATTTAGAAAAGTCGTAATCAAATATTATTGGATAGTGTTAGAAACGCTTATTACAACAGAAAATGAAATTCTAGTAATTTCCAGTTATAGCCCCTAATTTTTCTATATATTTTTACATGGCCCTGTAAACCTTAATGTTAAGTATACTGTATGTGCAATATATATATATATATATATATATATATATATTTATTTATATATATGAATGCCAAAATTCATTGTGCACTGTGCAATGCAAAGGTATTAAAATATGCTTTATAGAAATACCTCTCATAGAATGCAATGTTTTAAATTCTTTTGCGTGTAAAGAAACCACTAGAACACCACCATCGTTTTCAAAAGCGAAGATAACGTAGTGAACTTAATTAACATATGTCAGTTTCAAGTAATTTAATAAACATTTACGCAAGTTAAAGCACAGACAGACAAACGGAAGTCATAAACAATGTCAAACTTTGTTAAAAAAAATGGCAAAAAATAACTAATTAACCAGTGTTTGTCCGAATATTAACAATGGGAATATATACTTTAAATTACTTTGGACAAAACTTTTAAATTTATAAACACTTAATTATATCAATAAGCATAGTGAATAATAAATGACAGAAACTGTAATCGTAACATTGATACATGATAGTAATACGTGTTTTTTTGTAACATCCTAGCACTATAAGTAGATTATATTTAATTAATTTTAAGATTGATGCGTACAGTTTAAGAAAAGAGACTAACATATCACAATGAAAAACAACTAAAAGTTTCACTTTTTGAAAGATTTAAGCACAAAAAAGCGCTGAAATATAATTGCTATTTGACGCAATGTAATCTATTTAGTATTTTAGGCACACCCTATAATTGAACGACGATATTTTTTTTAATCTATTATTTATAATAATTTGTTGTGTAAAATGTAAACTTTTTTAGAAGTAAAAGAGTTCCATTCATAAGCACATTGTGTATTTTTTTCTCCGTAAAGTTATGTAAATACTGAACAAAATAGCTTGACTTTTCATGACCATTTAAGTGATTTATTTGAAGAGGGAAAAAAATGTGTATTGAAGAAACCAGTAGTTTTAAATGAAAATTAATTCCCCCCTGTTTGTTCGTGACTGGTTTCTAATTCTTGCATCAATGGACAAAAGAAGAAAATTCTCATTTTAATCAAAATAAAATTATCTTTTATCAAATAGCAACAGGTACGTAATACAAATTTTATAAATATCAAGAAGGAAAAAGAATATTGGTACAGTATTTTTCAAAACTTATTCTTTTCAATTATTGCTGCTTTAAGAAATCTACTTTAAAGTGTGTTTTTTAGTGGTGGATTTTGCAAATAAGATTTCAGTAATATATTACAAAATGGCCTAGTTTAACACAAACTTGTGTATGGTAACTAAAACTAATTGTCACAAAAATGTCTTCTGTTATAATCTTTAACATTTCAGTAGCACAGCCCTTTTAGGTTGATTTCTTTAGAAATCGACCTATTGCAGTGGTCGGCAACCTCATTTTTGAACAAAGCCAAATGTCAACAATACAACGATTAAAATATCTTTGGGAGCCAAAAATTTTGAACCTAATTTATATTGGCTCATTCATTCTTATTAACATAATTAGAGTATTCCTAAGTCGACATTTGCTAAAATCTCAAGGGGCGAAAATTCTGCGTGCGGCTCGCGAGCCGCAGGTTGCCAACCACTGAGCTATTGCAATCACTTCGTTTATCTATCTATCTATCTATCTGTCTATAATGAAAATTTTGTCATCACGATAACTCCCGAAATAATACTCGAAATCGAACCACATTTGGACAGTGAATTGATCTTATAAAGATCTTGGATGAGTTCGTTAACGAAGTTGCTCCGACTTTTCGTTTTCACGTGGAAGTCACTTGAAAATTTCAAACTCACATTGTAAAAAGCACATTTAAAGCAAGATTTGCTTGAATTTTGATGTAAATATAGATTCCATAAGGGTCTCAATGAAGTTTATTAATGAAGTTTATCCGCCATTTTTAATTAAGTGGCAGATATTTTAAGTTAAGCGAGGCCACTTGAAATCAGTCTACCACTTGAAAATTTAAAATCACAATAACTTCCGAAATAATATTCCAAATCTAACCAAATTTGGACAGTGTCTTAACTTATAAATATCTCAGATGAATTTGTTAACCAAGTTGCTCTGCCATTTTGTTTTCAAGCGGAGACCACTTGAAATTTTCAAATTCAAATTGTAAAAAGCGTATTCCGAATTTGTTTGAATTTTGATGTAAATATAGACCACATAAGGGTCTTAATGAAGTTTATTAAGGAAATTTATGCGCCATTTTTAATAAAGTGGTAGATATCTTAAGTTAAGTGGGGCCACTTGAAATCAGGTTACCAGTTGAAAATTTAAAATCATTCATATATCACAGATAAGTTCGCTGGGCATCTCATTCTGCTTTTTCCCCCCCAAGCAGTGGCCACTTGAAATCATGGTAACACTTGAAAATTTTTTATCATAATAATTTTTGAAACGCTGATTTAATTTGAACTAAAGTTGAACATCGAAATTTTCATACAAAAATCTTGCATGCTTTCACTGAACAAGTTGCTTCGGCAATTTATTTCTAAATTGCAGTCAATTAGACTGCCTTATGAAAATTTATCATAACAATAACTTTTGAAATACTGCACTGATTTGAACCAAAGTTTGACAGTGAACTTATGCTTTAAATATCTTGGACGAGTTTGCCCTGCAACTTGCTCCATTATATTGTTTCCAAGTGGCCGACACTTGAAATTTTGTTATTACGGTAACTTTTGAAATAATTAATCCATTCAAACCAAAGTTGAAAAATGGATTTATCATTCAAATATCACGAAGTCCATTAATAATTTCTATTAATGTTTTGAAACAAAATGCCGCCATTTTGTTTTAAAATGGCGGCTACTTGAAAAGGAGAAAGAAATGAACCTACCCTTCCGAATGAGGCAGAAGGACTTGTTTTTCTTTGTATTTAGAGTGTTAGAAATAAATTTGGGTAATTTGTACACAAAAAAGACTTGAAAATAAGCTTGTATGCTCATAAGATTAAAATGAATGAAATGAAATGAATAAAATAATAGAACCACTACAGCAGGATGAAATTGTGATTTGTTATTATTATCATTATTACTTTTATATTTTGACTACATAATGGTGAGAAAAATTTGTCTTTAATCTTAGACATTATAGTTTACTAAAATATTTTTATTTTCATTCGATTAATATTTTTGCCCCCTACACTTCTAGAGTGTCGTGAAATATGAGACATAAATATATAAATCGAGAAAAATACATATTACTTTAATTTCGAATTTTTAACAAGAATAGAAATAGCGAAAAAAAGTTGTCTTTAGTATAAATTAAATATCTTATACCAGTAAAATTTTTATCTTATTTTATCAAAAATATTTTTGTGCTTTTCCGAGACCCCGGTAGGGGACAGAAAAAAAAAATGAAGTATTGAAAAATTAAAAATAGTTGTAATATGTAACGGTATGAGAGCAACTTTTGCACTGTTAGTAATTCAATTCTGGAAAATAATAATAATAATAATAATAATACCCCCCCCCCTTGAGGATAGTTTCCTGTTTAGAGATGAAAAAAAAAATAAATGAGAAAAAATAATGTATATTCAGTCTGATACGATTTCATTAAAAATTAAAAATAATTTTATAATATGAATCTTTAAAGGAAAATTGTCCGCATTATAATTAGTTTAATTTTGAAAAAAAAAAAAAAAAAAAAAAAAAAACTGATTTGATTACTCTAGTTAATATTCTTTGTTTAGAGATACAAATTAAAGTTAATTCACCTTAGTAAATAAAAACAAGAATGAAAAATACTGCGATATGCACTGATTATTAAAACTTTGTAATTGTAATTACTCGTTGCATGTTTAACCTTTAAAGGTCTTTGCCTAAATTATCACACAACGGCAGGGCACAATTCTCACAGACAGAAGTACAGAAAGTCAGACAGAAAGGCTAACTGAATTCATAACTTCTCTTAAACATTGTTGGAAAGTATTAAAAATGCTTAATACAAACAGAAATGCAATTTACTAATTTCCAGTTGTACTTTTTAATGCATTTGAATATTATAGTGTAGCCCTGTAAATCTGAACGCCAAGCATATCCTATTCTATTCCAGGCCTGCCCTACCTAAAACACTTGGTGAGCCGTATTGGAAATCTATTTTATTCAGACGGGCCGCACTGTAAGGATATATGTGTATGTGAAGATTCGTAGCAGAATACATTCATTTAAATTATTTTCATTCATAAATTAACAATAGAATAATAAAAAAATTATGATTATACGTTAATAACTACAATAAAAAGAATAATTCATGAATCTAATATTTCATTACAAAAGTATGATACCTTAGCTACTATAGTCGTTGAAAGGTATTTTCGCTTCGAAAAGTCAGAAAAGATTTATTAATTTGTAATCTGTTAACCAAAATCGCTGAACTTTAAATAACGTCAGTCTCTTTGCGTGGATATTAATATCGATTTATAAATAAAATTAATATATATATATGTATATGTATATTACATTTTTACTTTCTTCTATATTCAAAAGAAGAAAGTATTGAATTCGTAAAAATTTTCTTCCGATTTTCGACGGATTTACACTTTTTGAGAGGTCTAGTACACGATTTGACCATACAGAAAATATCTGTGTGTGTGTGTGAGACAAACATTTTGTGGCTACTGTATCTCCGGAACTACTGTTCAGAACTGTATATAAATTTATATGTAGATGTACCTTGACCTAAATTAGTGCCTGTCAACTTTTGGTGTCAACTGCTCAACAGGTGGCGCCGTTGTGCAGTGATTTTCGCAGTTTAAGGGAGGCTATATCTGAGATTTTATTACGTATAATCAAACAAAGCTTGATATTTGAGAAGGCATTTATGAGACATTAAGCTGATTCAATTTGAATGCTTATCGGCCAACAGGTGGGGCTGCTACACAGCAATTTCCGCAATTTAAGGGAAGGTTATATCTCAAGAACTACTGCACAGAATTGCATATAAATTTATATGTAGATGCATCTTGACATACATTAGTGTTTAACAACTTTTGGTGACAACTGCTCAACAGGTGGCGCTGCTACACTGCGATTTCCACAATTTAAGGGAAAGCTGTATCTCAGGTTCTATTTAGCATTATGAAAGCAAACTTGATATGTAAGAAACCCATTATAAGACATTATGCAGATTCAGTTTGGAGGCTTATCGGCTAATAGGTGGCGCTTCTATACTGCAAATTTCCTCGATAATAGGAAGGAAGGTATTATCTCAACTTCTGTGGCATATAACTGTACGAAACTTGATATGTGAGAAAACCATTATAAAACGTATTTTTTATGATGTTATTTATAGACAACAAAACTGTATTTCTTTGGATATTTAATGTTAGTTCAATCTAAGATGAAAATCATTTGTATTCTTCATGTTACATAATTTTATTGAATTATTTGCACCTAGTGAATTTGTATAGGAAAATATAGAAGAAAGTCTTGTGGTGGCAACAACATACTAGGTTTATTTGAGTTTCCAAAAATATTACTTTTTTTTTCTTTTTTAATAAAATAATAATAATAATAAAAACTTCATTTCTACTGTCATAATTATACATTTCTACAGCTATTACTTGACTAAATCTAAATTTATCATACTTTTGTTAACATTTTGTTATATTTTTAGAAAATAAAACAATGTATGTTCTCACAAGAAATAGTGAAGACTTATTTCCATTATCAACATACGTCTCCTGATAAGAAATACATAGCAAAGTTTCGCCTGTTTTTCAAACGGAATTGAATTATTACAAGATAAAAAGAACTTTTTATATAGGGGAGAGCGGGGTTGAATGGGACGCAGGGTGAATGGCACAATAGCAAAATTTTTATGTTTTGCAAGCACCGGAAACTTGACAATTTTTCTGATATATGGCAGCACTGAGGTCATGCATCTAGTGCAGTTTCAGAATTGTGCTATCCTTAGAGGGGCAGAAAAAAAATTTAATTTAGTTTTTTTTATCTGCCAAAGTAAGTTTTTACTGATTCAGTTAGGTAGTAGTTAAGACATTAACTATTTGCTTAAAGTTAATATAACTCTTATATGGTGAAAAGGCATAATCTTTTATTGTGTTTGTGATATTCAAGAAGAATATTGACAATTGTTCATTAAGCCTATTTCCTGTTTTGTATGATCATGTGATGGTTGGGATGAATGGGACAGTTTAAATGGGAATGAATGGGGCATTCCCCACAATGTACTAATTTAAAATTTTACACAAAAATTATATTAAAATGTAAATTAGCCGTATTGATTTTCAGGATTCTTAATTTTGTGGACTTAGAAAAAAAAAAAAAATTCATTGTTCTGATTTTTTTTATAATAATTATGATTAAATAAAATTATAAGTTAGAATATTCAATGTAAATTAAATCAATAATTGAAATAAATAAATAAATAAACTAATAATAATTTGATTAAAATCACAATTTCAATCAAGCTAATTAAATAAAATCTGGTGATTATTAATGTAATACAGAATAGAATGTTGGTTTTCCCGATTAGTCGGAAACAAAAATTTAGCTGGATAATTTGTACTCTATTATAATGATTTATCTCTTTCTAGTGTGTTATTTATTTATTTCTTTTTAGATTAGGTCTTATTAGATTAAATTACCAAAGCCTAGAGCACTGGGAACTGCACGAACCAAAGGACTTTTGTCTTTTGATGTTAATTTGAGTCAATACATCAGTTTATGTTAATTTCAGTGAATTCATAGTGTGTAATAAAATCACATAAACCAATTTAACTTTTAAAATTTATTTACTTTCCATTTTGTTTCCTTTTCTTTGTTAACTCCAGTCCTGTCCCATTCATCCCCATAGGTGGGGATGAATGGGACAATACGCATGCATGTAATATATATATATATATTAATTAAAAATAATAACTTTTTATTAAAGTTAGTATGCTAATATGTAACTTATTACTGAAGTGTACTTATGAGCAATGTTGCAAAATTCTGAATTACGTATGGCCGACGTTATCAATAAAAAAATGAAAAATGTCCCATTCATCCCCACACTCCCCTACCATGTTTTCAAATTTTCTGTTGAATCATATAAACTCGAGAATTCTACGTATTAAAAAAAACATTTTTTAAATTTTTTGATGAATTATCCCATCAACTCGAAAGAAAATAATCAAATGCGCAATAAAGAGAGCAATATAAGAAATTTTCAAATATTTATTAATTATGAATTCAATTCTGCTTAAAGATGACTAAAAGTATTAAAAGAATGCATTGTCATCGTGTTCTGAGCTATTCTAAAAGTTTTAAATATCTAGCTAGTCAGGAAGTTAGTTAAAAATCGATTAAAAGATTTGTACTGGACAAACAATTAAACAAACAAGAAAGCGAGTTAATAAAAACATAGTAAAAAGTATCCCCAATTTACCGAAAATACGGGAAAAAATCGTTTTCCTTTAAATTATTTTCTTCTGAGTCTATATATAGATAGATATAAAAATAGATATAGATATCGTAATAAAATTTAACCTTAAAATTTAGCAATTAATAGATACAAAACAATACCAACACAACAAAAATAGAACTGATTTTAACTTATAGGTAAGACTGATACCAAATGTTGCGATACAGATTAAAAACCAATAAGAGACAAAAACAATTTAAATTACTTACGCCGACATGAATGATAATAATAAAAAAAAAGGACCGTTAAACTTAATGACAGAGAAAATAAATTAATTTATATTCCGCATTATTTTCTGAATATGTACAGTGTAACTTTCTCGCATTTATGTGGTATATTGAAAGGTCAGGTTTAAAAAAAAAAGAAACATTACATTCTACGGCTATCGCGACAATTTGGCGCTAACTTGGCTCACTTTCCATCAGTCCAGTCTCTCTTAATATAGGATTTCTAATAAGTGGAGCATAACAGCAGCACCTTTCAATCACTATACATCTAAATTGATACAGCGTGATTTTTTTGTAATTACCGTTTTAAATATCAAGTTTTGTGCATTTATACATTATATAAGTTGAGATATATCCTTCCCGTAAATTCGAAAATTACAACACAGCAGCGTCATCTATCGTCCGATATGCCCTCAAGTAAAATCAGAATAATATTTTGTACTAGCCATCTTACAAATCAAGTTTCGTGCACTTATATTCTGCAAAAGATAAGATATAGCCTTTCAGTTAGGGAGGAAAGTTGCAGCACAGCGACACCACCTATTGAGCTATATACACCAGAAGTTGAGAGACGTCAGTTTATATCAAGATGCAACTAAATGTAAAATTTCATGAGCTTATGTACGTTAGATCTTATCACATAACTTTTGCCGCATACGCTTACACAGATAAACATCACTCCAAAAAAAAGTTTAAAACGCATTCAGAAACTCTTAAAACGTATTCATCAATGAAAAACTGGAAGTGGAAAATTTGTACAAATTTAATAAATTCTTCTTATGAATACAGAAGAAAGTAATAAATAAATGTAAATAATACAAATGGAAAAAGATATATGCTCAATCAATCAATTTTTAATAATAAAATAATAAAGAAAACTAATCAAAGTGAAAACCGGACATTTGGATGATGTCCAATGTAGAGAAAAGAAAAGAAAAGCAAAAAATTAGACATTCATCAATAACGCGACTTTTTGTTTATTGCCTAAGAGTCTTGTGTTGAAAAAGCAGCAAAAGAAAATGAAAACTCACCTGGCAAGCGAAAGGAAACCCGTTAGCGCCCGTTGCCTAAGGCCATAAAAACCGCTATTCTTGTAGGCGAATGGGCATAAGTTCGGAATATTGAAATGAAAATTGCCGTTAGGGGATCGACTATACATTACAAAATGAAACCTGAAGGATTCAATTTTTGAAGGAAATGCTCTCTTTAATTGCTTTAAACGTATTATACTAATATATAGTGCATAATTTCGTTAAATGTATTTTTGTATATTAACAAATAGATTTCCATTTTATTGATTTTTTTTTTCTTTAACATACTGTGTATATAGAGTGTTTAAAGTTTTTAGAAGATTTCAAAATACATTACAGCTAATATTATTTATAAAAAAATTAGGACTTGCATTTTTTTTTTTTTTTAATTCGTTATAAATATACAGTGTTTTACTTCAAGCCAATAATTTTAATGAGAGCATTAATGACAGGCAACCATAATGTTCACCTTCTGCTGCATAAAAAATAACGATATCACAAGAAAAGATGAAAGCAGTCACCGTCCAAATCTGTATGGTGATAAAAAAAAAAAAAAAAAAAAAAAAATACGATAGTACTACCCGATTTGGTATCACAGGTGGGGCCCCATGTAACTTAAACACGGTTTTTTCAAATGGAAATCATACTTTTTCTTCACAGAATCGTTTTAAGCGGAAAAATCTGTTGTAAAACATGTAATGCCTTTTTCTATTTCTTAAACTAAGGTGGCCAGGGGCCCAATTTTATGTGCAACTAAAGGTCTGATTTTAACACATCTAATTATTTAGGTTACCATTTAAAAAAAAAGAGTCTTGAAATATAGTCATAATCACAATATCGTTATTTGATTTAAGTTATGTTATTCTTAAGCTCAAATTAAATACCTTGTTACTTTCTACTATAGTCCATAGAAGTATTCGTAAATCTTTCGACTTCCGGTTTTCGACGATTTACATGTTTTCAGAGTTCTAGAACATAATTTGTTTATGTAATATATATATATATATATATATATATATACCTGGCTGCCTATGTGTCTGTGCGTGTGACAAAAATTTTGTGGTAGTTCTAGCTCAATCAACTTTTACGTGTAAGGAGTCTTGAAATATAGTCATAATCCCAATATCGTTATTAAGTTGTTTTAAGATATGTTATTGTTAAGTTCAAATTAATTACCTTGTAAGTTTCTACTATAGTCCATAGAAGTATTCGTAAATCTTTTGACTTCCGGTTTTCGACGATTTACATGTTTTAAGAGGTCTAGAACATAACTTGTTTATTTATATATACATACATATATATATACTTGGCTGCCTATGTGTTTGTGTGTGTGACAAAATTTTTGTGGCAGTTCTAGCTCAATCAACTTTATGTGTAAAAATTATCTAAAATTTTATTTAAATTCATTATTAACTTTGATATGCTGAAATTAATTACAAAATCATGTTATGTTGTTGAACATTTGTGTCAGAAAGTGTTCCGGTTTCTCCTATACTTGAAATATGAAGATATTTGTAATTTATGGAATAAATACAAATGTAAGATTTTTTAGAAAAATGTATTATTCTTAGCTAAAAAATGTAGTAAGAAAGAAATTTAGTCTTTTTAACACACATCAAAAATGAATAAATCTACGTAAAATATATTTTATGCTATATTTCTCAAACACATGATTTCTCCAAAACTCAATTTGTGTTCATTTTAATATAGTATATTTCGAAATTAAAAATCCAAATTTTTAACTATTTAGCCGACTACAATATATGATTTTTAAACTCTCCATCCTGTAATATTTTAGTATACCTTTAATTTAAAAATATTTCAAAAAAAAAAAAAAAAAAAAGTTTTTATTAAAGATTAATTTAGATATGTTTTACAATGACTTAATCCAATAAAGAAATTCCCAAACTTATTACATAAGTACTTTCGTTATTGCTGTGTAAAAATAACACAAAATAACTAAAATATTTAATGCAATATCCAAAGCAATATTTTTTAAAACAAATAATTTTTACACATAAAATGTACAATTTCCAAATACTTCCACCGTATGTTTTCCAAGGGAAAATCAGTGACTGTTTTTACTTTCTCTTACCCATAGGGTCGAGAAAGTATTGTTTTAGGGTCAAATTTTTGAACGCGAGTTTTTGTTATATTTACATGTTCTGAGGTTCCATGAATACGAAAATCATGTTTTTAGCGAATGGTCTGTGTGTCTGTCTGTCTGTCTGTGTGCCTGTTATCAGCATATCTCAAGAACAAATAGTAGCAGCAATTCGAAACTCCGTATTCTAAATGCGTATCATATAGGGATGCTACAATAAGGTTTTCGTTGAGATGAAGCAAATGGTTCGTGTACAGGGACACTCAAAAGTATTCAAATACATTACGTCTATGGGGGAAATTGCAAGTAAGTAGAGTTTAACATCCATAGACTGCACTACACAAAATGAAATGAATATATATTTTTTGTAATAGAGATAGTTAACTAGGAAAAAAAAAATTATGTATGTAGGAGCCTCGCCTAATTCCCCCTCGAGGAGAGTAAATTTTCTGATGGGTATCTTTCAAAAGAGCTCGCCAATACCTTTAAAACGAATGGTTGAACCATCGATCTGCGATAATTTAAAACAAAGTTATCGATTTTTTTTTTTTTTTTTTTTTTTTTACTTTTAACAAAAAAAAAAAAAAAAAAAAAAAAAACCCTTAGAAAAACTTTTTTTTTTTTAATTGAGAATAAAATGGACTTTTTTTGGATATTTAGTGTTATACTACATCTGTAATATGGAAATCGTTTGCATTATCATAAAAGATAATTTTTTTAAATAATAATTTTATTAAATTATTAAAAAAAAAAAAACAGAATTATTTTTTAATAACCGAATTAAATTGTAACATAAATGTAGGTGCATTAATGCAACGGGGGGTTGAGGGGGCGGCAGCCCCCTCACACAGAACTAATTATCATATAAAACTCTTTCGAAGCCTAATTTGAATTGTTTAACATAGGTTTGCATAACAGTATTCGTTATCTTACCTCTTAATCTCCAACCTGTATTTGTAGTATTAAATTTCAGGGTAAGAGAATATCGTGTGAGTGACACACCAGATTATTTATGTTCTTCTTATGATGAAAGCGATTGCCAACAGTAACTTAATGTTTTTAAAAATCAATTTTTCATATGTATGTAAATTCAAATATTTTAATGCATATAAATGTAAAATATCATTATCATATACTTAAATTTTTCATAGGATTTTTAAAGTTGACTTCGTTTGCGATCATCTTTCGTGCTCATTAAAAATAAATTGAAATAGAACTCCACAATTTTAAATAAGTATTTTAAAATCTTGTTTCGTTTTTTGCACAAATTAAAGAAATAATGATAATTATAAATTTAATTTTCCATGTTTTTTTTTTTTATTATTATTAATATTACTTTTACTATTATTATTATAATTATTTATATGATATACATTAATACTGAAAGAGAAACAATAATCTTGATGAAATAAGTATTAACGAAATGATAAGTAATATGTTATAATTCAGATTTCAGATATTTAAATTTTTTATTTTTAAAAAGCAGCACTAAGTATTTAAATTTTAAAGGTTAGTACCAGACCAAAATCTGAAATTTATTCGTGAAATATTTCTAGAAAACAAATTTTCAGAACAGGATATTACAGAATTCAATCTTCTTATTAATGCATATAACTTAAGAAAGAGTTCAATAATTCTTAATTATCAATATTTAGTTTATCAATAATCTATTATATCAATAGTTTCAAGAAGTTTAAATTTATGAATTATTCTAAACCACTAATTGGTAGTTCCACTTAAATGATTAAAAAACGTAATTTAAATAACACTTTTAAATTTTATTTCAAATTTTTGCATTTGAGAATTTTTCGAAGCTATTTTTAAAAGCATACATTTTATGTTTTTTACACTAACTATTATATAATTAAATTTTAATTTTCTATTATAATATTTTAAAAGAAATCGTTTTTGAAAAATCTGTTACTTCATTTTTTTTTTTGTCTGAGTAATATTTAAATTATAAAAACTTTATCAAAGTTTTATATGCTAATAAAAATATATTATTTACATCAGTTCGCAACTGTTGAATTTTAATAATTATTGAGAAATAACAATGAATTCGGTATTTCAAAAAGTTTACAGCTCATCATATCGTTTTATATTTAAAAATTGCATTTTCTTTTTAAAAATGTATTTCTAGTCAACATAATTCTTTATCCCAATCTTTTAAATTAGAGTTACAATCGTTACTCTAATTTACCACGGTATTACTACTATCGTTACTCCGAAGTACCCAAAATACCCTCACTACCTTTAATTCAAATTACCCTTCAAAGTACCATCACAAAAACATAATTTTACAAAATATTTTCGTAATTCATACGTTTAAAATTTGAACTTTCAATGGGAATTATGTATTACAGCAAACCAGCATTAAATTTTCAAGTTTCTAAACCGATTTTTTAAGAAAATAAATCGTAGTAAAACGCAATTTCTAAACAAAGATTAACCAATAATTTCTTATCTTCATAAAATAATGAAATAAAAATTAACCAGAAAGATGGTATTGTGTGCCAGCTTACAATTACATTGAATTCTGCTGTATATAAGAGAACTCCCTTTTTTTTATCTAGCTGATTCACAAAGCATGATTCACCATTCCAGTAATATAAAACTTGTTAAATGAATGAGCCCTTAGTATCTTATTAATATTCTAAAGCTTAGAGAAACTTGATTCTCCTTATTAATTGCGCAGTTGGTAATGAATCTCAAAATAACCGATACCTTTTTACTTCTTCAATTAGTCACCGTTCCGTGTATTCGCTTCCTCCAATTGCTGTTATCTGTACGTAACCGAATCAAGTCTAGAAATTAAACTTAGCAAGCTTTTATTTAAAATTAACCTTATTCAGTTAAATTATAATGTATCGAAACCGTTTGAAAGAACAGACAGTATAATATTTTCATTAATTTATGATAGTGATTCTCAAAAATTTTGGAATCAGGCGCATTCAAAGTCTTACAACTAAGTATAGGGGAAAAGTATAAAAATTTTTGAGAAATATACTATAATAATTAAGTTAAATATTAATAAAACAAAGTCTTATTTTTTCGCCACTACATAAATAATCTGGTGTGTTACACACACGACTTTCTCTTACCCTGAAATTTAATACTATAAATACAGGTTGCAGATTAAAAGGTAAGATAACGAGTACTGTTATGTAAACATATGTTAAACAATTCAAATTAGGCTTCGGAAGAGTTTTATATGATAATTAGTTCCGTGTGAGGGGGCTACCACCCAGTTCAACCGCCCGTTTCATTAATGCACCTACATTTATATAGAATTTAATTCGGTTATTAAAAAATAATTCTGTTTTTAAAAAATAATTTATTAAAATTATTATTTTAAAAAAATTATCTTTTATGATAATGCAGACGATTTCCATATTAGAGAAGTAGTATAACACTGAATATAGAAAAAAAAGTTAAATTTATTCTCAATATTACATAAAAAAAAAAAAAAAAAAAAAAAAAAATGTTAAAAATGAAAAAAATCCATAACTTTATTTTAAATTATCGCAGATCGATGGTTCAACCATTCGTTTTAAAGGTATTGGCGAGCTCTTTTGAAAGATACCCATCATGAAAAAATTTACTCCCCTCTAGGAGGAACTTCCCCATGGAAGGGGGGGGGGAGGAGAGGCTCCTACATACACACACAAAAAAAAAAAAAAAAAATTGTTTCCCGGTTGACTATCTCTATTACAAAAAATATATATTCGTTTCATTTGGTTTAGTGCTGTCTATAGATGTTAAACTCTACTTACCTGCAATTTCCCCCATAGATGTATTTGAATACTTTTGAGTATCCCTGTACATGAACCATTTGCTTCATCTCAACGAAAAGCTTACTGTAGCATCCCTATATGATACACATTTAGAATACCGAGTTTGGAATTTCTGCTACTATTTGTTCTTGAGATATGCTGCTAACAAACACACAGGCATCCATACAGACATCCACACAGACAGAGACACAGACCATTTGCTAAAAACATGATTTTTGTATTCAGGGAGCCTCAGATCATGTAAATATAACAAAACTCACGTTCGAAAATTTGACCCTAAAACAATACTTTCTATATGTCTTAATATTTTATTATTATTATTATTATTATTATTATTATTATTAATACTTTGAAGATATATGCCTTTATTTATTTATTTTTTATTTTTTTTTTTTTTTTTTTAATTTGGAACTTTAAATAGATTTTACTCATAATACTGAAACTATTTAAATTTATTTTATTAATATTTAATGAAAAACTGTTGAAAAAAAAAAGGTTTTAAAGTAAAAAAAGAAAGAAATTGAACATAACATTTTAAATGAAATTGAATAAAAGCTTACCCTAAAGGTTTACAAAAATCTAAAAGCTATTTTTAGATTTTTGTAAACCATTAGGGTAAGTTTTGATTCAATTTAATTTAAGTATAAAAATAGCTTTTATAATTAAATTAAGTAAATAGCATTATTTAATTTAAAAAAAAAAAATATTCAAAATAACTCTCATTTGAATTTTGATTCTAGAACTCTAGATAATTTCATTAATTTATATCTCTATGTGTGTTAGGTGCTGCTATCTGTCTATCTACGTATACATATTTATATATTTATATCTGTATATATATAAAAATTACGTGTCACGATGTTTGTCCGGGGTAAACTCCTAAACTAAGGAACCGATTTTAATGAAATTTTGCACACTGTGTGCAGTTTGGTCCAACTAGAGAGATAGGATAGTTTTTATCTCAATTTATTGTCAATTATAGACCTTTGTTACAGTTGCTCCAAAATATCTGCGAGTTCCATAAGTTTAATTGTTGCCAAAAAGAAAAAATACGAGTTCATTTTCTTTCGACATAAAAGTAAATACATTTAATCAAACGTGAACGTAAAAAATTATAAAAAGTTAAATTATGCATCTCACGAAAATTGACGTCATAATCAATTTAAAGATTTTATTCGCATTGATAAAGTATGTAGTTATACACAAGCGAAGTGTGACGTCACTGACCGTCTGTGAAATCAAGAAAAAGATTTCTTATGTTAATCGCCCATTGTATTTTTTTGTAAAAAATTATTAAAAAACGAGGAAAATTATTTCCGGATTTTAATCCCCATATTTTTGTATAGATAAGTATTATTTATCATGTGCATACGTTAGATTGAGTTATTTTGCTGTCAAATTGACAAAATTTAATTTTAAATTTCAAAGCTCTGTCGTCCTTGGAGTTTTTCGTATTTGGCGATCAAAAACGTAACACGAAAATATACAAGCTAGATGTATATTTTCGTAATATGTATTGTGCAAAATATTGTTTCATATTATTCATTACTCTCTTAATATAAGTTGTTAAAATAACCATGATTTTTGAAAGGAATTAAATGTGTGCGCCAGATAATTTGGCGATATTATTTTTTTTCCGCCAAGGATGATAGATATGAAATTTATTCCGCTGCAACATGTTAATATCTTATATCAGATACATTATGTATATGCTACAATTTATTTCACGTGACACGTGTGTTAAAAATTTATTTACGACATAACCTTGCTTTTTCAATTTTTGTTGCATTATTCTAATCTGTATCACTTCGTTTTCTTTAAGAAATTTGTGATCTATACATAACGTTCTAAATAAAAAGTAACCATTTCAATATTTTAAAACTTATTTAAAAGTCTGTTTTATTTAACATTAAATTTTAAAACTTTATTTAAAACTTATTTAAAAGTCTGGAAGAGTTTAAGTCTGTTTATTTGTTTTGTAACGCTAATCTATATGATCGATTTCGAAACTTTAATTAATTATTTCTCTTATTTTTCTTTACTTTTTCTTTAATAACTTACCAATTTAACGTTCCTGATTAAATTTGTGATTTATATATGTATCTTGCATTAAATTTTGACTCATATTTATTGCTGAAAATGCGATCTTAAAATCTTGCAATTTTCTTATCTTAATCCTCAATGCTTTCCTTCTTGATTAACTTGAATTTACTATTAAAATTTTAACATACTCAGAATCTTCTCACCACTTCGTTAAAATATATTAATCTTTTCAGTAATATATTAATCAGTATATCCCCACAACGATATTTGGCGATTTTTTGTTGGCGATTGTTGCTAAATCATAAATCTATAAATCATAAATCATAAATCATAAATGATAATCTAAATCATAAATCAAAAACATAAAATAATAAATCCAAAATAAACAACATATAGGCTGCCATATTATATCACAAACAGTCCAGAGTGACATCGTTATCGTTCAAAACGGCGCCAAAGAAAAATCGCCAAATTCAGCTGTGGGGATATACTGAAGTTATAATTATCCGAATATGATTACTGAAGTTATATTATAAGTTATAGTTGTGGGTAACAACTATAGTATTTCCCCATAACTGGATTTGGCGATTATGGCTAAATCATAAATCTAAAAATCATAAATGATAAAATCATAAGCTAAATCATAAATCTAAAATAAAAGCCTGCAGGTTACCATATTTTATTGCAAAGAATCCAGAACGACTTCGTTATCGTTCAAAAAGGCGCCAAAAAAAAAAAAAAAAAAAAAAAAAAAAATCGCCAAATCCAGTTGTGGGGAAATACTATATACCTTATCGAATTATCAACGTATTACTTAGCCGCAGCAACGCGTGGCCGGGTCTGCTAGTATATATATATATATATTTAAAGTAGAAGATCTGAACTGATGGCAAGTGTATATAACTGTCAATTATGTAGTTCAGAGAGTTAAAATTTGACTCCGAGAGACTCCAGAGCTTAGTTCGCTTAAAAGAAAATGGGAGTCCGAGTGATACACGGGCTTAAATCTCAAAATGTTAAAGTGCAGATAAGGACAACAAAAATAAGCTGTGTAGATACAGAAACAGAAGGTCACAACAGACTTACGTAGTAAAAAATTACTATCCCTTAATCTAACTATAAGCGCAATGAAGAATTTTCTCCGAAGCTTCATCACTAGTGATGATATTAGTCCAGTCAAAATAGGAAAAATAGAAAAAAAAATCATGTAGTTTTGAAATTTTGCATACTTATAACCGAGAGGGTTCTGAACAACATACTTAAAGTCCCCGCCCGTGGTGGGTGAGCGGGGGGCAGGGGGGGGGGCATTTAAGGGGGGCACTTCTCAGTTTTTATTAAATATCTTAAAAGCTATCACATTTAGAGAAAAAATGTCAACTACAAAATTAATTTTCGTAAAATATCCTACAAAAATGTACATTACATTTTGTTTGTATGATCAATAGTTTAGAAGATATTGGGGAATGAAATAACACATTTTCTTGAAAAATTATTTTTTGCAATAGTAAAATCAACTGAAGTGTGCAATTAAAAGGGTTCTTGTCAAATATTTTCTAATTGTACAAAAGAAATATATACATAGGGAATATGCAGGGATAACACAGCATGTTTTGTAAGTTTTAAGTAGTTTTAAGGCTAGTAGGTGCAAATGGCGGCTTGAGTAAAAATCCAGATAACGAAGACCCAAAACCGATCAACATTAAAAAATAAAATCGTATAGTTTTGAAATTTTGCATACTCATAGCCAAGAGGGTCCTGAACAACATACTTAAAGTCCCCGCCCGTGGTGGTTGAGCGGGGGGCAGGGGGGCATTTTAGGGGGGCACTTTTCAGTTTTTATTAAATATCCTAAAAACTATCGCATTTAGAGAAAAAAATGTCAACTACAAAATTAATTTACGTAAAATATCCTACAAAAATGTACATTACATTTTGTTTGTATGGTCAATATTTTAGAAGGTATAGGGGAACGAAATAACACATTTTCTTGAAATTCTTTTTTGCAATAGTAAAATCAACTAAAGTGTGTAATTAAATGGGTTCTGGTCAAATATTTTCTAATATAAAAAACAAATATATGCATAGGGAATACGTAAGGATAATAATACATCATGTTTTGTACATTTTAAATAATTTTAAGGTTAGTAAGCGCAAGTGGTGGTTTAGGTAAAAATCCAGATAACGAAGACCCAAAACCGATCAACATTAAAAAATAAAATCGTATAGTTTTGAAATTTTGCATACTCATAGCCAAGAGGGTCCTGAACAACATACTTAAAGTCCCCGCCCGTGGTGGTTGAGCGGGGGGCAGGGGGGCATTTTAGGGGGGCACTTTTCAGTTTTTATTAAATATCTTAAAAACTATCGCATTTAGAGAAAAAAATGTCAACTACAAAATTAATTTACGTAAAATATCCTACAAAAATGTACATTACATTTTGTTTGTATGGTCAATATTTTAGAAGGTATAGGGGAACGAAATAACACATTTTCTTGAAATTCTTTTTTGCAATAGTAAAATCAACTAAAGTGTGTAATTAAATGGGTTCTGGTCAAATATTTTCTAATATAAAAAACAAATATATGCATAGGGAATACGTAAGGGTAATAATACATCATGTTTTGTACATTTTAAATAATTTTAAGGTTAGTAAGCGCAAGTGGTGGTTTAGGTAAAAATCCAGATAACGAAGACCCAAAACTGATCAACATAAAAAAAAAAAAAAATCGTGTAGCTTTAAAATTGAGCACAGTTATAAAGTTAAGTGTCCCGAACAACATACTAAAAGTCCCCATCCATGGGGGGTGAGCGGGGGGCAGGGGGCATTTAAAGGGGGCACATTTTAGCTTTTATTACGTATATTGAAAACTATCGCATTTAGAGAAAAGGTGTCAATTACAAAATTAAACTACGTAAAATTTCCCATGAAAATACCTATTACATTTGTTAGTATGATCAATGGTTAAGAAAATATAAAGGTTGCTTTGTATCTTACGGATATCTTACAGAAATGTGGAGTTTTTCGATTTGTATATTTTGACTTCCACTCTTTAAGCTTGGCGCATTGCGCGCGCACATGCGCATATAGATATTTATTTGTATGAGTAGAAAATACTTAACCCGAATCCTTTAATTACGAACTATAGTTTATGTTACTATTGTAAATAACATAAAAAATTAAATTAAAAAAAACGCAGAATAGATTTCCCTATAAAACGAGTAGTTATAATTTCACAGACTGATGTTATATGACAATTTTTCATTTTTATATGTTGACATAGTTTTAGAATATTTCCTTTGCGGTGTTTTAAATTTCTGAAAATTAATTATTTTTAATAATAAAAAAGTTTTTTTATGAATCAAAAGCATTTCTCTTGCACTGCCTGAAATGAATCCCCAGAAAAAAAAAAAAAAAAAAAAAAAATGTTAAAATGAAATGACTACATGTATAAAGACAAACAAAGGCTTAAAATTTCTAACGCCCCTCTTTTAAATCAGGGATTAAAACGCAATTTTACCTAAACCACAACTTGCGCCTACTAACCTTAAAATTATTTAAAATGTACAAAACCCGCTGTATTATCCTTACATATTCCCTATGCATATATTTGTTTTGTACATTAGAAAATACTTGACCAGAACCCATTTAATTACACACTTAAGTCGATTTTACTATTGCAAAAAAGAATTTTTCAAGAAAATGTGTTATTTCGTTCCCCTATATCTTCTAAAGTATTGATCATACAAGCAAAATGTACTATACATTTTTGTAGGATATTTTACGAAGATTAATTTTTTAATTGACATTTTTTTCTCTAAATGCGATAGTTTTTAAGATATATAATAAAAACTGAAAAGTGCCCCCCTTAAATGCCCCCCTGCCTCCCGCTCACCCACCACGGGCGGGGACTTTTAGTATGTTGTTCAGGGCCCTCTTGGCTATGAATATGCAAAATTTCAAAACTACACGATTTTTTTTTTTTTATGTTGATCGGTTTTGGGTCTTCGTTATCTGGATTTTTACTCAAACCGCCACTTGCGCCTACTAGCCTTAAAACTACTTAAAACTTACAAAACATGCTTTATTATCCTTGAATATTACCTATGTATATATTTGTTTTGTACATTAGAAAATATTTGACAAGAACCCTTTTAATTGCACACTTCAGTTGATTTTACTATTGCAAAAAAGAATTTTTCAAGAAAATGTGTTATTTCATCCCCCTATATCTTCTAAACTATTGATCATACAAACAAAATGTTCTATACATTTTTGTAGGAAATTTTCCGTAGATTAATTGCGTAATTGACATGTTTTCTCTAAATGTGATAGGTTTTAAGATGTTTAATAAAAACTGAAAAGTGCCCCGCTTAAATGCCCCCCCTGCCCCCCGCTCACCCACCATGGGCGGGGACTTTTAGTATGTTGTTCAGGACCCTCTCGGCTATGAGTATGCAAAATTTCAAAACTACACGATTTTTTTTTTTTCCATTAATTTTGGTCTTCGTTGCCTGGACTACAGTCAGCTGCAAAATTATTCGAGCACTAGCAATAATCCTTGCCAAAAAAAAGTACACTTAATACAGCTTTGTTAAATAAATCCTTGTCGAGTCATGTTCTTAATCAGTCTAAGAACATGATTCGACAAGGATTTACTTAGCAAAACAGTCTTAAGTGTACTTTTTAAATATAGGAATTATTGGCTAGTGCTCGAATAATTTTGCAGCCGACTGTATATTGTCCGTTTTGTGTGAAATACCTTGATGTCACGAAAAGTATTGCAAGCACACACTCCTCGAAAAGTGTGTGCTTACAACATACGTTTGAATCTAGCCAGTGTTTCGTGAAAATATTTCGATATTCCATGCGGCTTATTCAGAACGTGTTTAGTAAGTCTAGTAATCATTTCAATAATTCTCACTATATTATGACGTTTAACAAAATACGTCATATGTGTTATATTTTACGAATTTGGAATATCACTATTTAAAAAAAAAAAAAAAAACCATTTATTTAAAGACGAAATTTTTTTTATTTAAATAAGGGAAAGAAAACTATTTTAAAATAGTGGCATTTCAAAATGCGCAACAGTTGGCAAATGTCTTTCAAAAATATCCTTGTAATTCTATTATTATTTTTCATGTTTTGACAAAAAAGTTAATATTTGGAAGGGAATGAAGTATTAAATATTTTTACAACGGACTAAGTCTTTTCTCGGCATCGTTTGTTCCGTTGCAGTGAAAAGAGTTTTGCAGGAAAGGTGAAAACAAAGAGGTTCATTCACTTTCAGTGAAGTTAGCTACGAAAAATGTGTTTACTTTCTTGTGTGAGAAAGTAGTTCGTAAAGAAGCAGACAGGTTCCAGTCGATGAATGCTCTTTATTCAACATAACTTCTCAAATCAGTGCAACAAAACTGTGATTACAACGAACAATCTCGAAAACAGTCCTTTAGTACGGTTAATTATTCTAATATTCTGGAAATAGTCCAATAAAACAATCGTTTATTCCACAGAAGTAATGCAAATAACATCAAGTACTCTAGAGCAAAAATCTTCGCTAGCTCACGAACAAATTTCAGTCGCTTGGAACACAATCGCCAAAGTGTAACCGCATAGAATATGTCTCTGAGCAACTCTGAATCGCAGTGACTAAACACACATTCTCTCTCGCAGAAGTCAACACACTCCTACTTATAATCTTTGGCGTTGGAGCTTGGTGGAGTTTCTATCGATAATCCCATGGAAAGTTCGAGATCTAGGCTCTCGTGCATCCTAGAGCTTCGAAATTTCGGAAACCCTAAACTGCTATTTTTCGCCAAACTTGGTCGTTAGGTTATATACTTTGGAACCTTTTGAAATCTTATAAAGAATTTTTGAACTATCGAAATCATTTGTCTAATTTACAGCCCAACTCTGTTTCTTCTAAGTATAAATTTAAATAATAATAATAATAATAATCTTTATTTTTTACATGTAAAAATTTATTTCAGGTAGTAAATAAGGTGGTATGTACGCTCAGTGTTTCAAGCAATATCTGGCTGAGAGCGGCAGCAGAGACATCTTTCGTGTTGTGAGATTTTCCACGAGATGTGAATAATTTAATGATGCCTGCCAAAAGGAGAATGTGTCGCAGGCATCTGCGAGTAGCAGTTTACTGCTATTAAGATTTTACGGGGCACGAACAGTCTAGTAGTGTTTGTTACAGATAGTCAGATTTGTTTAAAGCAAAACATCGGTTTGAGAGCGTCTCAGGGTGTTGCACTGGATTTCCATTCCTGAGTAGGTCTTCGAATCAAATGAAAATCCTTTTTTAAATTGCAAGATTAAGTGAAGAAGTGCAAGGAAGCACCTAAAGGAATTTTCGCCGTAGACCTTAGTTGAGCAAAATCGGGTCCTTCTTCAGTCGCTACCGAATGGGAATTTGTTATGGTCAGATCTGTATTGCATGGGCAGTGTTGCAAGATCTGGCGGATTTTTTTATTCAATAATCACCAATAATTTTTAATTGTAACGTTTGCCTAATCACTTCGATGATTGATAGTTCATTATGTATATCAAATATTATTTCTCAAAATGTCCGATGATTATTGAATAAAAAATCCGCCAGATCTGGAACACTGTGTATGGTTTCGAACCAGTTGGTCGTTGAAGACGGCTTAAAGAATAAATTACTATTATTATTTTTTCATTACGAGTAAAGCAAATTTGATAAAATTTCTATTAATATTTTTTTAAATTAAACTTTTTATTTAGAATTCCATTGGTTTGTCATTTTATCCAGGAAGTACCATGAAAAATATTCTTCTCGCTTTTCCCGTATTTCAAAATCTAAATGGTATGACTAACTTTGCATTTGATGAAACCTATTAAATCTGCAATAAAATTTAATAAGTTTTTTTTTTTTTTTTTTTTTTTTTAAATTAAATGACTTATGACATCATTCGTTTAATTTTTAAAATAAATGAAATAAACTTAAGAAAATCTCTTCATTTTCTAATTAAACCTTATTAACCCAAAAGAATAATTAAGGGGGGAAAAAATCACGATCATCTTTTATAAACATTCCACTCGTCATGCCTCTTAATCCAGTGAATCCCATCAAAAAAGATCCACCCGATTTTCCACATTTCGAAACCAAACAACTTTTACCTTCTATGAACCGCAATTAAACAAAACGTGTATTACTTCTTGACTTCCTACAATCATTGAATTTCCCCCCTTCCTTTAGCGCCACCTAACGGTCACAATCATACTCGCGACACCGTTAAGTGAACTGAAACTACAACTTTCGTCTCTTTTTGCACTTAGCTACAATCTGAGACGGTTATGGCTAACGTTGGTGCCTAAGCATTGCGCACGAGCCCATGTGTTCGCCCCCATTATAAATGTTGCCCACTATATTATCTTCATCATGTGCAAGGATTACCACAGTATCGGATGTTGGAACGTAATGTGGATGAAAATGTTGTGATATAATATTAACGGGACATGTGATGTTAAGTCTACGTTGATTTACCTAGCTGCTACGCTTTGCATACTTACTTTTTTTTTTTACTACTGTCATCCTTTTTTTACCACTTAGTGATTAGTTTTCTGCAATTTCACTTCAACAACACATCATGGTACCTCTTCACCCTTCTTTCAGGACTTTGCAAAAACTTCTACTAGCTCTTGGTAAGTAAATTGTTATATCTATTTCATTTTATAGTTGAAATTGACATGATCTTTTTCACTTCATGTCAAGTTGCCATGATTACTCTTCTAACCGTATCAATTGTATGTTATGTAAACACAAGAAGTGCCAAGTTACTACCAACTAAATATAAATTTAATACCACTATTTACGAATAGCAATCTTTCTTTTTATTTAATCGCAGACAATTATTACAAAAGAATACTACTAAAAAATCTCCAGGATGATGGTTACGGACAATACATAAAAACTTTGCTCCTTTTTAGAAAACTAAATTATTGATTTTATGCGAAATTTCTTAAGCTCCCCCTAATATAAACTTTTTAAAAATAGTCTTGAAGAACAGTTTTCATGTGTTGATAAGTTATATTTGTTTTCGCATTGTATTAATATTCAATGGCAGATCCAAAACTAAAAAATATATATTTTTTTTTTTTGGAGGGGGGAGGGGGGGGGGCTAAGATATTTACAAGATATTATTCCAGATCAATTAAAAATTTCCAATGTAATATTCAATTGTGAAAGTCGGTGCTTTTTTTTTGGGGGGGGGGGCTTCAGCCCCCTAGCACCCCCCTTAGTTCCGCCACTGTTAATATTAAAGAAATGTATTTTTTGAAAATTCTAAATTTGATTTTACTTTTTAACCATTCTGGACTTATGTCGTCTTGCTTAAATTTTCTTAATGAAAATTCTATTGAATGAAATTTAAACTTGAGCTATTATATTTTACAAATTATAGAGGGGTTAACGATAACTTAAAAAAAAAATTCTACAAACAAGATTTAAATGTCGTTCTATCGAAGTTATAGTGAAGTATTAGAATGTAATTTTATATTTAAATTCACAAAACATGCCTCCTTAATTTTTTTCTTTCGCTGAATTTATTAAACTTCAATTACAGTAATTTAATTTGATTTTTACCGATATTACAAAGAAAATAAAACAATCCTACTTGTACCAATCAATGTAAAATTTGTATATTTCATTACAAATATTTAAACTATGTAATCTTTACCTGTATTTTTAATTCTAAAATTAAGTAATCTCATTTTGAAAGACCTTACCAAAACTGTATCAAATGAATCTTTTTAAACTAAATTTTGATATTTTTAATTTTATGGAAGATAATGCCTCCACAAGGACATAAAAAGTAGTAGTTATATTAGTGAAAATTGAGTAAATTTTTATATATTTCTATCATTGACTGTTTTTAAATATTTTTATTTTCTTGCTGTTAAGTCTTAAAGAATCCTGTTTATGGGGATGTTTAAATTTATCTTATGTCTTAATGATTTAATTCTAACATATATAAATGTATATTAATGGTTCCAGGTTTTCATTTCAAATATGTATGTAACAATTTTACAGTACAGAATTTCAATGCATTTAAATACAATTATAATGAAATTAAATTTGAAAATCATTTCACTTTTTTAAGAATATATTGCACTGTATTCTTGTCGTGGTAACCTGGCCGATAGAGAGCCGAGATCATAAATGGAAGATTGCGAATTCAATACTGGAGCTGGTCAAAAACTGTCGTGTACATTAATGGTGGCTGATGTCCAATCTGTCTTAGGTGCAATGTCTTCCATGCTCCTTTCCAAATTATACCTTTGGGGGTTCATAAAGAGGGGATAGCCGTCCCCCGTGGGAGATCAAAACTGTGATGGCCTTTCTCCAGACCGCCGTCAATTGTCCATAACATACCACTAGAGCAACGTAAAACCCTTTTTGCAGTGTACTCGGATGAACAAATCCCTGATAAAGATTCATCACGTTACTTCTGCAACCTTTTTTTTTTTTTTAAAGTTGATCCCATTGAGTCTTAATGTGCGAAATAAAGGAGGGGGAGGGGAGACCGGACCGTAGGCAACAACACTTTTACCTTTCTGAATGAAAATTTCTTATATATATTATTATTATTATTATTATTATTGTTGTTGTTGTTGTTGTGTTTTTTTTTTTTTTTTTTTTTTTTTTTTTTTTTTTTCTAAATTAGCTTAATATTTTTCCCATATCCCGAAGCCACCTGTTTAAAATAGTATGAATATCCGAACGTTGAAATGTATGTTTGAATTGTGGAAATAGATTTTTTTTTTTTTTTTTTTTTTTTTTTTTTTTTAAGTCCAGTAGTTTTGAAAATATAAATTTCATGGAATCTCCAGAACGTAAATAAATTAATAAATAAGGCAGGGTCACAAACTGTTCAAAAAGCATCTATACATGTTATAATTTTTTAAGGTCAACTAAACCGATAATGAAAATATCTATATTATCGGCAAATACATTCCTTAGCATGAACTATTCCCAATTTCTTAAACAATGTACTTTGCAGAGTTACCATTATTATAATCTGATTTTATAAAAGATTCTCATTCTGAATATGACTGTATATATTAGAAAAGACAGCCCATACGTTGTGGTCGTTAGCATCCCTAACTCTCACACGGGTACCACCTCTAGGGGTGAGTCCCAGACAGTCGCCAATTGCCCATAGCGCAGCACTAGTGCGACGTAAAAAACCCAACCAACCAACTGTCACACTATAGGGCCCGGGTTCGAATCCCGGACAAGGCATGAATGTGTTGTCCCTATTAGGGGTAGCGATGGCCGTCCATTAAGCGCTCCTTCACAAATAGCCATCAGTTCGGTGCTTACTTGGAATACCACGCTATTGAAAAAATGTATTGTTTCTAAAATATTTTACTTTAGTAATTATTTTGTGGCAACAATAAATTTATAAATACTAAACTATTTGAAAAAATATTAAATAAAAGAAAAGCAATAAACGTAGAAAAAAGCACTTGTAATTTTTATAGTCACTAATAAAACTATTAGTTTATAAGTTCGTTCTCATTATAAATATTATATAGTAGGTAGTAATATAATTTGAAAAACGAGGGGAAAAAAAAAAATCCGCTTTTTTTATTTTCCCTGTTCCTATGCTAGTGCATTTTTGTTTTATTTATATAATTTTCGTTCTATTACTGTATGATAAATTTTATCGTCTGGGATTCAATAGTATAAAAGCATTGCAGCGTTAAAACAATATTAAGTCTTTTTTGAACGAAGCAACCAAATTAAAAATATTCTCTAAAAATATATTTGCTTAATTTAAACGACAGTTAAATAAATTAGACTTTACTTCTCAGTTATCAAGGACAGAAAATAAACTGTGTGAACATGCATAAAGTACCATTAATAGTTTAACTGCAGAGGAAAGTTTTTTAATTTTACTGAAGAATCTTAGGAAGCACATTGTAATTACGAACCTGAAGATGATACAATGAATTAGAGGTCTGGACGAATTTTCGGGTTCGGGCCAAATTTTTTCAATTTGTTCTCTGGCCGGGCCGTGCTCAGTTTTTTTTTTTTTTTTTTTTTTTTTTTTTTTTTTGGTGTATACTCGGGCCGGGCTCGGGCTCAATTTTTTTGTGTATACTCGGGCCGGATCTGGATAAATTTTTTTCCGGGCCGTGTCGGCATGAATCGTTTTCTGGTTTCCTCGTTTAACAACGAAAAAGGGAAATTTCTTCAGTCATTTATTTTACATAATTTTACAGGCTGGTATATCGCATAAAATTCTATTTTGTTAAGAAATTAGACAGAAGATAGCTATATTTTAAGTCTGTCTGTTCGCGATCTGATTTTCCTCTAATATTTTTAGCATGTCTCGAAATTAATATATTTTATTTCAAGTAATATTAAATGGTTTCCTATTCAATATAGTATGCATGTCACTACTAGTCTGCGAACATGTTCAAACAAAAGAAATTAGATACGTTATTGCGTATGGCTTTCTGCCCTATGGTCTGTATTTAGGTGGTATGAAGACTATAAAAATCCTGCCGCTGTAGCTTTTTCTCCAAGACTCCCTTTTTCTTTTCTCCAGTGCACTGAATGAAAGTAGCATCATTTTTAGCATGTTCAAAAAGTCTCCTTTCTATTGTATATGGTTGGATTACCATAAAAATTTTGTTTACCGGATCAAATGAAATATTTTGATACATTACGGCATATAAGAGGAAATGGTTGAACGTGCATTTTTAGTAGTAATAACCATTTTAAATACAGTCCTATATTGTTTAAATGCTATTCGATTTGACTTTCTGTCTGTCTTTGTGCCCTCTGTACGTCTCTAATAATGAATTTTTGTTTATATATAATTATCTTGTAAAAATTCAGCAGTTTCGTTAAAGAATATTCTATTGCTTCGCTGTATAAAACCTCTGCAAAACACATGCTAAAAAATCCTTTTTTCATAGAAAGGCATGCTTCTTTTTTTTTTTTTTTTTTTTTTGTTCTTTACATATTTTTGAATCTGGCCAGGTCGGGCACGATTTTATCGTTTTTTGTCCGCGCCGGGCCCGGGCAGAATTTTTAATTTCGTACCGGGCCTGGCCGGGTAAGCAAAGCTTTCGTACGGGACGTGCCCGGGCCTCAAAATTCCGGTCCGTGCAGACCTCTACAATCAATTTAGTTTTCCCCATGCAATGTTAATAGCCGGAATACAGATTATGTCGATCTATGAGATAATCTAACTGTGAATAGTTTGCATATGACTACATATGCATAGTAGTGGATTTATAAATTTAATGCAGCCACAAAAGATTTATTAAACAGTAAAATACTTTACTAATAATATAGTCATATTTAGCATGAGAATCTATTAAAAGGGGGGAAAAACTGTTTCCAGTGATAGAAACTCTTCAAAATACATTGTTGCAGAACTTTTAATTCAAAACTCGCATTAGGGGGTGCATTTGCCTGTAAGACGGACATTTTCATTATCAGCTCAGTTAGACCTTTAAAAAGATATATAATGTGTATAAATACCTTTCGAACAGTTGGTGACCTTCCCTAGAGAATAGTCCTGTTTTTGATTGGGAGCTATATTTTGTAAAATTACGATTTACATTTTTCTTAAGTAATTTTAAAACTAATTTTCATTTAGTTAAAATCTTTTTTTGGGAGGTGGGAGTTTGATTTATTTTTATTGTCTAAATGCAAATGGGGGTAAAAACACCTAAGTTCGAAGGAACATTAGGAAGTCTTGGCGATAAATTATATTAAATGGAATTTCTACTGCCAATTCGAACTAAAAGATAATTTGAGATATATATTGTGCATAACTGTAAAAAAGTTTTTGAAAGTAGTATTTATCAAAACCATAATCTTAATCAAAATATTAATTCGGGAAATTTTGGTTTTCAATATTCAGATCTCTCTTTAAAAATCTGGGAATCGTATGATGTTACTCTATATTCTTTAATCGGACGCTTTATAACATTGAGCTATAAATTTTTCTAACAAAGCATTTATGATATTTTTTTCTTTTTAGGGAAATTAAGTACTGAAATAACCACCTAACTAATCATTTTGTTCATTTGGCATAGGATAAAATTCGATTACAGAGCGAACTCTCCTTAATCTAATAAGTAATGCATTTCAGGTTAATTGCGCAGTCGCAATTTACAAGGGAAGAAAACTTAATTCAAATGTGCTTCCTTACTGCAGGTGACAAACCTGCTTCCGACTTGAAACGTCGCTATTAATATTTGTCGTCGGAAAATTAATAGGTTACAGCCTGAGGGTAGGAATTTACTCTTTGACGGTAAAAAATAGAATTTAAAAGTGTATAAAATTTTTTTACTTAGTTTTTTTTTTTTTTTTTTCCCGTCTCTTTAAAAGTAAGAAATTATCACAAGGCCAGTTTGTCAGAAGGGGGATTGTTCTTTTAATCTTGCGAGAAAAAAAAATTGATAGCGCTTACTCCTCCTTCCTCCTTTTTTTTTTTTTTTTTGTGTTTTTAGAAAGACAACATAATGTAAATTTAAAAAGCACATAGTTTGTATGTATGTGTGTTTTTTTATATATAAATACGAAATTTCAACGAATTCATTCTTGTTTAGACTAACAAACCTTATATAGATTTTGAGATTCCTTGTGCCTCAAAGCATAAAAGGTCGGAAACTTTTACGACTACAAAAGTTCCCCACTAGTAACTGGGGTTCTGCTCTCAAAGTTGATAAACGGGAGGTGTCGGGTTTGAACTTACATTGCGATTGCCGACTTAATCGTTGAGCTTTGCGCGGTTATTCTCAAACTCGCATAAATACGAGCTAGGACACCTTTAAAAGTACCCTCCATGCAAGGTACTCCACCCATACACAAGATCCCCGTGAGTCAATCGGCCATGAAACTAAGCTAATACCTATGGTAGGATTGGGGACGTAATGAGCCATTATACGCTTGTAAGATTCTTTATAAACCGTACAACTATACAAATAGAAAATAGACATGAAACAATCGAACTGTTTTTTTTCTCTTTTGAACCTTAATGTTTAACCTTTATTTTTCGTTTAAGAAAGTAAAAAAAATATGTATAGTAAATTGTATTATATTTATATAATTTTCATATTAAGGACAAAATTCATAAATTATAATTGCGTCAGGGAAAGTGCTTTGTAATTGCTTTAAGAAAAAGGAAATTAGCGAGTTTTTTTTTTTTTTACGTAAAAATATTTCAGTATTTGAAGCCATTGAATTACGAAATCTTTAATTTATCTGAATGTTTTAAAAGTATAATTTAATTGAATTTATGTAAACGACATATTCATAATAGACGTGTAATGAACCAGGTATAAATTTCCTCTTAAACTCTTTTTTTTTTTTTTTTTTTTTTTTTTTATACAAAATTTAATTTAAATCATCTTTAATTTCAATAATATGCCTTTTTTGGAGGGGGTGGGGGGGATGAAATGTTCTATATATATAAGCTAAGTTTTTAATAAAATAAGTAAGAAAATATATTAATCCAGAATACTTTTTATATATTTAAAGTATTTAATTTGGTTTTGTTTAATTTGGTTTTAATGTTAAAATTTTGTATAATAAATTTAATCTGAAAATTGCGGTGGAACCTATAGAATTAAGACTCGCTCGCTAAAAGCATGTATTCGAAAACAAATATATCCGAACAAATGTATTAAATGTATTCGACACTGTAAAATATACACAAGTATTATAGACTGCTTAGGTACCACGTGCTTAATTTTATGCAGACCAATTTAAAGAAAAGTTTCTAATTTGACATGGTGAGATACTGGGAGAGAGATATTTTATTAAAAATGCTTTATTAAAAAATATATTCGGTACATTCAATATACAATTTTTACCCAAAATATTTTAATTAAAGAAATGAAGCAAGGTTTAATTACTGATTGAAAATCTTCTCTTTTAGTATTTTTTTCTTTAATTTTGGCGTAATCGTATCTCGTAATAATCCCTTTTTAACAAATTTAAGTTCAATATGTCAGTCTGATAATACATGACTAATATTACTAACAAACTTTGAATAAACACCATAAAATGCAATAAACTCGCAACAATTGTTTCGGGTCGAAAAAACACACGACCCTTCATCAGGCGAATAAAGTAAGCACGAGTGCTGCAGTCAAACGGCGTGCGTTGTCGCTTTGACTGCAGCACTCGTGCTTACTTTATTCGCCTGATGAAGGGTCGTGTGTTTTTTCGACCCGAAACAATTGTTGCGAGTTTATTGCATTTTAAGGTGTTTATTCAAAGTTTGTTAGTATTTTTTACAATGCCAGTTTTGTGGTGTTTTTTTATTAAACATGACTAATATTAGCAATCGTGATAAATTTTAGTAACCTTTTAAGTATTTCCTTAAATTCATGCATATAATAAAACTGTTTCAAAAGATTAACTTAAACTAACGGTTTAGTTTTAAATAGCCTTAACCATTACTATTAAATCTCAATTTGCAAAGAAATACAATTTTTGGTCTAGTTTTGACAAGGCTGCTTGAGTGAAAAACTATCACTTTCCGTACTCTAAAGAAAGTCAGTGAGCAGTTCCTTTAAACTTGATTATTGAAATGCTAGCTGTCGGTCATTCTATCACCTATGTTCAATTCACAAAAAGAAGTGTCGGAGACGTCTGTTGCAACGCTTTTAAATGGTATTGCCGCTTAAGACCTAGAAAATATCAAATTCAAGAACGACGGATAAAACTGGGTTTGATCAAACACTTTTATTCTATATCTGCATATGTTTCGTCAGTTTTTAGTTCAGTTATATTTTGTATAAAGGAATATAATTTAAATAATTTCTGGTTGACAAACTTGTTTGGGTATATTGTTTTTCAGAGAATGTACAGAACGTAAGATTATTTCTAAAATTTCTAATTCATTACTGAAATTATCTTAATTGAAAAAAGAAATGCAGTTCAAAAATGTAGATGCATTATATATATATATATATATATATATATATATATATATATATATATATATATATATATATATATATATATATATATATATATATATATATATATATATATATATATATATATATAAATTTTTATTAAATGTTCTATAGATTTTTTAATAACGTAAATCCAAACAAAGTGTAGAAATCATATCTAGCTCTAATAATAGTAGAAGCCGTTTTAAGAATATAAGCGTGAATATTTTATTGCATCATAATACCCTGATTTGTGAAAATTTATTTCCTTGAAACACTTTACATTTTGCTTATCAAACTCTTCAGGACCACCTAAGTTAGTGAATTGGCCTTTAGTTACCGGGTATCAAGTTGAAATCCTGGTTTAGGCTTGGGTGTTCGTGGTAAGCTTTAAGCTCTAGTTCTCGGCCTAAAGATCTTTAGCAAAACTAGTTAAAAACGTTAAGAAAATTTTCCTGTCGCAAAGCGACAGTGGACATTGAATTTTGAAAGTTATTTATTTCTCTATCGCTATGAAATATTACGTATTAATATAGTATAGTTCATAGATGAAAAATATTGAACGAAAGTAAGATATAAAATTTAATACGATATTAAATATAAAACAGTATAATTATATAATAGCATAAATTAGTACTATTATAAATATCTTACAAATTAGTCGTTATTTAAAATTACCTATGCATTAATTTTTGGTTGAATTTTCTTTATTTTTGCCAAATTGTTCTTTTAAAATAAATTTTCCAAAAACTTAGTACTTTTATTACATAAATTTTTTGAAGTTCAAAATTATATGCATTTTCAATTTTTTTTTTTTTTTTTATTTGTTCTTGAAATCGCGCCTATTTTGGAAAAACGTTTTTTCTTTATGAAATAAATAATTGAAAAAGTTTATAAACGTTAATTTAAAAATCGCTTTAAAAGTGTCTCTAGAAAAAAAATTATGCGTAGAGAGCATATTTTGTTAAAATAACAATTAAGAAATTTTTAATCTTAATTTTTTTTCAGCTTTTATTAACATGTTTTTATTATCTTCAATTCTTGTTTGTTCAGTACAAATCTTGCAATCGGATTTTTAACTAACTTCCTGACTAGCTAGCCATTTGAAACTTTCAGGATGGCTCAGAACACGGTGACAATACATTTTTTTTTTTAAATACTTAGTCAACTGTTTCAGGTCCCTAGTGCCTTCGGCAGCGTTTGATTCAACAGAAATTTCATTTAACTAACTTCCCGACTAGCTAGACATTTGAAACTTTCAGAATAGTTCAGAACACTGTAAAAATGCATTTTTTAAATACTACTAACAAACTGTTTAGAGTCCCCGCTGCCTTCGGCAGCGTTACCAGTATGCTTGCAATCGATTTTAAACTAACTTCCCGGCTAGCTAGCTAGCCATTTGAAAATTTATAATAGTTCAAAACACGATAACAATGAATTTTCTTAATACTTTTAGCCAATTGTTCCAGGTTCCCGCTGCCTTCGGTAGCGTTTATGATTCAACAGAAAATTTAAAAACATGGTATATAAAAAGTTCTTTTTATCTTTGTAATTATTTTTCATCTATAAAGTCTTATATTATTTCAGTGAAGTAATATTTAAATAACGTGTAACAATTGCATCTATGCATAACGGAATTTAAATTGTAAAAAAAATCTGATTTTTTTTTTTTTCCATCAGTTTAGATTGTTTTAATTATTTCAAAAGTAATAACATAGAAATAATGCCACCAGAAAAAATATACAAAATTTTAAGTGATCTTCCATAAGGCAATTGTGTGAAATTTTATTTTTTATTTCTTTTAAGTGTTTAACTCGACTTTTTAACTCCGGTGTCATTCGGGCGCTTGGGACGCTTGGGTTAACATTACTCAAGACTGTTGAACAATAAAATTTTGAGATTGGGCGTTCTATTTAACATTTTCACTTATTTCGTTTTTAATTTTAAAGATGGCAGCAGCAAAATTGGAAAATATATTTCTAACAGTAAGATAATGGGATTTTTAACGTTTATATTCTAAACACGTTCATCAATATTAGTAAAATCTTTTATATTTACATTATGCATAATTTCAAGAGATCTTTCGGGTGTCCCCCCCCCCTCCCGATATTGACCTTCAGACCTTAAGTTTTGAAGATCATACAAAATAAGATTTATATTTAAATATAAAAATAGTTATTTTTAATCGCAAGATGACATAACCTTCCTTTTTAATACATCATAAATCTGTACGCTGAAAACATTATAATTCCCCTTTTCCCCCAGAAGTCAGATGGTTTTAAATACACACAAATGCTTCCATTTTTAAAACTTGAGAAAGGAAAAAAGAAGGGGGGGGGATATTGCAAATAACTTAAATGCATGGAGAGTGACAGCTCTGTTTGCCCATTTGCTGTAATTGATTTAAAAAACCTATGTTAAAAAAAAAAAAAAAAAAAAAAAAATCCTGGGGAAAATTAACGACCAATAATTCAAAAGAAACTAAGAATTTTTTTATATTAATAAATTACAGTAGAACCTCGATTATCCGAACCTCGATTAACCGAAACTCACCTCGATTAACCGAAACTCTCCGTTAACCGAAGTCGCTTTCTTCTTCACTTTTTTTTTTTTTTTCACTTTCTACTATTATCCAAAATTTTCTCTTAACAAACATGTATTTTTAAAGTTTTTCTTTTTTTTTCCCACATTCCTTTTGTATGCAAGCCATCCTTTCCAAACTACGAGTGCAGATAAATATTTTAGATGATTATTGATGAATTCTCGATTATCCGAAAACTTCGATTATCCGAAGTAAGTTCGCTCCCAATTTCTTCGGATAATCGAGGTTCTACTGTGTTTCACTAATTACAATATTTATCCATAATTATCTGATTTTTCTTAAGACAATAACCAAACATTTACTGAATTATCGGTTAGTGTGTAGGAAGGTGGTAAGAATCATTTTTTAAATTTGTTAAATTTTATCCAAAACATTTGACTATTTCGTACGTAACTTTATCTGCCTTTTCTTCTTTGAGAATTTTAAATATATTAATCTTTCGATCATAATTCACGTCAATAACATGTTTAACACTCGCTACTACCACATGGGGAAAGAACATAATTACGTGTCCCCCACTTTAGGGTCGCATGTCAGTGAACGTGTTTAAATCGCTTAGTTTGACAGAAATAAAGCTTAGTTAGCTGTTCGATACTGTTTACTGTGTACCAATTCGAAGAATCTTTGTTGTGGAGATAATATCAAATATGTAGGCAATGCCAACTATCCGTAACATTGAACCTACAAATTTTTATCGCCTACTTCCTTTTTAATCGAAAATAGATATATGAATTGCCTGCCAATTCCAACTTGAATATGCTTAGTTTGTTGCGACAGAATTCTCCTATCACGTTCAAGCGGCTTGGGTTTCTCTTGGTTTTATTTAATAAACCAGTGGCGGAGAGAGGACGTGTTCTGCTTTCTGAACAGTCTCACAAGGAGAACGTTCAACTTGTTTCTTATGCAGGGGAATTCGAAAGTTGACAATTTATTCAGGTTTCGGGACAAGAAAAATAGATTTTTTTTTTTTGTTTTTCTTGATTTTTCTATCACTTCTCTCTAGAGCTAAAATATATCAAGTCACTTAGTCTGAATCTATCTGTAGAGTTTTATTCAAATAGGATTCGTGAGCGGGAAGTGATGAACAGGGTTAAAAAGACAGAGGTTGAAGGTTATATGGCTAACCCACAAAAGATCCTTGTAATATTTATCATATTCCTTTTTAATACAAAGGCAATCCTAGTGACCAGACCGCTCAGTCTGATATTCGATTGTGGATCTTCTGTTATTTCCTGAAATTGGACTATTTTGAATGCCTTGAAGAATTTACTTGTCAAGCTGAGAAACATCCACAAGACAATGTTTTTTGAAAAATTTGTCGCAATTCAACATTTATCATACTTTTTATTTTGTCGAAACATATTTATTTAAAATATTAGTTTTAGTATGAATTTTTTACTCTAAAGTCATTATATATAGATCTTTCTAATAATTTTAATTTTTAATGAAATTTTATTAAAAATTCAGTTTAAAAAACAGTCTAGTAATGAATATAAATATATACGCCAACGAGGGTTTTTTTTTTTTTTTGTCTTTATAGATCTATACTTTAAATTTTAAGAAGACAAATTTCAATATATATATATATATATATATATATATATATATATATATATATATATATATATATATATATATATATAAATTTTAAGAAGACACATTTCAATATTTTTTTTATTTTAAGACGACGACAAATTTCTTTTTTTTTTTTTTTTTTTTTTTAACTCTTTTATTAGCTTCACCAGTATGTTTGTAACCGCTCTGGGAGCAACCAAAAAATCTATATTGTAAAAAAACTTTCCCTACGTGAACGCTGTGGCTGCGAGGTAAAGCTCTGGGCTACGAAACTATAGGTCTAACGTTCGAACCAAGTCAGGGGAGATTTCTTAAAAATGGTTTTTGTTTAATTCTAAATTTATTTCTCATTCCTTCATTATGTTATTTATTCAGTTACTATTACGTAATTTCTAGACCTTTTTCTAAAAATTGTCTTAAAAAAAGTATAATATACAATTACTAATTTAAGAAACTTAATTTAGTATTTTCAAATAAATTTTACTTAAATGTCATTAAATTTGTAGTAATCAAAGTGTTATTAAAATTTCGATTAAACATCTTTTCGTTTACACGTCCTTTTTATGTCAGTCCCTTGAAGGACGTACAAATGGTGCTTTACTGTAATAATAATAATGAAAAATTCTATATATTTAAAAAATAAAGTTGCTTTTAAAATCTTTAATCACTTGTAAAACAAGTTAATGTTAATACAAAAGAACAGATCTTTTTAATATTTTTTAAAAATAATTAAACTGAAATATTTTTAAAAGCCCCTTTACCGATGCACCATTTAGTGTTTTTCAAAGTGTGGATTTTGAAATCGACGAACTTGCTTAAAGCGGTATCTGATATACAGAGGATATATATCCCCCCCCCCCTCTATATTAAGCCTATTTCAAAACCCTGTTATTAACATAACTCGAATCTAACGAAAGAAAAATTATAAATCTGCATTTTTTTTTTTTTTAATAAATTGCATTTTCCGAAGAGTTTTTTTTTTTTTTTACTCTTTTGCTTTGTTCTAAAACAGGATATAATTAAGCGGAAAAAGAAATTGCACCTTTTTTCACTCAGCAACTTCTTTTAATGAAATGCAAAAGATGTTCATCAGTGCTAAACGGAAGAGTTTTGTCTTAATTGACTAACTTTCCGTGTGAGATTGCCTAACACGTATAAAGGTGAAAATTTAATAAATGACATTTCTGATCAATCTTTCTAATGAACATAAAATTTTCAAAATTAAATTGTATAATTTATCAATCTCTAGCTGAAATTAAAGTTCAAGTAAATTCATTAGCTATTTTTCTTTTATCTTAGAATTCTTTTTTAACACGCTTTTAGTAGCTTCACCTGTTTGTATGTTTGTAACCGTTCTGGAAGCAAACAAAAAATCTATATTGTAAAAAGACTTTCCCTACGTGACCGCCGTGGCTGTGAGGTAAAGCTCCGCGCTGCGAACCTAAAGGTCTAGCGTTAGAGCCCAGTCAGGAGAGATTTTTTAAAAATGGTTTTTGTTTAATTCTAAATTATTTTAATTAAAGATTTAAATGTATATAAATATGGTGTCACTCAACGATTTTCTCTTACCCTGCATTTTAATACCAAGATAGATATTTTGTTTTTAGTTCACATTTCTATAAAAGCGTGTTCTTTCAATTTTTTAAAACTATAATATTATTATTTAACCAATATTTCAGTGTGTGTGTGTGTGTGTGTATATATATATATATATATATATATACTGATAAGTATAAAGGATTTAAGTCCAAAAATGTCAATTTTGAGTTAAGTACATTATCAGACTCAGAAAAAAATTCTCTATCGATTGGTATAAAGGATTTAAATCCATGTCATTTAGTCTCTGAGAAAATCCATTAGTAAAAAAAGATTAAAGTCAGAAATTTAGCATTCATGTATGGCATTAAATATTTAATTCAGTTTTTTCCCTTTATTAAATGTATTGTTTGGCGCAGTATGTCCCATTGCGGACCTTGCGCCAATAAAAGGCAACCAACCAACCAACCCTTTATTAAATGAAGGTTGACAATCACTGAATGGTATAAAGGGTATAAGTCAACGAAATCCCCTTTTCCTAATCTATTCTTCTGATTAGATTTTAATTAGTATAACTTTATTTTACGTCTCCTGAAAAATCAAGAACATGGACTTAAATCCTTTATACTTATCAGTACATATATATATTTTTTTTTTCTGAAGACAGGATTTAATGAGCAAATTGTCTGTTCCTTTACCCTTGTTATAACATTCTAGTTTGTATTATAAATTTAATATTATATCGAATAGAGTTTACTACAAATTTTCTGAAACTCGTGTAAATGCAGGATAGAGGATCCCTTAGACTCCCCCGCGAAGGGTAACCTCTCTTAGGACCAGGTCCATAGTGTATACAATCAGCCATGATTCGAACACAAGTATCTGAATAAAAGTTCCCTTTATCAATTTTTATACAACATGATGGCTACTTGAAAAATTTTCTAATTATCACTAATGATATTGCAAATTGATGAAAAGTTAATTACGTGGAAGTAAAATCTATATTATAGTGATTTTTACTTAATTATTACAGAACAGAAAATTAGCCAATTATCACTTTTTAAAATACTTTAAAAACTTTTCACATTATACTTATTAACAAAATCTGTTAAATGGTTGTAAATCATCTCCGAATAACATAAATTAAATGACTCATCTTGAATGTTTGAGGTGTTTTTTAATCTTTTTAAGTATTTTAAACATGGATTATTCAACACATAATAATACAGTTGAAACTGTTATTTGATTTTTTGAAATCTCTTGAAGATCCACTTGTTAATTCGACTGTGTTATGGTAATTATGAAGAATATTCTAAATGAAAGTTAGCGTTGACCATTAGCAGAGTTTAAAGAATTCTGAAAGGTTCTTGAACGCAACTTAGTGTAGACTTAGTTTATCAGCTGTGAACGCTTTACCATGCATGAATCAATAAAACTGATTACGTATCTCGATATGAATACCGGATTTTAAGATTCCTTAAAATCAGCTGTATATCTCTTTGACGCAGATGGGACACCGGTGTCCCTTTTGCTTATTTTTTGACGCTCTTATTACAAATATTATTATTATATGATAGTTTTGTATTTTAAAAGAGTCTAATAGTTACTATAAAAAAATGTATTAGATTATCAGAGTAAATTTTTTACTAAAATAAAAATGTTAAATAAAAGTAGTTTGAAAAAATTTTATCAACCAATTTCAAAAATTTATTTCTAATTAAATTTGATTATTTAAAAAAGATCAGTAATGAATTATTTCTACTCCTATATCTAAGTAATTGCAAATAAGTGCAACTTGTAAAAATATTTATTCGTGGGACGCGTGTGTCCCATGATGAATTTACCTTTAACGCAGAAAGCGACACCGGTGCCCCATTCTATATTTTAGAACCAAAATTAAAATTTTAAATATAACATTTTCCACTTATTTAGATCTAAAATAACTTAAAACTATCAAAAGTGTAAAAATTATGTTTGATGAGAAATCTGCTTCAAAGGGTTAAGTAGTACTCAAATAGAAGCAAATGAAAATGAAAACTTGGTCTAATACATTAAATTTTCCTGTGTTACATTTATGTATATTGAAAATCTTATGAGTTATGAGGTTTTATTTAAAAATATTTTTAAAACTTTTAGACGCTGACATTTTTAATACTTTAGTGACGCAGAACACACATGTCTTATGCTAGATCAAATTATAATGAAAAACTAATTGTCAATTTACCTTAAAACTGTACTAAATATTGTAGTAATTTTACTGCTTTCTTTTACTATGAAGTACAATTGGTTAAAGTAGTAATAACTTATAAACAAATTCCGTGAAGGTTTCGGCTCTTTTCTAACAGTTTCGTCTAGTTAAATCTTTGAAAATTTGTTGTTTGACGCTTAAATAATATTTCAGGTTTTCGATTTGTCGGAAATAAATATTTGGAGTTTGTTTTGTTCCAAGTAGTGATTTTGAAAAAAGTTTCTCGAATGAAGTTTTTTTGTTTATTTATATTCTTATAATATATTTCACGATACTTCGGAAATAGAGAAAGGAGAGAATTTCTGAAAATTATTTTTGTGAGTTGAATGATAGTGTTTCAGCTCATTGGTTGTAACTTTATATAATATTTGTTCAATTAAAAATAGATCAATATTATCCCATTAAACACCAGCATCCTACTTTTAGATAATTTATAAAATAGCACTAGTTTGTTTTTTAAATGATTTTTCTTTTTAGCGATAGAAATAATAGCACAAATTTTTCATCTTTTTATTATAATTTCGTCGCTGCTTTACATTTAATTCTTTCCACGTAATTTTACTCATTGTGCAGGTAAACCAATGTCAATAATACACTTTACGTTAGCAGGGTTTCAAAAATATTTTCATAAAGTTTCCTACTCTAACTTTTTTAACTTTTTTTGAATCTGTTTATTCCAGAACTTTTACAACTTTGTAACAAAAGTTATTACGAAAATTTTCGTCATAACTTTATTGAAAAAGTTTCTTTTTAAAATGCTATTTAATCTGTTACAAGATACTTTTAAAATAAGTTCTTCCAAAAAAACTTCCGACAATGCTTTTATATAAAAAATTTTTATTACAAAAATCTTTCGAAGTTATCCTGTAATTTCTAAGTGTCGGAGATTTAAAAAAAAAAAAAAATGCAAAGTACTTTAGATCTGACTTTTTAGAAAGGAGGAAGGAGAGTTCCCGTTTAAAATGAAATATATGACATTAGGTTTCGCTTCTGTGCTAGTATGTGCAAAAGTTTTTGTAAAGGGGGAAAGAAAAGTGTGTGAAACATTACTTATTTTAGCGATTCCTTGTATCAAGAACCAGAAGATCGACCCCCCCCCCCCACCTCTCTTCATCATAAACCAAAATAATTTAATTTCAGCATTTGACTTAATTAGTCGAATCTTAAGTTAAATTATTATGTTGCTATTACTCCAATTTTATTTCGATTGTTAAATTAAGATAAATCCTTTAACTAGAGAAGTATGTTTTGAGATTTGCAGTCAAGTTTAGTACATAAGGAAAAATAAACTTTTAAATTGAAAAAATAATGAAGATAATAAGTAACAAAAGTACTTTATTTGGATATTCATTAAATACTTTGAACACTAGAGGAATATGTCACTGAAACCACTGTCTTCAGTGATTTCTTCGCGATGATCACATGTAAACTCTGACCCAAAAGTTTTGAGAACTTGGTTAATAAGTTGTTCTAGAAGGAACTTCTATTATTAGAACTTAAATACTGACGATAACGTATATCTACCGAATTTTTCAGTTTTTTAAAGTTCTTGGGGGAAACTTTTTATCAAAGTTATTGTGAAAGTTCTTGTGGAAAAATTTATAACTTTAATTGTAAAAGTTCTTGTGAAAAAGTTACAAAATTTTTCCAAAAAACTTATTGAAGTTTAATTGTAATTTTTGAAAAAGTTTAATAACCATTTCGAAATCTGATTTAGAAGTATGTTAATATCGGGAATTTCTGTTGTCTCTAAATTTTTTTATCTGGAGGTTTTTTACAAACACTAAACTTTCTCAAAGGAGAACCAGGTGTAATTTTGAAACTACAAGAGTTCTGAATTAAATATTCATTAATCTCATATTATGGAGATTAAGGAAAATCAATTTAGGCCTTAACAAATTAAGGATATTTGTCATAATCATGACACAAACATACCTTGATCACATTAATTTCTCGTTACGATCATGAAAGATATCCTTAGAAATCTTTGATAATCACTTCATACTTATTCTAAAATAAGCTTTTTGAAGAATTTCCTCCCAACAGCTCTGATAAACGGCCTTGAATAGTAAAGTCATTAGCAAATGGACAGTAAGCATAATGAGGAAGAATGTAATATGCATGGGAATACGAGTTGGTCCAGATTTTACCGTTGGTGGACCTTGAATATTTTCTGTTGCTCTTCAAAGACATAACGGTTCCGTCGAATGCCTGTTACGTATTGAGTAATCACGCATGCGGAAAGTGTTAGCGATTTTAGAAACTGCTGGTTGTATTAAGAATGTTAATTGGGGACGAGATTTGAAATAACTTTTGACTATTTCTAGTTGATTAGTGCAACTAATGCTTTAGTTTATAAAGCAATTAATTGCTAAATACTACTTTAAATAGTGTATTATCAATCATAAATTTTTCTCTTTTAATTTTATTAAAGAAACTCTTGAAAATCTTTTTGTGGTGGTGTAGGGATTAAGGTCGAATGACTACATGTGTCCTTCGCTGGGTGGAGTGCCTTCCGTAGGGGTCATTTTAAGATATGCCAGTTTCGGAGATAACTACGAAAAGCTCAGACAGCTACACTGACGAATGCGACCTAGGTTTGAACCCGGCATTTTCGTCTAACAGATTTGGAAACAGTCTTTTTGCCACTGGTAGAAAATTATCATAATGGGAATGTCACGGAAATTTTTAAAATGAATAACTAGCATAACACAAAAGGAACTTACTCGCTACTTATTTAAATGTACTGTGGAACCTAACAAATTTTATTAACAAAGGCGATGTTTTAACGTGCAATCGATTAACCAGTGTGGTTAATAAGTTTTAAAGAGTTTATAAGTAAAAATAATTATTAATTTAATTTTATCTAATTCACATGAACTTGTATATCTAAATTGATATTATAAACAATTTTTTAATCATTCGTTATTTAAGATAAAAAAAAAAAAAAAAAAAAAAAAATGGAACATCTTAATTTGCTATAAAGGGACAACGTAATAATAAAATGTGGTAATGTACTTGTTCCATTCTTTTTGAGAGGACGGTGAACATAAATCTTTAGTAACTTAGCCCTTAACACGTTCATTGCCAAGCTGAAAACTGGGAATAACGTACAAATAGAAAAAATAAAAATTCCTTCCCTAGTGGCCAATGTAAATATTACGCGTCGTTTCCCAGTAGTCACTATACTACTCCGCTTAGAAACCTGATACCGACGTCCACGCGAGGACTCCCTTCAAGCGATATCGCGTGATAGACAATAACGTGTTTAAAAAAAAAAAAAAAAAAAATAGATGTGCACGAGAATTTCACAATATTAAAAATTTCTTCAAAACTTTTTATAAATTAAACTTTTTTAAAATTTTTGGAAAAAAAGTTCCAATTTTGGGAAATTTTATAAAACATTTTAAATATTCTTCAAATATTTTTTCTGGACATATTTGGGTATTACTTTATAGATCCTTCACACATTAAATATCTTCATATATGAATGATGAAATTTCTCATATTTTAGTTCTTTAAAATTTTTAAAATTGTTTTTAAATTCTAAAAAGTGAACTAAAATGGACACTTTTTTTTAAAAAAAAGTTCTATAAAGCGTCTTCATTGTAATTTTTATAAGATAGTATAAAATTAAGTAGGTTGAATTAAACAAGAATTCTTAATTTGTATAATTCTGTAGAAATTTTAGCATACTTATTATATTTGAATATACACTTGCAGCTTATTTTATTTATGTTTACGCGAATTCATAAAAATTATGTTATGTCCGTTAGTCTTTTTAACCCTAGAACACTAGTGTACGTAAATTTTACGTGTAGTTTAACCCTAATTGGTTCTTTGCTGCCTTTTCCCTTCTACTGATACACTTGTTTGACCCTGGATTCTTCGAAATAATTATTCAGTTAATGAAAAGTTAGTAATATGGATAAAACAGCAAATAATTAAACATATTTGAAAACGAAATTAATGTAGTATAAGCAAATAAAACTAATTTTGCAGGAGCACGTAAATTTTACGTATCTATAGTGATAGCGGCAGATATGAACGCGCTAGTGTTCTAGGGTTAAGCAGCAGAAAAAAAAAAAAAAAAAAAATTATCGCTACGCAAAGCTCCAAAATGTTTGTCTCACAATTAAGTCTTAAATACATTAATGGTCAATTCAAATAAGTCTCTTTCCTAACTCTGCTATCTCATTTTGATTTTCCACAGCCCCATTTTCTGACGTCTCCAGGTCATAACGTAGAAATTATAGTAGGGGACATTAAAGGAAAAAAAAAGTTAACAAATATTGGATCAGATAGGCCTATCGCTAAATTGTTATTATTATTGGATTTCTTAATTTACTATAGATATATATTGATAGCGACATTTAAATGTACGACAAATCTTTTTTCTTCGCCAAACATTTCGTCTGAAACACCACTTTGCAAAAAGTTTCATACTACATAAATTTGAAACTCGTACAAATTTTTCCCGGTCGAAATAATAGCATGACCCCTCATTAGGTGAGAAAACAAAAGTGCAGTAAAGTATCAAAGAGACAACACATAAAAAGGATATTATTTTACGATGCAGTTTTGATGCTGTAGTCGTGCTACTTTCTTCGCTTGATGATGGTTCATGCTATTTAGAATCTACTGTTGAGTTTTTTTTTTTTTTTTTTTTTTTTTTCAATATATATTTAAATACAGTGTTATATATTTATTTCAGAGCACCAGTCTTTTCGGTGTATCTTTAACTACTATCTATAAATAATAGCAATTAGCTGAATGCTTCTCTAACTTGAATACGTAAAGTTTGCTTAATTTTCTGTTGATTTAAAGTTCAGTGACTACTATTACTACAAAAATAATCTCTATTTAAAGATGGAATGTTGTGGCCATCACAAAACTTTCGTCTGTATATTCCTTATTTAAATTCACGCAATACAAATTATTTCTTAAAATTATCTTCCATGATGAATAGACTATTTTAACCTCAAAGGGTAACACAAAATGTCGAAATGATCTATTGTGACCTTTTTAGCGCCATACGAGAAAATACTTTGCCTTAGATTTTTACCTTCTTAACCCCCCCCCCCCCAAAAAAAAAAAAAAAAAAAAAAAAAAAAAAAAAAAGTTTTAAATTACCATAGATCTATGGTTCAACTATTCGTTTTAAAGGTATTGACGAATTATTTTGAAAAATGTCAGTACTGAAAAATTATACCTATGTTTAAAATTTGAAACTTCGCATGTGGGGGGGGGGGGGGCGGAGCAATGCTCAGTTGACTATTTATAATTCTCTTATTTTATAACGATTCGTTTAAAATAAATAACTCTAACTGGACAAATTTACATAAAATTGTACCTTATACTTCCAGATTAAGAGTTTATGTTCCGGGGGGGGGGATGGCAATGCCACTTAATGAGCGATCTTTCCCTTAAACTGATAGGCACTAATTTATGTCAAGTTGCAACCACATTTGTGCGGTACATAATTTGTATGAGACTCTGCTCTATAGTTCTTGATATAGAGTCGTTACAGTTTTTGTCACGTAGAGACGTTTTCTAAAAATAGTTAAATTACATTCTGGACCCCCCTAAAACGTGCAAATCCATCGAAAACCGAAAGACAGTTTTCAGAAACCAATACTTCTAACACAGAAGAAGAAAATGTTTTTAAAGTGATAAATTTTCGGTAAGGTACTTGGTAATATTCTTCTGAAGGTTTGACCTTTTCGATAACAATTTGCATTTCTAATAATTTTAAAATTTATCATAATCTTTACACTGATTTTACATCCGGAAATATAAAACTGAGTTCAGCAAGAATTTTTTTGGACAAAAATTTTGAGCAGTTTAAAAATAATTTGAAAAAAAAATATTTTCAAATTATTTGAAAATAATTTTTTTCAGATTTTTTTTTGTCCACTAACGTAAAACTTGGGAAAATATCTTTTTCGCTATGATAACTACAGTAAGTGCGAAAATGAAAGATAATTCGGGAGCATTGAGTACAGTGAAATCTTTTTCCCATGCGCTTTAAAGCTAGCTTTTTTTTTTTTTTTTTTTTTTTTCCCTCCCGTAAAGGAATTTTCCTACAAAGGATAAAGAACCGAAGCGTTTCAAACATGTATTTTTACTTATTTCTGAAAATAGTTTTACTTTATATGCGAGAGTTGTTCCAAAGCATTATTACCATGCATATTTATGGGCGGAGTAAATTTTTGATACCCTTTAATATAAAATTCATTTTTCTTTTTTTCCTTTTTGAGAAAACTTGCGAGTATTTCTGAAATTTATTTTACTGTTTCCAAAATGTCGAATTTTGAATATTTCGTAGAGGATTAAAATAGAAAATCTCTACTGGAACTGAATGAAGCAGGGGTTTTTGCGTTCCGGAATTTTATTTTATTTCCAACCAGTAATTTTTTAATAGTGATATTATTAGTAGTTTTCTAGTAATGTTTAGCAATTAAATATAGCCAAAAAAATAATTCGTAATAACCGGTGGGAAATCCGGAACGCAAACACACCTGCTGAAGCAAATTTGACGTAATCTTTGTATTGCAAAATTTTTAGCAGAGGGGGTGGATATATATTACAATGGAGAGCAATTTCGAAACCTAATGAATGAAGGGCTGTAGTAGTTTATAGTTAACGCAACTCGGAGCTCATACTTGAAAGATTACGGGCTCGATGATCGAGCTGGCTAAAGACCGTCATATACTAATATCAGGGTCCTCTCCCTCCGCTGACCTGTTCGGGGCCGCGCCTCTGTCCGCGGATCCACTGGGAAGGGATGTAGTTTATACTTGCTATGGGGGGATTTGTCAGTCAGGTCCGCACCACGAATCGAAAAATTGGTGCCCCCCCCCCCCCAGGCGGATCTCTGTCTATTTTCAAAATTTATTATATTTTTAAAACCTGGTTTCTAAAACATTTAAACAGATAAAGTATTTTTTATTAAATAAGATAATTGAATTTATATTCACTTTTAATTTCGCGGTCGAAGAGACCGCTTACAGTAGTTATGTGACACAAGAATAAGTAAAAGTACAAAATTTTTACGATAGCCATTGAGTGCAGTCTACCTTTTTCAGTGCGAGAGGCAGGTACCAAAAGGGACAAAATGATGTTTCAATTGTTTTTGATACCCTTCTGTTATTGAAAAAGATACTACACCACCGTCTATCAAAAATGTTGAAGTCCTTTTTACTCCCTTACGCGCATTCATGTTCATCCACCTTCTCAAAAAAAAATGACATCTCTTTATGCTTTTGTTAACCGTGCTCTTAAATTTGTTCAGATTCTGTTTTTACCAAGTTCTGAAATCAATATATGAAAGCCATTGCAATTGATAGAAGTTATATCCCTTCCATTATAGATAAAGCTATTAAAAAAAAAAATTAGCTTCCTCTTACTTCACCTCCTAAGTCAGTATATTCTAATATCAGTATTGTTTGACCTCATTTTTCTAAATTAAGTTATACCATAGATAAAGTTAGATTTAAAAATAATTTTAACCTTCCAATAAACTCCCTTTTTTCTCAGTTAAAAAGATCTTATAGATATGCATAACTCTTAAGGTATTTATATTTCGTGCCAATATTCTTATTCTATGTTTATCAAACTAAACGCAGTATTAATTCCGTTTAAAAGAATATAAATTACGTCCGGAAATGGAAACAAGAAATCAGCCATTTCTATGTATCGTTGGAAGAAAAAACCTAATTTTCAAGTTGAAAACAGCTAAAATAATTTGAAGGCCTAAATTTATACTTTAATTCCATTTCATTGAAGCTTATTACATCTATAAAGAAATGTAAAATTATTTTTAATTGTGCTTTCGCTGTACCCCCCTTTGACTGCTGGAAATTTTACATTCAATCCATACTTAAACCCTTTTAGGGATGGTGAGATTATATCATTATCCTACCTAATTTTAATTCAACTGCAAAAGTTTGACTTGGAATTTTTCCAAAATTTTACTTTAAGGGGAAAAAAAAAAACTTCATTTCTTTTAGACTTGTTCCTAATTTCTGATGCCAGTTTAATTTTAATAAGTGAAATTACTTTATTCTTCAAAAGGGTTAATGTTTTTATACAATTCTTAAAACTACTGTTTCTCAATCTCTTAATTGCTAATGCATATTGCACTCAATTATATTTGTTTATTTAACCGTCGTGCAATTTATTCTCTTATCTATAAATATGAGCACTTTTCTTTAGTTATTTTATGCCCCGATGACAGTACGATCAATGCTAGCGAAATTGCTGCTTGGCATTCTACACTTTTTCTTTTTCCCTCTAGCTTTTTTCTAATAAAGTTCTCCTTTTGGTAAAAGTTATGTTTAACCAAATAAATGTTAGTTCTAAATTTTACTTCTAGTGATCTTGTGCCTTAAAATCAGCAAGATAAAGCAACCATAGTGCAAAGCAAACGCTTAAAGAGCATCTATTTCATTCAATTCACGATATTTCAATATGTCCACTCTTTATGATTGGAATTATATTCAAATAAGTAATCCAATTCAAGGGGTCAAGTACCTTTTGAACGGTGGAAATATTAATAAAAAAAATGGTCACGATTCATTTTAAAATAACTTTAAAAATAATTTTTAAATTAAATTTTTAACAAATGGTAAGAAATGTTTATCTCTATTATAGATATTGGAATACTTGTACATCATTAATTTATTTTTTCTTATATGTTAGTGGGTTTTTTTTTTTTTTTTTTTTTTTTTTTTTTGGTCGTCGATATAAGCCTTACGCGTAGGATTACATGCAAGTGATGCACTACCCTGAACCCAAGGGAGAAAAAAGTGTACGTGGACAAATAACCTATAATTAAAGTTACAAAAACAATTTTGCCTAAAAGCTCCATTCTTTCAGAAAAAAAAGTATATCATTACAAAATTTATCACATTATGCTTATAATTATATTTAAAAAAAAAACTGTTTGTCATTTCATATATTTATATCTCACGTAAAAGCCGGTCAAATTTCATTAAATTCTGGTAACCATCACGGGAGATATTGTGCGCGTAAGATTATACATTGACAAAAAATTCGCGCTGACATTTTTATGAGATTTTTTTTTTTTTTTTTTTTTAATGTAGAATTATATTAAACACTGCAATAGAGAGAAACATTTCGTCATACCTGTTAAAATTCACAAGTTTCAATGGTAAATGTTTTTTGAATTCTTGTAAATAAAGTCACGGTCATTTTTTCTAATATCTCCTTTGAAAAGGTACATGGTCCTTTAATTCACGTGCTCTGTAGAATTGTGTTAGTACTGGATTGCATGAGTTATTCGCATCTTCAATATTTTAATGTCAATGACAGGAGAAAAACTTTATTCTTCCCACTGGCCCTGAAGAAGGACCTGGGGATCGAAAAATTAATGTCTCTCATTAAATATTTTCTGCCTGCGCATGGGACTTAACTTAAAAATGACACAAATTCTCGATATTCGAGAATTTTAGGGTTTAGTTATTTTTAAGAAAAAATATTACAATATTTTTTTAATGAATTCAACATATTAACCCTTTCGCTACCAGAGCCTCAGGAGAAAAACTGCCACCACAGCCCAGACGTCTTATTTAAATATGATACCAATTGTCATTTATTTTTGTGGGATGCATCTATAACGTTCTAACTAAGTGAAATTAGCAGTCTTGCAAACTGCTAATATATGACACTGAGCTATAGATAGATAATTCCTTTGGTAGCCCCGTCATCACATATGTGACACATTTGATTAAACTGATAATGAACACCCGTCACATATTTGTGACTCCGGGCTCAGGTAAGAAAATCGGATCGTCACATATATGTGACGCTGGTAGCGAAAGGGTTAAACTTATCTGAAATTGTAAATATAAATTGGAGAAAAAAAAATTACAAGTTGCAAAAGATTGCGGATATTTCAAAATATAGGGCTCATACGCAGGCTGAAGATGATGATAAACAAAAAATATATTTTCCAAAATATTCATACAGCTATTCCACAACGTTTGATGGGTACCTGTTTTTGATAAGACGAGTTTAATTTTTCTCTATCAACCCTAGTATAAGCAACTTCGCCTTTGCATAACATATACGTAATAGTCATGAAAGAGCCATAGTTTAAAAAAAACCCTGTATGATACTTTCTTTTAGAAAGGACGAGAAATTATGTATTTTTAACTTGTCAAAGATTTGGTAATTGTTTTTTTCCTTCTGAACATTCTAGATCAAATCAAAATGCCTTAGCGTCACCTTGTCCTCGAGGGTATATCTAGAAAAATAAAACGGGAGTTCCCATATAGTTAAGGGCGTGTCTCTAAATGACTTTGAAAATTCATTAAGTTTTTATATTTAGAGCAACTTTTGAAAAAACGGAGGCTGCACAATATTCAAAACGGATCGTATTTAATTGAGGTTCAATAATGAGGCGAATTAGGGCGTTCAAACCTGCACTAAAAAGATAAGAACGCGAATATAGTTGTCTACACAGGGAAAATAAGTTAATTTTCCATTGTTATTTCAAAAGTTATTATATTGAGCTAGAGATAAATATTACGAAACCTTAAGAACTGGCCAAGAATTTATAAAAAATACGTACAGATAAGGTAAGTACAAATTTAAATTAATAGACGTAATAACAATCATTAATTTATTGCTTTTTTTTTTTTTTTTTTTTTAATAATCACAAAAATGATTTATAATGTTTAAAATATCTTGTGTTTAATTTTTCACTTTTAGTGTTTCTAACAATATTAAACTAGTTATTGCATTGCAAAATATTTGCAAAATTAAATATTAAGGGATAAGCGTTGAAAAACAGTTTTTGTAAATTAGTCTTAGAATATTTTGCGTACATACAGTGAAATATCAGTATTAAAAGTTTTCTCAAACGAATGAATAAGGGAGGGAAAAAACTCAAATTTTTAAACTGCTCCTTCCCTACTCGTTAGAAAAATTAAGCATATTTCAGCATAAAAATGTTCTGTAAACACATTGTTAAATTTTTAAAAATATTTTTGAATGTTGAAATTTAAAGCAAATATTCAAGCTTTTTTTTTTTTTAAATAGTAGCTTATTAGAAATATTGAAAAGGGAAAAACAAATCCATTAATTTTAAGTGCATAAGTATGCAACATTTTAGATTATGCAAAATATGTATATAATGCCCACCTTCTTTTAAGAAAAGTTTGTTCTGCTAATTAATTGCTTAATTTTAGAATTTAATACGTATTGGATATAAATAAAAACTCAATACTCTGGACTAAAATTTTGAAGTGTTAAAAAAATTAGCTCATTAATTAGAAACGGTTTGTCCACGTAAGTTTCTATACTTTTTTCAATTTATTTAGTGTAACAATATGAAACTGAATATCTATTACTGCATGAGAGAGATAGTAATGTTTAGGCAAAAATAATTTTAAAGAAAAATAGTGATGTAAGAAGGTGTGATATACAGATGGAAGCTAAAGATATAAAATAGTTCATCTATGATACATGAACGATGAAGATCGAATTACTAGGGAATGAGCATGACCCTGGAGAAAATTCTTTTGGTAAAGATCTATAACATGAATTTAAAAAAAAAAAAAAAATCGAAAAGAATGTGTTAATATTTTCATTATAAATGTAAACATACCATTAAGTAATTTAATGAAACAACTTGAGATTTATCTTAGGAGTTTACACAAATTTTGAGATTCTTACTAGAAAGAAGATTCTAGTAAAAAGTAATTACAAAAGGGAAGTAATTAAAACCTAGACTTCATTGTTTTATAATGAGTATTGTTTTATTCATACAAATGGACTTTAAATTAATTGAATGAACAATCTGTGACACAAATTGTTTACGATCCAAATATCACAGATCTGCCATGATTGCATTTTAATACAAAATTGTTGTTCCACTTAATCTTACTTTTTTGATTTCTCGCGTGGCTGCATTATTTTCAGTTTAGCATAAAAATACTTAGCTTATATAAACAGCTGTTTATCATAATTTACCATAACACTGTGAAATTTCTTGAATTAATTTTCAGACGAGAATGCTATTCTCCCTGCCTCATGATTAAGCAAGTGGAAAAACAGCTGTTTGCATGCGTAAAGATGATTTTGGTCAGTGTACTAAGAATTAATAAATCGCATACGAATAAAACGTAATGTTTGTATAGTGTATTTTTTCCGGAAGTAATATTTTCTTTAAATAAATTGAATCATCACGACGGTAGGTAATTTATTTTCCCATTTTTATTTTTAAATCTTTTTAGTCGGAGTTCAATTTAATTTTTAATTAAGTTTCTGACATATGTTCAAAACAATTCTCAAAGCTTATTCCTTACAATTAAAATATTTTTTGCATCTCTCTACAGTTAAACCTCTTTAAAAAGGACAGCAACCATGTTATAAAACAATTGGACTTTCAGAAAGGTGGTTTTTAGCAAAGATATATATATTTTAAATAAATGGTTTTAATTATTTTATATTTACATTATCTATATAGTTTTTTAATAACCATTGATATTAGTTTACTCAAGCTTTAAAAAGCTTGAGTAGTTTACGTTACGCTGCTGGGCATGAAAATTACTTCTGACACCATTTCAGCATATTCTTATGTAAAATGATCTTATGAATTCAAATATGAATCCCTATCACCCACAGGTTTTTAGGAACGGCCCACTATTTTTATCATTTTTCTGTGATTTTCTTATGGGGGGGGGGGGGGATTTGCTACTGAAATTATATATTATATTACTTATATTCGGATCCAGGCCATTTTGCACAAGAATGGTATCAGAACTCTAATTTTATATATATATTTAAAGACTTTACCGGTGTCTCAAAAATAAAGCACATTTTTTGATAAATGAAAGGCGTTTTGATATGAAATCTTTATTTCAAACTTTTTCTCGCTATTACTAAACACTGTGAAGTAATTTTTAAAAATCTATTTTCGCCGATTTTATTTTTTCATATTTTGTTAGCCCTTTCAGAAATGGTATGGTGAGGAGGAGGGGGAAAAAATGCTTAAACAAAACATTTTTTAGCTAATTAAGAATTTGAAAATATTTAAAAAATAAAATATTAGCGTTTTATCCTCAATTTTTAAGGGGCGGCAAGGGGGTGAAAGGTAATTTTATTCAATGGGTTTTTTTTTTTTTTTTTTTTTGTTTCCCGTGTGTGTGGGAGGGGGGGGGGGGGTTGCTAAATACAATTTTTTGGCTATTGTGATAGAGAATCTGAAAGTAACAAACTGTTTTCGATAATTTTTATTTTTTTTTCCCAAATTACATCCTTTCTGACGTGATAAAAGGCAAAATATATAACATTTTTCAGTTTTATATTATCATAATTTCATTGATAGTAATTTTTTCTTGCGGCTGTGTATTTAAAAATAAACGTAATTTTAAACAAGAACGAAAAATCTTGCATTGCGTTTGGATTATTAACACTTTTCGACTGCCTGTACTCGTTGTATCATTTAATCTTCAATGTTCATTGCCTACGTTATCACAACAGACAGAAGGACAAAGACAGGATAATTCAATTCATAATTATTCTTAAACATTGTTGGGAAATGTATAAAATGCTTAAAACGAAGTAAAATGAAATTTCAGCGATTTTCAATTGCTGCCTTTTTAATGTATTTGAATATTTTAGCGTAGCTCTGTAAATATGAAAGATAAACATGTCATATTCTATACAAAATATTTTTGCATATTAAAAAAATGTCAAATTCTTTTGATTTTTGTAATGGAAAGTTAATTAAATATAATTTATAAAAATGTCTCTCCTAAAATGCATCCTCAACGCATTCACATGTTTTTGGGTGTCCCCTATACATAAACCAGTTGTGCAGGACCTACTAATGTCATTTACAACAGTAACATTCCATAGGGAACTTGAATTACATATATTATTTTACAGACATTCTAAAAATATATACGGACGCAAGAGGCTGCAGATAGACACACAGACGGATCCTCTGACAGACACATGCATTAAATTATATTCATTCTTAAAAAAATTGTTAGAAACGCTAAATGTTAAACGCCTCAAACGCTAGAATTGCATTTTCGTTTGAAAATGCAATTCCAGGAAATTTCCAATAATATCCTCAATGTAGCTGAATATTTTTGCGTGGCCTGAAAATCTTTATGCTAATCATACTATATTAAATAGAAAACGTCCTTTTGTGCATATGAATAACTTATTTCATTTTCATTAAGATTTGTGCAAAGTACATCGATTTAAAATATGGGTTTTAGAAATACTTCTTGTAGAGCGCAATGATTTGGAATACTTTCGGATGTCCCTGTATAAAAACCAGTGGTAGTATTTTCGCAGTTTTCAATAAAACAAACATTAGTTATGAACTTGAATAACATATTTCAATTTCATTAAGAATTTTGTAAAATTAAAGGTGGTATTAAAATATAGTTTATAGAAAAATACCTCTCATAGAACGCAATGCTTTGAAATACTTTCGGTTGTCACTTTACACAAACCACTAATGGTATTAACTCAATTTTCAGTAGCGAATATTCGATGGTGAACTTGAATAATATAGGTCAGTTTCAAGAAATTCCATAAATATTTACGTGAGTTGGAGTGCAGACAGACAGACCGGAGTCATTAAATCTTTTCAACCTTGTTGGAAAGTGTTACAAAATATTTTCGTCCACGATAGTACATGGTTGGTTGAAAATATTCAGAAAGTGTTTGAAAATCTTGGATTGTACTCGTTTTATTAAAGAAAAAAAAATTGACAAAAATAGGTTACATGATATCTAGGAAAATGTTTCTAATGAAAGAAGTTATAGAAAGTATAGATTTAAATTTCGTTGTGTTGTGTTCACATTTGGTGATAAATTCCCAACTGAAATCGAAAACTTATTTCTTATAATTGATACATGATTACAATCGGTTGTAGAAATGCTGAAGTGCTAAATTGAGACGCAATAATTACCCTTTTTTAACACTCTCCATCAAGGTTGAAAATTGTTAATGACTTCGGTTTGTCTGCCCGTCCGTACGAGTTCTAACTCCCATAAATATCATGGAATTTCTTAAACCTGATATAGGTTATTCAGTATGAGATATTTTCTATAAAAAATGGAGTAAATACCACCAGTGGTTTGTGTACAGAGACACCCGAAAATATTCCAAAGCATTTCGTTTTATGAGAGGTATTTCTATAAACCAAATTTTAATAACTTTACTTTGCTCAAATTTTATTGAATAAGGTTATTCATATACGCAAAAGAATGCTTTCCATAGAATGTAGTATGATTAGCGTTAAGATTTACAGGACCACGTAAAAATATTCAGTTACATTAAGGTCTATTATTGGAAATTTGCTGAAGTTGCATTTTCGCTCACATTAAGCGTTTGTAACACTTTCTGATAATTTTTAAGTGTGACTATGATTTTAATTTGTGCATCTGTCTGGCCGACTGCCCATGTTTCTATCTGTCAGTCTGCCCGCTTCCAGCGTCCGTAAACATTTTTCAGAATTTTTAAAAAATTTATGCATAAAGTTCACTATCGTGTGTATATTTAAAATGTTAATAGGTCCTGTACAATTGGTTAGTATATATGTACACACAAAAAAAATACCAATGCATTGTGTTTTATGAAAGACGTTTATAAAAATCGCATTTAAATAATTTTCTACTGTAAAAATCATATATATTATACTAAAATGTTTTGTATTGAGTATATGGTTAACCTTCAGATTTACAGGGTTATACTAAAATATTCAAATAGATTATTAAGGGCTGCAATTAAAATTTAAGGGGTATATTTTCTTTTGCGTTAAGCATATTTTCCAACAATGTTTAAGAGTAATTATGAATTCAGTTAGTCTATCTCTTTGCTTTTCAGTCCTTATGCCGGGTTGTTGTGATAATGGAGGCATAGATCATTGAAAGTTATACAAGTACATACAGTTGGAAAGTATTAATAATCAATGTGTGCCGCATGATTTTTCGTTCTTGTTGATTTCTAGAGATAATTAAAAGGAGTACGAAGATAACTGGACGAACAAAGTAAATAGTGATCATTTAGATTAGATTAATGAGGCAAAATTTTGTTATAAGTAGTGGCTAAGCTGAAATTTAAAGTTACATATTTTGTGGTTTAATAAGTTTCTTTTTAAGCTCTTCCGTTTTTAAAATTTCCATTTATGTAATTTTAATATCACGACGTTGGTTTTTGATTTAATGTTAATGTTTAAAGTTTTACATTTTTAGATTATCCATATTAAAAGGTTTAAAAATATTTAAAAATTAATAAGAACAAGCTTGAAGCTTATGTCTAGGCAAATTTAACTTTTGCGCATAAACAGACACCCATGCAGTCGAATAGTTTCAAAAAAAGAAGCAACAATGCTTAAAATTTTAAGCATGCGTGCGTGAATAAATTAAGGCAATTTTTAAAGCAAAATATTTCAAAACCATACTAGTTTTTCAAGCATGAAAAAGGGTTTCATTAGATTGACGGTTGATAAAGAACAAAGTTAAAATCGTCTCGAAAGGCTTTTCATCTAATAATAAATCATCTCATAACTGTTCTTAATAGCCTAAAGGCTATTAAAAACCGGTAATTCTGTCGGTTTAAAATGTATTTAAATGCGATATTTTAACAATTAAAAACAATGTTCGGTACATTTTATTGCCTCTCAAAACTGTTTTGGGGTTTTGCCCAGGCTTAGAAAATACCCAGTACAATGTAGATTTTCGGGATCTTTTTGTGGTTTTTTTTTTTTTTTTTTTTTCATGGTTTTCAAAAATGTTTTTCTTTTTTTTCCCTTTACGCCATAGTGTACAAAGATTTTTTTTTTTTTCTTTTAATTATTCATTAAAATCAAAAAATAAAATAAATAAAATAAAATTTTTAGTCTTTTTTTGGTTTTAAGTTTTATAAGAAATTAAAAAAAAAAAATGGTTTTAAATATTCAAATTCCAATTACCTGTTCTATTTAAAAAAAAAAAAAAAAAAAAAAAAAGCTGGATTTAAATAAATTTGTTGTGTTTTATAAGCTTTTTGTAATTGGATTTTCATCGAATGTTTTGAAGCATTGTCTCTCTGTTAATTAGCAGTATTTAACTATTAATTTTTTCAGGGTTTTTTTTTTTTTTTAAACAGGAATTTTATATTTTATGTTCCGTGAGTCCTATAGAGTTTTTTACATTTTTTTTTCCTCACTTAACCTAATTTATCCATTTCGTTTTTAATGAGATAATTAAAAATTATCTTTCATGAGGATTTTAAGATTTTGTTCTATAGAGGAATTTTGAGCACCAACCAATATTTTTTGGAAATTTGTGTGTTTATAATAGTGTACATTATTTGTCTTATATTTATGCTCACTAAAATTTAGATGAAAGTGCAATTTTTAAATAAGAATTTTTTAAAAACCCATTTGGTTTTATCGAACCGACTAAAATCATTTTACTAATTAATGGAACACATGTAGCTTTGATTTTTAATTCTATACTTAAAAGAAGAATTGTGCATCTCTAAAAAGGCATTCAAAGATATGCCAATTAAGCACAGCCACAAAAATAAATTTGTTATATGAATAATTTTGAACTTAAAATTGGACAGATGATAGAATTTACAAGGGTACCCAAACTTCTTGTATTGACTACTTTTTTAAGAATCGGGGGGGGGGGGGGGGTTGAGGGGGAAATAGTAGTTGCCAGCGAGAAACTTATGTCCCTGAAATATCTTTTTGAATTGAACAACCAGAGAAAAAAGTAAGTGTACATGGATTAGCATGTTTGGTAACGCCTGTTTAATACATTATTGTATAATTAAGCTGTATATTGTATAATTAAGCTTTCATAATTTGTACGTTATTTTCGTCATAAAAACTAAATATTTTATTTAACAAACACAAGTTACTGTATAAAATTACAGTTAAACTTTTTTTTTTTTTTTTTTTTCGCAATAGCGTTACCACTGGTTAAAATCTGAAACAGGGAGGCATTTTACACCAAGCACATCTTTTCACACCCCCCCCCCCCCCCCGCCAAAAAAAAAAAAGTGACGGAAGCAAGTCAGTGATGTATTCTTTATGAAACAAAATAATATTTATAGGATATATTTTTACCATAGCAATCTACTGAAATTGTGTGCATTATTCGAATAATGATTTTCTTTTACAAATCTTATGCAGCCTTAAATGTACGTTCCAAATATGTTTAGAAAAGTAAAAAGGAGTCTTTTTTTTTTTTTTTTTTTTTCCCTTCCACCTGATCTTCACGTTCAATTTAAGAGATGTTTTAGAGACATTAACATTTCTCGCTAGTATTTACGGTTTCCACGAAATTCCAGTTGAAGAAAATCCTGAACAAAATTAAGATGGCCCTTAATTTTTGAATATTAGTTGCAAATTTTGTTTAATGAAGTTTTAATGTGTAAACTCATTGTTTATTTACCTGCGGTGGAAATTTGTTTTTATAAAAGATTGCTTTCATTCTTCAATTATTAAACTAGCACAATTATAAATTGCTGCGTTATACTAATTTACTTTCCCAACATGTGGTGATAACAATGTTTTTTCGCATAGCTTGAGAAATCTGTTGACACTTAACTTTATTTTCCACGATAATACTTCAATGCTACAAGTTACTTTTTCAGTCTACGTTAATAAGTTTAAAAAGATAAAACTTGAACACAATAAGAAGGGGCACGTTAAAACTAGAACACTTTTTAGCGCGCAAAGAATACTGATACGTTCTCGATAACGTTAGTTGCTGGTGTCGCTTTCATTCCCGTTTTTATTCTATAAGCATCTAGTTGCGTGCTTTGTTTCCGACGAAAGTGCAAGGTTGAAAAGGAATTCCTTCAACTTTAGAGTTTACTCAAGATCATTCAGTTTCGTTCAGTTAAACTAATACGTTAAAGTGCTATGACTTCTTAAACTTTCCACTCCAGTGGTACTACACTTCACGTCTAAGAATTTCCATAGTACATATTTTTATTTGAGACACGTCTAGAAAAAATTCGTCAATTCTTCAGTTAAAAAAAAAAACCTCAGCCTAATTGAACTTTGTCGAGCGATTTTTCTCATTTGCGATTTTTTTTTTTTTTTTTTTTCCCGCCAATTTACTCTATCAAATTATTAAGGAAACTCGTACTTTTTTTAATATTTATTTTTTTTATGCACTTTGAAGTTGCCTTCAACTTTAAGGTACGAATTGCTTTGAAAAAAAAGGTGAGCTTTGATTTAATAAAATAAATAAAACATTGATTTTTGTGTAAAAACTTGTAAAAATCACTAAATCCCATCCTTAATTTCATAAGTCATTATAAGGATGAAGAGCAAGAGGGGGGGAAAAAACTAAAGACAACCGAGAATTACATTTTTATTTTTTTATTTTTTCTCTCAGCATTTCGAAAATAATATGCTGAAAAAAGACCGCAAAAAGCAATTTATGGTAATTAAAAGAACATGGCTGCATTCGATTTAAAATATAATTCTCTGTTCTTTACAAAATTTCTTCACGATACACTAGCGACAGCCGGCGTATATTTTTAACAAATGATTAGAAAATCTTGCATTTTGCCCATTTTTTTACCAATAAAGGATACAACGTCTCCTTTAATGTATTGTACACAATCACTTTTTAGTTGTAAAATATGTATCGAAATTCGTATATTTTTAAAAGCTAATTTTCATTTATTTTCAGTTAAGTGAATTATAAGAATTTTTGCATGAATGAAGGATACTAAACATGTAATTAGTTTTTGATGATTACATTTAAACCTAAAGTAACAAGTGCATGCATAAGAGTTTCTGTACATTTTCCGCGACATTCGGGTAGTGCAATATATAAATAGCTTAAAACATACTTTTTATTTGGATTGAAGGGTAATTAAACAAAATTATATATTAAAAAATCTTAAGTGTCTACACTTGGCTTTCCGAACAATTAAGTATTAACGGTTACATATATAAAGTAAGAGAAGTCATTAAGTAAACAAAAGAGAAAATTATAATAGGGTATATGAGTATTTTTACCTATGTAGTATGTTTAACTTAATGCTATTGCCCTTCAAATAATTTGAACCAATAGATCATAATGATAAAGAAATTTTCGTTGAGTCTGTAAAAATCTACAAATGCTAGACTCGCTAAAATATATACAGTTCGTGCGATGGAGACCTATAACAAATATGTAAATTTTCAGCTCAATTGTATGAGACATTTAGACGCTATCGCACAGTAAATTTTAAAATATAAGCAACAATCATAAAGAATTTTTCTTTGTGTCCCTATAAAAAAGACTATAAATGCTAGGTTTTCGTTAATTTTTCCCACAATTACGTCTATTGTTAGAATGTGTGGCCACAGCTTTGTAAAAAATTCCTGAAGATCCATACATAAAATTTTACATTTGCAATGAAGTGCAAATCATTGATATTTCTGTCACCAGTTAATAAAAATTGGGATTTGTCAGTAATTGGCCATTTAAGTCCCCCCCCCCCCCAAAAAAAAAAAAAAAAAAAAAAAAAAAAAATGTAGAATACATAATTAGCATAAACAAAATGCTTTAATTCCCAATAGCAACTGACGACGTTCTGATTCTAAGTTAACATAGAACAAAAATACAAAGTTGTTCACAAAGCTTAACCGTCTATCTACAGACGACGGTACTTTAACATATTAGTTTAAAACGAGTTTAAAATCTGAATTTATGTCAAAAATATCAGACATAGCAGTAGAACGAACGAACGTCAATTTCGCTACAATGCTCTAAACGCTACGTGTAGCCATTTTTGTTCTAGAAAACATTTTATAATGTACCATTGCTGTTTTTTTGGATTTCGTATGTATGTATGTAAATTAGCTGACAGTATTATCAAGGTGTTCAATTCGATCTTAAAACATCAAAGTAAATTTAATTAAAAATGTACTTTTATCAAGAATCAAATTTCATTGCAAATACTACTAGGTATCTAAAATATGAGTACTAGTAACCCTTTCCGACCCAGATCGTACGACCGTGAGGATTAGACATAAACGACATCCACTTACATTTTTGCATCTGGAACAGTCGTCTACATAAATAAAGAGAAATGTGTGTATCTGTGTGTGTGTCTGTCTGCGCTCTGGTGCTCACACTATTGATCGCAGAGCTTCCAAATTTGGCATAGAGGTACCTGGGACCCTGCAGGTGTGCACCTCATCGAGATTTTTTCGAAATTGAATTTTTAAAATTAATGTTTTTCCGATTTTAAATATTGCCTTTAATGCTTCATTTTTCATAAATTTAATTCTTTTGCTTCAATCGTCTGCGTATCTTAGCAACGGCTATTACGCAACTTATTTTTATTTAATTCATTCATTTGAAGGCGAATTTTTTTTTCTTTTTATATATATATTTTTTGAAAATAAAATCGTAATGCAGTAGAAAAAATTAAGTATAATTAGTTTTAAATTTAAAAACGTATTTATAACAGTTGTTATGTTTAATTTTTTAAACAACTTATTTTTCATTTTTTAGTTAATTCCTTTAAAAGAAAAAACTTATTTATTCATTTTTTTTATTTACTGTATTTATCGGGAAAAATGCTAGTATATACATAGTAAAAAGGATTAAATTGATTAAAATTTATTTGTTTATATATATATTTAATCTACTTTTTATTTGATTTGATTTTATTACATTGGTCGGAATCAAATCGTAATATAGTGTAAATAGCATGGGCTTAAATACATGGTTCAAAACTAAAATATTTAATAGATGCTGAGATACATTCATTTTTAAAATCGTAGTTCTTAAATAGTAGCAGATCCCACCTGTCGTCGATAAATATCTCGATTGAAGTGCCCAGGAAAGATCTTCCTGCAGGCATGGGAAACCTAGAACTGATGCAATGCGGGCGGGAAAAGATCTGCCATAGACAGCGGGTACCCGAAGCGAGGTTTGGAGCAATTTCAGTTTCTTTTCTTTCTTTTTTTAATTTTTGTCTATAATGCGGTGTAAAAAAATAAATATTAATTCGCTTCTTCCGAAAATTCATTTAAATATAGTGACCAGCGAAGCGGGCGTAGCCTGCTAGTATGTAATAAAATCAGGAAATGAACGATCGAGCTATTTAGCAGAAAGTGTAAAGTACAATTTTCATTCAACAAATGTCCGTTATAGTCCATATTTTTCTTTCAGTTTGCAAAAACAGAAGAAAGTCACGTTTTAAGATAAAAATGTTTCCGGTCCGAAAGGGATATGTGAAAAGATTGGTCAACTACTGAATTTCGGTCTTTTTAGTAATCAATCAATGTAGTTAATTTCCAAATCTGAGAATCTAAATTTTCGTAGCATGTTTCTGAGGTTTTGGCAGTTTCTAGCGTTAGATTTTCATAGTATGTTTTGATCTTATTTTTTTTAGTTATTCAGGAATGAGATTAACTCTTTTTTTTTTTTTTAAACAAAATCGGAAACTCTGAATGGATGAGTGTATTTAATGCCTGCACAGTTGCCAACATATAAAATAAAGTGGTGCGAAATACAGGTGGAACTAAAAAAGGTTCCTGAATAAATTAAAATGTTGACAGCTAGCGACAGCCTGGAACTGACGCTTAATGTGCTAAACGAATGTGTTAATTAGTAAATTGATTGGTGTTTATTTCTTTGCACACGGGGTGCAGCATTTATTTATTTTTTTATTTATTTTTTTGTTGTTGTTGTTTTACTACCACTGTTTTTATATAAAAATCTTGTGCAGCTTTTACTGCTATAATAGTACTTTAAAACAGTGAAAAAAGTAGTGACGATATAATAAAGCATATGAAAATACGAGACCGCTGACACCCCTGAATACATTAATACGTTTTTATATTTCCATTTGAAATATGATTAAAAAGCAATTGGTAAAAATATATCAAATTTTTAACCTTGAAATAGATTTTTAACCTAGAAATGGTCATATACCAACAAGACTGGTCATGTTGCATGTAAGTGGTCAGTTACTACCAAAATCTCATTTAGATTCTATTATTGTAAATAATTTAAATTTTACAAAAAAGATCAAAAATATTTATTAATCTTTCAATGATGTAATAATATTAGTAAAAATCTTCGTGTATATTTTAATACGCAAGTTTAAATATACGTAAAAGTGTATACATATAAAGTAATTTTATCTTCATATAATAATTAGTACTTTGAAATAAATACTTAATAGTTAATTTAACCACTGTGAATCTGAAATGTAAATGATTTAACATTTTCAATGTTCTGAATTTTCACTAAATTTCTCAAGTCTCCTCCCTGTTAGGACTCCTTCTCTTGCATTTAACAATATCTCTGATTTTTCTCTCTCGTTTTTCTTTTAATTGTATATCTTGCTTTTTTATAATGCAGTCATAAATTTAAATAAAATTTTACAATTAAAAATTTGTTGATGTACATAGTTTATAAAATGTTTAAAACAATTGAATGAGAGACATTTATTGAAAATTGACAATAAAATACACGTTTAAAAATAAAATTAAAGCATAAACGTTTTGTGCTATGTTTATGTATTTGCAAGTTGTTTCTTTGTAAAGGTTATTCATGTCAATATAATAAAATAAACACGTTACGTTTATGTGTTTTTAACTTGTATTTTACTGTGTCCTTTTCAATAAAAGTCTATGATTTTTAAGCATTTAAACTTAAATAAGACTCGGTGTTTTTAACTATTTTAAATACATAGTCATAATTTTTCGAAATTTAATACAGTGAATTTGTTATAAATGTAAAAATTACTTAATGCACATTTGAAAGTCCTCTCTATCTCCTTTATATTTATACATATATATATATATATATATATATATATATATATATATATATATATATATATGCGCCGATAATCCTTCTTTTTTCAATTCTAACTATTAGTTCTCACTCTCCCTATATATATCTTGTACAAATCTTGCAATCGATTTTTAACTAACTTCCCGACTAGCTAGAAATTTGATACTTTCAGGATTGCTCAGAACACGGTGACAACACAATACATCGGAGTCCGATTTTCGAATGTTTTATTAGTTTTCTTATAATTAATTAAAATATCAAAATAACATCCTAATAGCGTTAATATGGCCATTAAAATATTAGCTATAATTTAATTGTTGCCAAAAAAAAAAAAAAAAAAAAAAAAAAAAAAAAGAGTTCATTTTCTTTCGACATAAAAATAAATATATTTAATTAAACATGAATATTAAAAAACTATAAAAAGTTAATTATGCATTTCATAAAAATTGACATTGTCACTTTACAAAATTTATGCACATTGATAAGAGCTTTGATTCATCAGAAAGTTTAAAACATGGTATATCATTTTGCACGCGCGCTTTTTATTTCTTAATTCAAAATTATTTTTTAAAAAAAACCTTTTTTCGATAGTGTTTGTAAGTACAGTCGGTAACAAGTGTCCGAACACTAGCAAAAATTCCTATATAAAAAAAATGTACGCTTAACAGTTTTGCTAAATAAATCCTTGTCGAATCCTGTTCTTAGACTAAGAAGAGCATTCCACTAGGATTTATTTAACAAAATAGTATTAAGTTTACTTTTTTATATAGGAATTTTTACTAGTGTTCGGACACTTTTGTTACCGACTGTAGGAATTGAATTTAACAAATGTTCTTTTATATTGTTTTTTTGTTTTTAAATCTGATACGCATAATTTTTTTTTTCATAGTTTTAAATTCTTTTTAAAGGCCTATAACTTACAAATTTGTCTAAGTATTGCTGAGGTATAAAATGTCAGGAGTTAAATTTTTATCCATTAAATAAAATTAGCATGTACATTAGGTGATTACGCATTTAGTTTAGAAAAAATTAATTTCATATTTATGTCTTAACTTTATTTCAGAAATATACTTAAAGGGACTTGGAACCACTGAATGTTTCATATAAAAGATTATATTTCCATTTAATATTTATAAATTGAACTACTTTAGATTTGTAATAAAATGTATATTCAGGCAACAACTCTTATGATTTTTGGTATGTTTATTACAGATCGGACTACATTCATCGCCGCGTCACGCATATCTGAGTGACGGTTATGCTTCGTAGGGGCTCCGTCACCCAAGTATGGGTGACTCTCTTCTTGTTCAAATTAATAGGATTTTCTATTGAATTTTTAAAAGAAATTTAATGGAATAAACACTGTAATATAAATATAGGATATACAACATAAAAAAAAAAAAATACTAAAAATATACCCAATTTACTAGTCTTATTAATTTATATTTAGGATAAGATATTACTTTAAAATAATCTCTAAAAAAGAGTTAAATTGAACACGTGTCATTTCTTAATTAAACACTTTAAACACACGTAAAATTAAATTTTATTTAAAAGATGTTAAAATTTATCCGAAGCTTTTCGCGTTAATAGTAACGCATCATCAGGGATTTTATTATTAGTTTCCAATGAGCAGTTTTTAAATATTTTTTCTTTTCACGGTTAATTAATCTTATAATGCTGCAGGATATAGTAAATCTAGTATTATAAGATTAATTAATAGAATAAAAAATCGCATGCTAATTATACCTATTAATCACATACTCTAGATTCAACTCTAAAATTTCGTTATACTGTCTCCCTTTCTGGAAAGAATTCTATAGCTTTAAGCATTTTATACAACGAAAATTTAATTTATTTATCCCACTCAGTTCTCCTATAACTATTAAACAATCAACCCTTCATGACCGCGACTTAAATGGACCCACTGGAGGAGTCTTATCAAATTCTCATCGAAAAGAATAAAGAACTTTTCTGTTTATATTGGACAGACGAAGAGGACTTTAAATAAAAGAATACAAAAACATATACGAAATATCAAAGAAGGAAATAGTTCTCCTCTAGTCGACTTCATTTATACCAACGCTAACCCTGTATGGGATAAAGCCAAAATTATTACAGCACCATCTACTATCCAAGAACTTTACATTTCCGAAGCTATTAATGTAATTAAATGCAAAAATACAAAATATTCCAAAGATGCAGCAATTTTGCCAATGATTTGGCACAATATTATAAAATAAATAATAATTTATTTCTGCTAATTCATATTTTTTTCTCCTACAATAGCCTCGTGTGATATTTCAATAGTTTCAGCTTCTCTTATTTTCTTTAGCTCCTTGATCCAACTTTTACCGGACTTCACATTGACTTTGCTGATATTCACGTTATTAAAAGACATAACTGTTGACTGTGAAAAGAAAAAAATATTTAAAAACTGCTCATTTGGAAACGAATAATAAAAATCCCTGATGATGCTTTACTATTAAAGCGAAAAGCTTCCGATACATTTTTTTTAACATCTTTTTAAATAAAATTTAATTTTACGTGTGTTTTAGAGTTTTTAATATAATATTACTTTACATTATGTCGCATGGTGTTCGTTAAAGCAGACCCTTTTTGAGGTAATTTTGGGCAGTTGGAACAAAATGTTTTTTTTTTTTTTCCCTTACATTTTTCTTCGCTTCTTGGCGTTCCGCAGTTTCTCTTCTAGTAACATAGGGCGCACATCCTTATGGGCTTGCCCTGCTGATTCTTACGAATCTCTAAATGATCTGATACGTTCCTTGTTTTATTTTTATTGTCGGACATAGCATTTTCCAAGGACAACCATTCGATAACAAATTCCCAAAATTTCCTTATTTCTTTTTATTTGAGGCTCTCTGGTACACGTTAATCTCTGGTGGACGGCTCCGGCGAGAAAATCAGCCGACTCACGCTGTGCAACGAACTTGTTTAAATTGCATTTTATTAGTTTGAATTTTTTGTTGAAATCGTGATCTTCAAAAGGATAAAACTTCTACAGATATTTAAGAAAAGACTTAATATTTTTTTTCTGATGTTTAATAGAACCTGCTTAACCCTTTATCTACTGCATTATGATACAGACAAAAATTGTGATTGAAACACATATTTTTAGTTACTAAAGTGCATTATTTAAAGATATATATTTTAAAAATTATGAATGTCGCCTCATAATAATTAATGAGAATTTTGTGAGGTCGTATTTTAGAGTTCCACTGGTACATAGAGGTCGAAAAAATTATTTCGACATGAAAAGTGTAGAGAAATATTTACTCTATGTTCCTCATATTTTTTCTAAGATTAGTGGGATATTCTTGAAATAATATAGGAATTAAAACACACATGAAGATCGTGAAAAATATCAAGCAAAAACAGCAAGTGCATTCCATAAAATTCATTATGGAACAAAAATGGCTATATATATCGTCTGATGCTTTGTAGTGAGATTAAAGAGAGGTTATACCTGTCCCCTTCTTTTAAATATCTTTGACATTTCTTCTATAAATTCGATTTTATACTCTTTAAAATAATGGTACTTTGAAGTACCGTCAGTAGATAAAGAATTAAAATATTTGGAGATGAATTTTGCAATATCGTTTATTTATTTAATTTTTTTAATTACATAAACATGCATATTTTTAATATAAGAAGTTTCAGCATTTTGAAAATTATGAATTTATTAAAACTAAATGTAAACTGAGAGAACCTCAATTTAGAGATTTCAAATCGATAAAACATATACTAGAAACCATAAGAATTATCGCCTGAATATTTTATTGCATAACACTATTATAGTTCAATTTATAGATATTAAATTGTAATATAAGTTTTCATATATGAAACCTGTAATGGTTACAAGTCCCCTTAAAAGTAAAACTGGCTGTAAAAAATTTCTCCAAATTCATTAAAAATATTTTTATAGATTTTTAATGGTTTTTGTAGTTTTTTTTAAGCAACTTGTCATTTTAATACATTTCTCCAATACTCCAATATTATATTTAAATTAGATTCAGAATATTACATTTTATTAAATTTAAAAATTACATTATCGGTTAATATTACAGAAATAGAAACTTTATTTCTCTATTGAGAAATCCTTAGGTAATAAATTTTAAACTAATCATTTTTAATAATACTGGTGACAGAAAAATGTTCTCAATTTGCTCTTCATATTCCACATAAAGATACACGAGCAAAATTACTTCTAGCAAACACTACAATACTGGTACTTCCAGGGTCGTCTTTGCAAAAAAAAAAAAAAAATGATAATGAAGTCTTAACCTCTGTAAAAGGGTAGTCATTAAGTGGGAATTGATGAGAATGAAGAGTTTACTCAGCGGGGATAAACGTGGTGTAATATTACCACTCATCAGCAAAGAAATTAGATTGGTGTCACGAGTTTCAGCATAACTTCAACTTTGATGTAAATGAATCTGTACTTACTGTAGACACATTTAGTGAATGATTGATCTTTCTGAGCTCACCTTTCAGCTTTCATGCTATTAAAACATAATGTACCTTCATTTCAAAAGTTACTGAGAAGACTTATTACAAAGTTCATTTCACGATAGGATCTTGTTTTTCGAAGTTAATAATTCTAATTTCAGTTTCAATAGCTGTACATTTTCTTTTTCTTCTCATCTATTAAAATATTTTGCTAGTTTTGTATGAGCAATTATTTTATTAAATTAAAATTTTTAGTAGACTTAAGCTCTTATATCTCTATGTTCAAAATCTTCCTTAATTTCTGTTGAATCTACTAAATTTAATGCTTCTAAATAAAAATATATTATACACAGAAGGGTTAATATTCAGAAAAAAGTTACATAACTAGTATATAAAATAAAAAATGCTATTGTAGCCATATTACCGCATATTCTACCAAAGGCTTCCTAAAAATGTACTATCATCCCCAGAACATCCTTTAAAAGTGTTGGAGAGATGATGTACTTTATATATGCCCATATTTGTTCATAAATACATAATTATGAACAAATTTATAACTGCCTGTTATAGGTGATTTCAAAAATTTAAGCACTTCGCAACAGTGTAAGCCTAAAAAATCTTCCTCTGTAATCACTTTTTAAATAGCATCTTCACAAAATTTTGAAAAACTATTTTCAATCGTTCATCGATTTGCATCACTCAGAAAACAAATGTACAGCATATTATTAAACTTGCATAAAAGTATGTTGTATAAGCTTAGATGTAGAAGCAGACGTTTGAGTTCTAGATTTAAATTTATTGTTAAATTCTTTTACTAGAAAAAGTTATCAGGTCTTCCTTATAGATCTTCTCACTTGGGTGTATATTTCCATAGTTAAATCTGTATATGCAGATGCAACAAAAAGACAGACAAACCAAATTAGCTGAAAGGGACGTTATTCTGGTGTGTTTACATATAAATCTATTAGCATTGTATAAAAGTTTAAATAGCTTTTACAATACAGTACAAACTAATACAGGGTATATGGTATTAAAACGGACATTTATCAATAGCTTTGTAAATAAGTAGGTCTTTTCTTAAGATTAAAGGATAGATTTGTGTACATCGAAAATCAACCTATTTCAACATTTGCATGTTGTTGTATTTGTTAAATTCTCTTGAAATATAATCTCTCTCCCTTTCTTTTTTTTTTTTTTTTTTTTTTTTTGTAACGTGCTTTTCATACAAAGTCGCGTGATTCAGCTTTTTAAAATGTAGATTTCTTTAAAATATGGGAGTAACGTATTTTATATTTCTAAATCTCATAGATAAGATAGAAAGTTTATTTTCTGGCAAAGTTAAATGAAATATTTCATCATTGGGAAGTCGGACTGCATTCCCGTATCCTGTTACCCCGTTCCCGATAAGAGGAAAAGAACATTAAGATAATCCGATATTTTTTCCCCCTTAAGGTCATCTAAATGTATGGCATTGTAATCATAAAAGAGAACCGGCTTGATTCAGCGACCTTCTGGCTTTTGGATGTTCGATGATGCTCTACTAAGTTATGTCCTGAGATTTATTTAGGAACCAGTTTAAAGGAGGGAAAACCCAGGAAGATATGTAGAATCTTAGCCCATCATGATTTTGTGATATACAAGAAATTTTGTTAACATTTTGTTAACAGCATAATTCTTGAATTCATTTTAACAAGGTCGGTATTCAATAAGTTGAACAATTTTCGAAACAGTTTTAAGGCTGAACATCAGCCAGATTTTTCTGCCTCATGTAATCATATGGAATTTTCGCTGCTTCGTATTTTGAGTATCTCATTGAAAAAGTTATATTTCGAATTCCGTTCATTAAACATGTTGATTTTTATCTTAGTGAGTTAAAAATCGAAGCTCTGTGTTCACTTAAAATTTAAATATATATTTTTAAAACTGTTTACTAGGGTAAAAGGCGACATGTTCAAAGAAGTGGAGTTCAAAAAACAGAATTTAACCAATGATATCCTCAAAATAAAGCAACGAAAATCGAGCATTAAATTGAGGGGGGATAAAGAAGGAATTTGATGTGCACCTAAGACTAGTGTTAAGATTTCCCATTAAATGCTGCTTAGAAATTCTAGAATCAATAGAAACATACTGTAGTATGATTAGAAAAAATTCAAAGCCTTTTGTTAATATGCTCAATTTCAGTAACATTACAAAAAACACTTGACACACTGTAAAAATAGATTTGTTGAACTAATTATGTTTAAATCGTTATCATTTGGCTTTTAATGAGACAATCTTATCGTCGCCGATAGCCAAAGCCAATAAGGAAGTAATGCCCATTATAATTAAGTAACTAACAGATATTTTTAAATTTGGTTTTTACATTCAGAAAAGTCATAAAGATAAATGAAAGCTGATTTAACTGATATTTCGTAAAATGTAAATTTCACAGAGTTAAAGTTACCATTTTTATAGTTTAAAATATTAAAAAATAAAAACAATTGCAAAAAGATAATTGAAGAGATGTGAATGTTAAAACGGAATTAAAAATATGTATTAGTTAATGGGTTATAGGGACTGTTTCTCCCATAAAATAACATTGGCTTCCCGTGATAAGATTCCTCTATTACAATGCAGTGCCTCCATGTGTTTAGATTTTACGTAGTTTAAGTACCTCCCCTGATCAATAAAGATTTTCTTTGAGATTTGTGGCTAAGATGAAATCAGGATTATGCAATGATTATCGAACAAAATTTCTAATCACGAAATTGAAATGTTTTGTCGATCTTATCCCTTTATTGTATTTAAAAAAAAATTGAACCTTAAACAGTTTGAACTCTGCAATTGATCCGCAGTTATATTCAGATAGTCCACAACTTTCATGGTCTGTTCAATAACAGTTAAGGGTCGCAAAGCCACCCATGAGAACGTTCCCCAGAGCATAACGCCACCATCAGCGTGTGTATAACCAGCTGTACACGGGGAGGGAACATCTCTTCACCTGGAAGACGGCGTACCCTGACACGACCAGCAACATGATGAATGAGCAATAGTGATTTATCAGACCAGGCAATTTTCCTCCTTATCAATGGTCCAGTCTCGATGTTTCCAGGTCCACTCTACGCGTTTTTGACACTGACGCTTGTTTAACATAGGCACACGAATGGGACAACTTCTGCTCAGTCCTATATCAAACAGTGTCCGCTGAACTGTGTGTTCCAAAACACTTGAACCTGAATTATATTGGGCTGTCAGCTGAGCTATTGTCTGGCACAGATTTTGCTTTACCAACCGGGACAGTCTCCGACGTCTTTTTTCTTTGACTCGTGGACATCCAATACCTTTGCATCTGCTACTGGTTTCACCATAATTTATCCACTTTGTAAAAATACTATAACAACGGCCGTGCAGTTTCCGGGATACTCGTTCAGTGTCTCCGGAGCATTACAATCTGACCTCTATCAAATTTGCTTAGATCAGTAGTTAAATATCATTATCACTTTTCATGTTCCCTCCGCGTCATCCGCACCAGTTTAATGAAAAATATGAGGATAGTAATATTTTGTTTCGTCAGTGTATTTCAAATAAATTGAGAAAATATAAAAAAAATTCTAAATTGTTCTTTAGAATGTTAACGCTACAAAATAATGTAAAGAAATGTTACAATACTGACATAAGATTAAATTATTTCATTGTTTAATAAATTAGTGATTACAATTCGTCTTTACTTTTTATGATCTATTCCTGTTACAAGCACATCAAATATGAATTATACAATAATTCACTTCTGAAAACCTTATTAAATTCTCTTTACATATCAATAAAGTTTAAAATATTTCGATATTCGCATGCCTACCGAATTTAACGAGATCAATCATCCGACCAATGGAGCCGTTGTGAGAAATATACTAAAAACTTAAGTTCTGTGTCTTAACGCAAGGCAAGCTGAATACATTATATTTAATGGACATATTTTTCTTCCTGCATTGTTGTTCATCTATATATATAAAAATGAATTGCTGTTCGTTAGTCTCACTAAAACTCGAGAACGGCTGAACGGATTTCGATCATTCTTTTTTTGTTTTTTCCTTATAGGTCAGGGATGGTTTAGGAAAAAAAAATTCTAATAGTTTTCTTATTATTAATTAAAATATGAAAATAATAACCTCCTAATACCTTATAAATAGCCATTAAAATATTAGCTATAATTTAATTGTTGCCAAAAAAATTTACGAGTTCATTTTCTTTCGACATAAAAATAAATAAACGTGATTAAATAAATAATTTAATTAAACGTGAGCCTTTAAATTATGTATCTCACAAAAATTGACGTCACTATCGGTTTAAAGATTTCATACGCATTGATAAAGTGCTAATGTAGTTAGTTCTATGATTCAACAGAAAATTTAAAAACACAGTTTAAAAAAAGTTTTTTTTAATGTTGTGTTGTGTTGTGTTGTGTTGCTTGACCGATTTCGATCATTCTTTTTTTGTTTTTCCCTTATAGGTCAGGGATGGTTTAGGAAAGAAAAAATTCGGCCCCCAAGGGGGTGGGGGAAGGGGGCAAAACGTGAATTCAAAATATCCTTCATAGCTCAAAGAAACAGATATCCGTAAAATCTTTGCTTTAAAATATAGCTAATATAAATGTCTAAAAACCAATTCCTGGAATTTTCGAAATTTGATCCCCAAGGGGGGGGGGGGCAAAAACAATTAGAAATACAGTTAGGCCTTTCAAAATTGGTACAGATAGGTTTCAATAGCCTGCAAGTCGAATGGGGATAGTTTCGAAAGTGTAAAGTTATTAGGAGGGGAGAGAAGGGGGGGGGCAAAAAAATAAAAATAGAGTTAGATCGTTCAAATTTGGTATATAGAGGTTTTCGATACTTACAAATAGATTGCGGATATTTTCGAATTTGTAAAATTATTAGGAGGGGCGGGAAGGGGGGGGCTATGGGCAAAAACAAATAGAAATACAGTTAGGGCATTCAAAATTGGTACAGATAGGTTTTAAAGGCCTGCAAGTCGAATGGGGATATTTTCGAAAGTGTAAAGTTATTAGGAGGGGTGAGAAGGGGGGGATGGGATGGGGGGGGGCAAAAAAATAAAAATAGTTAGATCGTTCAAAATTGGTACAGAAATGGTTTTCGATACTTAAAATCGAATGCGGATATTTTTGAATTGGTAAAATTATTAGGAGGGGCGGTAAGGGGGGGGCTATGGGCAAAAACAAATAGAAATGCAGTTAGGCCGTTCAAAATTTTTACAGATTGGTTTTAGATGCCTGCAAGTCGAATGGGGATATTTTCGAAAGTGTAACGTTATTAGGACGGACGGAAGGGGGGCGGAGGGGCAAACAAAATAAAATAGAGTTAGATCATTCAAAATTGGTACATAGAGGTTTTCGATACTTACAAATCGATTGCGGATATTTTCGAATTTTTAAAATTATTGGGAAGGGGGAGAGTGGTGGGGCAAAAAAATAAAAATAGAGATAGATCGTTCAAAACTGGTGCATAGAGGTTTTTGATATTTACAAATCGATTGCGGATATTTTTGAATTTGTAAAATTATTAGGATAGACGGGAGGGGGGGTCGAAGGGGGAAATAAGAGTTAGAGCATTTTGGGAATTTTTTCGGAAGGCAGTGAGAACCCGGTGCGACATTTTTCCTAATCAGATTTTGTTTCGCTTTTTTTTTTTTTTTTTTTCACGTGATAAAAATTAATGCAATTTTGAGAATTCAGCAATTATAGTGATTCATTTAAAAATAGTGACCAGCGAAGCGGGCAAAGCCTGCTAGTCTATATATATAAAAATGAATTGCTGTTCGTTAGTCTCACTAAAACTCGAGAACGGCTGAACGGATTTATCTTATCTTAGTCTTGAAATGTTCGTGGAGGTCTAGGGAAGGTTTAAAAGGCGAGAAAAAATCGAATAATTTCCGGGAAAACCCTAAAAACAGCCCTTTTCTATTTCCCATACAAACGTTTTCTCGAGTCAATTTGAACTTTATTGCTATTCAATAAAGTTTAGGTGTGTTCCTAACAGCTGATGGCTGAGCTACAAAAATTTGCATGTTGATTCGTAATGACCTCCCCTGATGCACCTCGAAGCCGGATTTTCGAATTTTGTTTTAGTTTTCTTTTAATTAATTAAAATGTTAAAATAAAAACCTTCTAATAACTGATAAATTGGCCATTTAATTTTAATCCTTAATTTAATTGTTGCCAAAAAAAATTATTCTTTTTTGGACAGAAAAAAAGAAAAAAAAACGTGAACAATAAAAATTACATTTATTTGAAATATTTAATTTTATTCCTTAATTTAATTGTTGCCAAAAAAATTATCATTATTTTTTCGACGGGGAAAAAAAAAAAAAAAAAAAAAAAAAAAAACGTGAACAATAAAAATTACATGTATTTAAAATGAGGAAAGTAAATTAAAAAAATTAGAAATATCAGTGGAAATCGTTACAAATAAGATACCAAATGAAAGATGCAATTTTTGTGAATCCAGCGGATTAAACAGCTTATCGATCGGACAATTAGATTTTTTAAAATTAACTAATGTATGTATTTTATAAATTTTCTTTCACAAACACAAACGTGTAGTATACAGCCTGTACAACACTAGACCAAATTGAAGTTCAAATTTCATCAATATTTAAATAAATAAATGAAAATAAAAATATGCTTAATGGGAAATATATATAACCATTAAAAGTTTAGTTGTCTAAAATATGTCAGAAATAGCGCTCATAGCATATTGTTACAAGGTATTGTCTTATTTTTACAAGGGATAAAATCTAAAATGGTGACAAAAATTCAAAAGTCGCCAAAGAGAGCTATATTAAGGCGGTACTATGATCATGCTTACAAACCATGAATACTAATAACCACAAAAAATTGTCTCATGCAACAGACGTAGCCGGTCATAGCATATTATAATATTTAGCGTGAAATTGTTATCATTTTTATGGTTGATCGGGGATAAACAAACATAGGAAATAACGTAAAAGCAAATATTATGTGCACCACGTATAGTGTTGTTCATATGTAACTGGGATTCAAATATAAAGGGGATACTTCATTGTTTTTTTCGATACTATCTATTTCGAAACTGTTATCTAATAAGGACTTAATGCAAGCCTATTGGTAAACCATTGTCTCAGGTAATAGGGACAAGCGCCCGAGTTTTAGCGGATGACCAAATCGCTACCGAAGGCAGCAGGGATCCGAAGCGAGCTTTTGAGCAATTTTAGTATTTTATTTTATTTTTATAAAGCTATATAGAAAAGAGTTTCCTTTAAATTTAGTGACCAGCGAAGCGGGCAAAGCCTGCTAGTTAATCTATAAAAATGAGCGCATTTAAATATCTTTACTTATTAGCGTCCAAAATATACATAAGTTTTAAGAAAATATAAACTCCTGTAAGATTTAAATACTGATTATTTTTTTTCCCCCTTGTGAAATGGAATATGTGTAAAAAAGATGCATATGGAATCTAAATGAAATATGCGAATTTTATTATAATGTATTCATTTTGGGATTATTAAGTCATCGAAAATTTGACTTCCTGAAGCACTGCTGTGGAGTAATTTATAATACCCGCCCTTGCACGCCCTTATATCTCATGCAAGAGAGCTTATTTGCATGGTCGTTCGTCTAGTTCTCCTAGTTTAAGAGTGTAAAAAGATTGATTTCTCAGTTTAGGTTCAATTTCATTTTCCTCTAAAAAAGTTAACTTAGATGAAAATTATTTATCGATTAATACAAAAGAGTGAGGGAAAAAAATAAAACTTATTTTTAAAACTAATATTTACGTTAGTTCTATTTATAATCTTCTTCTATTGCTAATTTCTGTAGGTATCTAGGTTTATAATCTGTTCAAATGTTCCATTTGTTGTTTAAAACTTCCAAACAATATAATATCAGTAACAGAATTTAACTTAAAATTGTATTTCCCGTTTTTTATACTTCTATTACCCTACTACCGTAGGTAATGGAAGTATTGTATTTGTTCCAAAAATTCGATATTGAGATTTCACCTGATTTACGTTTTAAGGTCCCCTGAGTCCAAAAAAAGTGGTTTCTGGCATCTGGTCAGTGTGTGTGTGTGTACGTATGTATGTGTAGAATCTTCTGGCTATCATATCTCCGAAACTAATAAAGATAGAACTACAAAACTTCAGAATTTGGACAGGTCTAGTGTACAGATGTATTTTCCAAATTTTGGTAAAAATTGAAAAACCGGAAGTGGGACATCGGAGATCTCACGTGAGACCGTAAGTCCGTATCTCAAAAACGGCTCTAACGATTTTCTTCAAATTTGCTATATAAACACTATTAGATGTCCTTTCGAATGATATAGTTGGTTAGTTCAGGAAAATTGATAGGCATCCTGTATAAATAGCTCAATTTCAGGTCTTGCAAGCGCGCTTCTTTAAAAACGGCTTTACGGATTTTTTTCAAACTCGCCCTATTAAATCACTTTTAAATATCCTTTTGTATGTAATTGTTTTCCGGACAATAATTGATTTTTTGTAAAAGTTGGTTCTGAAAAACGACTCTAACGATTTTCTTGAAAATTGGTGTATAAATCCATTTCTTTCTCGTATATTATGTGGTTATTAGAGGAAAATTAAGTCTTCCTGCTTAGGTAGGTCATCTTCAAATCTCGAAAATTTGTGTTTCAAAAAAATAACTCTACCGTTTATCTTATTTTTTACCTCGCTATGTGTAAGCTTCGTTTTATGTCTTTACATGTGTGTAAAGTTTCTCTTACCGGAAAAATGTTAGGATTCTATTTCTTTAGGTCACTTTTATGTTTCCTGATCACATTTATCTCTCAAAAATGTGTATAATACGTGTAATAGTGGGTAATGGAAGTCGAGTGGTTGTTTCACACCAGTTTTTTTTTTTTTTGTGTGTGTGTGGGTTTCGTGTGCGATTTATCAGTTAGGCACTGTTATCAATATTAAATACACGCTTCTATTTATTGCTAGACTACTGAATGACCAAATACTGAAAAAGTTCAAGAAAAACTTTCCAAGCATAAGCCGGCGACAAAATACACCCGAGTGCAATCTGTTAAATTTTACGCCCAGTTTTACAATAAATATAGCCTATCATCTTCGTTAAATAAATAATTTAAAAAAAATCTAGAGCAATATGTTAAGTTTCGGCGCTAAAAATTTGATTTTAGTGTATTGTATTTTTTAAAAAATTCCTTAAGTTTTGTTATTTTTTAGTTCCCCATCATACTATAGGTATGGGGAACTTAGGTAATCGTGAAAATTTTCGACCTCGGTTTTTTGACTTTTCTACACGTTTTCAGGTGTGAGGAATCCGAAAATGACAATTTCTATGGTGTCTGTCTGTAGGGTGTCTGTTAGTGGGTCAGTCCGTTAGTTTGTTAGTCTGTGTACACGATATCTCAAGAACAAATTGTCGCAGAGAGGTCAGATTAGTTTTAAAATATTACTTTCGACACTGGCAAGAACCCTATTCATTTGCAACATTCGAACTTAAAAACTTCGTAAGTTATTAGAAATTAACGATTTTCTTAACATGGGAGAATAGGACAAAAATTCACTTAAACGTACATTAAATGGAAACTTTTTACTGTAAAAAGATCAGACCAGTTTTAAAATATCAGTTTTGATGCCGGAATGAACATCAGTAACTATAAATATGCTACTTTGAAAATTTCGCAAGTTATTGGAAATTTACGAATTTCTTAACATGGCAGTATAGGGCAAAATTTCACATAAACGTCAATTTTGAGAGATATTTTCATCGTAAAGATGTCAGACTTCTTTTGAAATATTATTTAGGACACGGGCATGAATATTAATGACTATGAATTTTCCAATATAAAGATTTCGTAAGTTATTGGAAATTTACGAATTTCTTAACATGGCAGAATAGAGAAAATTTCACATAAACGTCAATCTTGAGGGATATTTTCATTGTAAAGATGTCAGACCACTTTCGAAATATTATTTAGGATACTGGCATGAATATCATAGACTATGATTTTTCCAATTAAAAAATTCGTAAGTTATTTGGAATTTACGATTTACTTAACATGTCAGAAAAATGCAAAATTGAGCACAATCTTCCATTTTGAGGATCCTAAATACATTAGACAACTTCAAAATTACGTTTATGCTATTTGTTTGAACATAATTGAATACAAATATTCTACAAGGAAAATTTCGTAAAATATTCGTAATTTACGATTTTATCAACATAGCGGAATTTTAAATTTTTCATATAAATATGAATTTTGAGGATTATTGCATTGGAAATAGTAGCATGAAAACTAAACAACGGAATTGACCCTGATAAAATAAATTAATAGATTAGAATAAGACAAATATATCGAAGTGAACGGTGGATAGCCTATTAGGCGGGGATTTCATTCTGTCACTGTATCAAGCTTTGGTCAAATTCATTTCTTTTAACATGATTATAATGTCTCGCACTAGAAATTTCTGAGAACATAAATATGATGGGGAACTGAGCAGAGTCCACCTATGCCAACTAGTTTTAATTTGAAATCGATTCATTTAAAATTCATGATAAAATTTAATTTTTTTGCAATATTAAAAAGAGGTCTAGATCTACAGTTAGCTTCGTGTAACTTATATTATACTCATGCTTCCCGATTTTCCTAAGCACAAAGGCCCGCCAGTGGTCGAGCGTTTCTGTGCTCAAAGCTGGTAGACGTGAGGTGCTGGGTTCGACCCCAGGTCACGCTCGTCGGCCTTGCCGCTCGGAGTTTTACGTCAAACTTACGTAAATACGGGATAGGACACCTTAGAAAAACCTCCACTAAAGGTACTTCCCCCTCAGGCCTAGGACCCTAGAGAAGTCAATCTGCCTATTCCCAAACACCAAATACGCTAAGCACAAAATTTGTATTTGAAATTAATTTTAATTAAAATACCTATTGTCAGCTAACTATTGGATAAAAATTGTCACGCATAAAAACTTAGAATAAAGAACGCAGTGAAAGAACTTTTTAACCTGATTTACGTATTAGTAATATTTTCGACTATTTCTTTAACTTAATAGCTGTTAAACTGTTTTTACAAAAGCGTTTCAATTGTTCTTAGGATTCTTTTAGAAATCAAGAAATTGATTTTTGAACATGTTATGCTAAGTAAATGAAAACAATTTAGAGTTCTAGTTCTAAACAAAGTATTGATTTTTTTTTTTTTTTTTTTTTTTTTTTTTAAGCCTTTTTAACTGCATTAATTCACGCTTCAATTAGTCACCTTAGGGGTTCGCTTCGGGATAGTATACATAAAGTTCAAAATAACAGTTAAAGTCCTTGAACCCTTAAAACGTTTGTAAAATATGCGGTTCACTCAAGCGATAAATACCGGCAGTTTGTGAAAGTTTCTAAAACTGAAATAGATTTAAAACAATATCCGTTAAGATTGTTTGTAGTGGTATGCAATGAAATTGTTGATATTACACGGTTTCTAACTGATATGGCGCAAAATACTCAAGTTAGATTTTAAAATTTGTAACTTTTATTGAATTTCGAACACTGAAAATAGTTTTTTAATTTTTAGAAAATTTTGATTACGGTGCTTCATATTTATGTTTCAATTTGTCCTAACACCCTACCCCCATATTAAAATAAATTGTTAGATTGATATCGTGGACAACACCTAATCTTGCAGACAGCCGTGGCCCATGCTATACTATAGGAAAATTTGCGTAATAACTCATTACATATAGAATTTTTTTTTTTTTTTTTTCCGTTTTCACATTCAACAAGTTCATAATCTTTAAATTAATAAATATTTTTTGGAAAATAAGTACAAAGTCCTTTTTTTATTGTTTCATTTTGAGGCTAAATAGTTATAAGATTAAAAAATATATAACTGTTTTTAAATTTTCTGTTAAATCATAGCTATAAAACTAACTACATTTTAGCACTTTATCAATGCGTATGAAATCTATAAAGTGATAATGGCGTTAATTTTTGTGAGTTGCATAATTTAACTTTTTACAATTTTTTAACGCTCACGTTTAATTAAATGTATTTTTGTGTCGAAAGAAAATGAACTCGTAAATTTGTTTTGGCAACAATTAAATTATAGCTAATATTTTAATGGCTATTTATAAGGTATTAGGTTGTTATTTTCATATTTTAATTAATAAAAAAAAAACTAATCGAAAATTTAAAAATCGGGCTTCGAAGTATCGTGCTGTCATCGGGTTATGAGCGATTGTGAAAGTTTCAAATGCCTTAGCTAGTAGGGAAGTTAGTTAAAAATAGATTGCAACATTTGTACCAAACAAACAAGCAAGAATCGAAGTTAATAAAGAACATGGTAAAAATGCGAAAAAATTTACTTAGTGAAAATTAGTTTTTTTTTTTTTAACTCAATATTGAAATGTAAAAATTTTCAAGTCAATTTTTCGAAAATGAGTACTCATTTAACGGGTCTAAAATTTCTGAATGGGAAAATGGAATTTAAAAAAAGGCATTAATAAGTAATAGTGGAAACAAATTTTTCCCATAGAATAACGTGGGATTAGGTATTGTCACCTCATTATCTGTACAGAGCTTTTTATCTCCTTATAATTTATAAAACATTTTCAATTAAATTTTTATGTGCTTTTTTAAAGGTACAAGGTTGACAAAAAGTAAAAATTAACACTAATTTGTTTAAACTACAACCGGTAATTTTCTGAAACATTCAAAGTACAGTTGACGTATTTCAAGAAAAGTAAAAATATTAGTCTTCAATAGCATCTTAATATTAATACGTCATTTTTTTTTTTCTACAAGTATTATATTAAATGTTAAGTAAATGTTAATTTTTGTTTTATTAAATGTTATATAAATATAAGAATGTAAATGTTATTTATATAAAGTGAATTTTCCAGAACAATATCTTGATGTAATATAAACGAAAATATAATAACTGATAAAAGACTAATTTAAACTCTAAAATTTGAGTGTTTATTGTTTTGCAGAACTAGCACATATTTTAAATCACTTGTTTTATCAAGGAATGAGCTAGTCACTTCCCCCAGAAAGCGTTGTTCGGTATGGGTTAAGGGCCTACTTTTAAAAAGGAAATTTTCGATCAACTTTCAGAATCTTTAAAAAAAAAAAAAAAATCTGGAGTGACTCTACTCGACTTTCCGAACATTGAGTAATTAACAGTTTTGTAGATAAAGTAAAGGAAGAGGAGTTCTTAAACAAACAAAAGAGAGAAAACCATAATAGTGTGAGTATTTTTGTCCATATATTACACGATGTTTTATTTAACGCTACTGAACTTTGAGCCCATAGATCATAATAAAGAATTTTTCGTTGTGTCCCTGTAAAAACCTATAAATGCTAGATTCACCAAAATGCTTATAGTTAGTGCAACAGTGATTTATAATATTCATATAAAATTTCAGCTCAATTGAATATGGCGTTTAGATGCTATCGCACTTTTAAAAATTTGGTCCCATAGGGCATATTGAAGAATTTTTCTTTGTGTCCCTGTAAAAACACTGTAAGCGCTAGATTCACCAAAATCTATACAGTTGGTGCAACTGTGACCTATCACATGTGTAAATTTTTTGCTCAATTGAATAAGGCGGTTAGATGCTATCGTACTTTTAAGATTTTGGTCCCATAGGCCATAATGATAAAGAATTTTTCTTTGTGTCCCTGTACTTACAATATACGTACTAACTTTCAGCTTATTAGAACAAAGTGTTTAGACGCTAGCGTGTTCATTCACAGACATACACACATATATACACACACACATACATACACACATACATACATCATCGCAAAAATAGTGAAAACGGACTCGTTGGACCTCCATTGGATCCAAACCAATAAGGGATTTTTTTTTTTTTATGTGTATGTTTATGGATGATGCTAGCTGAATTATAGAAAATTTCATTCAGCAGAAAAGAGGAAGAGTCGCTGAAATTCCGGGATGTCACTGCTTAGAGCCGCTTCTGGACGAAGTACAACATGTGCAAACTATTTGATGTGGACATGCCAATTAACTGTTTATGTAAAAATTAGTTTCCAGATATGTATGTTTAATTTTCAGAAGCACAAGAATTAATAATTACACCATTTTCAAATTTGATGGCTAAAGATTTCGTCGAGAGAAAAAATCATTAATGACGTATAACTTGCATTTTTGAGACGTCTGTAATATTTTGGAACGGGGGTTGACCATCCATACCCCTTTCCTTTGGCTACAGTCTTGTATTTTTCCTCTAGATTTATGAACAGCACTTGAAAAATCACCAGTTTCAAGTAAATCTAATTCAGGGCTTTATGAAGACACAATGTCATTTATATCGAAATACTGCTCTAGTCAATTTTGTACAGAACTATCACAAGCACAATTTTAATTCCTTTATAAATTTATAAAAAAAAAAAAATATGAAGAAGAAAATCTAATTTTCTTGTGAGGAATATACATTTTTCAGTCGGAATTTTTTAATAAAAAAAATGTCGAAAATATGCAGGGCATTGTCTATCTACAGTTCATATGATCCAGTGAATCGATTTCATCCTAAAGAACGAACTTCTTGATGTGGGTTATGAGGACAAGGTTTGTCTCATCTTCTCAAACAACTTCTGCTCGTGAGAGAGTGACCATTTTCACTGGACAAACATCAGTCATGCATCGACGCTAACTGAAAGTAAAAGAGGAATTTTTTTTTTCTTTGCCATTTTTTTCCCTCAATTATCATTTTGTAAACAATGAAGATGGTCTCGCGGAAGTTTTCGTTAAAAGGAAGTACTTAAAGGAAGATTGATACATTGTTGAAAATGAATACTTTATTAAAAGTTATTAACACTGGATCAGTTTTGTTTGGATTATGAATTCAGCTGATAATTTTATTTAAATATTTTTAAAAGTAATTGTTTGATTGTAAATTTATTTACGCGATACAAATTAAAAAATAAGACATTCGAATAGTTTTAAAATAAATAAGTATCGAATATGTAAATTTTTATGCTACAGCATAATTTTTAAAAGATTATTTAATATAAAAAATGTGAGCTTTTTAAATGCTTCTGTGTACAATTACATGTCGTCATATTTATCTCACGTACAACCTTGTGAAATAAGCTGTTTTTAGAAAAAAAAAAACCTTTGTTTAAGCACTAGTCAATGAGTTTTGAAGACGTGGTGCATAATTTCAATAAGATCGGTGCATAAGTTTGAGAAATCTTGCACACAGATTTTTTGGAAGGATCTCGGGAACCAGGATTCACTGGCTGAATTTTCAAAATTTTTAATATAAGTTTCATAGTTCCTCTCTGTATATTCTTCAAAATTGCGTATATATATATATATATATATATATATATATATATATATATATATATATATATATATATATGCATGCATACAACAAGACAGAAATAACACCTACTTTACATGCAACATTCATTCTACACCCTTGAAAACGTAATGAATTTGCATGTTTCAATTTATGGATGTTTGATAGTTGCAATCTCTTTTTGAATTTTTCTGTTTTCTTTTTCAATGTTTCTTGTTTTCATCTATTCAATTTTTTAAAAGGTTTTCAATATATAATATAATAAAGATGATTCACCAAGCATAGTAGAAGACAAGCAACAGACACAAGATCACTGAAACACCAATGACCAACAAGATTTAAAAATTTTTTATCTGTGGATGAAATACACTAATGTAAAGAAACCAGATCCACTAAACAACAGCCTGCAAAACAAACGAATCAATAAAGTAACACAACAAATCCCAACTCAAAACCATACACTTATCAAAATTAATGAAAAAATAACCTAAGAAACACAAGATAGGAATGAAGGAGACAGGCGGCAAGACTTGTGACTTGCCTGTGGGGTTAAACTAGTTTCACGCCGGCAACACTCACCCAGCCTGCCACGGCCAGAACAGGAACCATATGGATTTTAAAAAGCAACATTTCAAAGCAGATGAATAACAATGAAACCACGAAGCAACAATGAAATTCAGATATATAAAGGCTTTGGTTTAGTTTTCGAAACCCATGTAAAACTTTGAAAGCTAATGATGTTAAGATTTGTATCTTGCTTAAACAAAACTCAATTAACATGAAAGCGCCACTGAACTGGTGTTTTTAAAGAAATAAGTACAAAACTTTGAATAAACACCATGAAATGCAGTAAAATCACGATTTTATTGCATTTTATTATGTTTATTCAAAGTTTTGTACTTATTAACACGTAATTGTGACGCATCTTCATTTTAATGAAATATCTAGCTACGTATATATTAATAATGTAATTAAGCGATAGTCTTTTTTACATATTGGGGTCTAGCAAATGAAATTTTAGCTTTTAACTAGCTTGTCTATGGTAACATAAATTATACAGTTATATTAGCGTATATCTATGCAGCGACAGTGAACCTTCAAAATGCCAAAATTAATTTAAAAATTCCGTATTTCAGAATTCTAAAATATGAAGCTACATAACAGTAGTCATGTGTCAAAGAATTTTTCAATTCTCGTCATTTTATGCTGAGTTACAAGCGTTTACACTGTAAAGAAATATTAATTTTTTTGTAAATATCGTTTTTAATGTTCCAGATTGAATAAAATTTAAATTTTTCTAAAATTCGCATTAAATTTACGGTGTTAAAATCTATTCGAATCCCCCCCCCCAAAAAAAAAAAAAATAAAAATAAAAAAAATAAAGAAAAAATAAAATAAACAGTTCGAAACTTGTTTTTGTTAGAACAAAATATATCGCGAGGAAATAACAAAACTTATTAACAATACTGAGAACGTTTAATTTATGTTTTTATAGTTAAACATTCGAAACAATTCCACGAATTTTATGTGCTTTTTTTTTTTTTTTTTTTCTTTTTTTTTTAAAGGCATAAATACAAAGTTGACAAAAAATAAAAATTCACTAACACTATTTAAATAATTTTTGCGTCAAGCATGAAATTTCTAAGACATTCGAAAATAAATATTTCGATCAAAAAAGAAAAAAAAAAGTTTTCAATAGAATGTTAATATTATACAAAATTTCTGTATTACGAGTCTTTTCTTAACTTATTTGTAAAATCTTTAATTTTGTAGTAGATAGTTTCTTACAATGCAAAATTTATGATAGCATAAAACCAAAGTTCGAAATTAGCAGTCGTTAGACGCATTTTGCAGCTAGAAATTAAAGTTTGACGACCATAATGTCGCCTTAAAGCGTTATTTTTGACTCCCAACATTTGACCAGATTTTAAAAGATGAGTTTTGTCTTTTTTTTCTTTTTCTTTGATTTGCAAAATGCTCGTTTTTTTAATTATATATATTAAAAAAAAAAAAAAAGAAAAAGAAATACCGAAATGCGCTTCAGAAAAAATTTCTAAATTCATAGTTGATTTTTTTTTTTTTTTTTTTTTTTTTTTTTTACTTTTTTATTTACTACTATAAATTTCCCATCATGATAATTTCTGAAATGCTGAATTAATTTAAATCACATTTTTGCTTATCAAACGTGAAAGTATAAGTAAATAATTTATAAATAGCTTAAATGGATATTTTCTGGTAGTTATAATTTTGCTTGAAAATGTAACAAAAGAGTATATGATTTATTTTAAAAATCAGCTGGCCATCAGATAAATAAAAACTTTCTTCTACTGTTTGTTCTGTTTTTAAGTAAGTTTTTAATTTATAATTTACTTATTTTGTTTAAGTATAAATGTATTCATTTTTTTAACTTTCGTGTTTGTATTAATTATTTAAATAATAACGATAATATTAGAAAGGAAAATGCTGTACCCTGTTATGATCCCAATAAACCATTTTTTTTTAATCATGCCTGAGTAGACCATTTTGGTAAGTAAGAAAAAATAGTTATGCTCCATTGACACCTGACTCACACATTTCAATTTTTAACCCTGCATAAAACTCATGACGCTTTTTGTCACTGTGCGAAAGAAATAAGTCTCTAAACCGTGTTAATTTTCTTCCATTTAATTGTTAAAATATTGTATACATATTAAGTGAATCTGCAAGAACACAAACACATATAGACAAGAAATATATAGTTAGAATTATTTCACTCAAAACTAATTTAAAGTTTAAAAAAAAAAAAAAAAAAAAAGGCATGTATCTGCGTTGAAGAAAAGTTCATTGTAGAGCTTTTCAATCATTGTATACAAAATTCTTGACTACATTCTGCTTATTTTTTTTTCTCCCCCAAGTGATATATATTTTTTTTTTCTAGATGTCTGAAACTACCTTATTTTAGTAAGTACATGACGATTCCGAATCAGATTTCTTGGGCGTGTAACCACACAGCCACTTATATCCATAAGACATCTATAAAAGTTAAAAAAGGATCCATTAAGTTTCTATAAACATCCTACAGATTTCTATTAACATGACAAATTTCCACTCTTTTTTGCATCCATTAGACGTCTATTAACTAGTGGATCTGCAGATCAAGAGCCTCGACGTCCTATTTACACCACGCATTATTAAACAGATCCTTTTTTTTTTTTTTTTTTTTTTTTTTAATTCCTTATTATATAATAATTATATATTGATTCGACTGATTTGCTACATAAACAGAACGGTTTCTGAAGGGGTGGGGGAGGAGGCTATTTCTCTTTCTATAACTATCTGTGTATATATATGTATATATATATTCCTAATAACTGATTGTCAGGTATTAATTCCCTGCAATTCATAAATACTTGTACTAAATTTCATGCAAAATGATTTCATAACATATCGAAATTATTTTGAGCAACCCTGTTAATGAATTACCAATTCTATGCTCACACTTCTCCACTGAAAAGCCTCCTTTTAAAATTCTAATAAAATTTCCTTATATTTAACGAGATGTATGCATTTAAAATACGCTTTTAAGAAATACCGTCTATAGACCGTAATAGTACGAAATTCTTTTATGTATTCCCGAAAAGGAGCCACAGTAATTATTTACACTAAAAAGAATACACCTATTTAATTATAACTCATTAATATTTCACCCTGGTTTTACATCATAGTACGTCATCGGAATTCTTTTTGGGGGGGAAGGCGTAAATAAATTATTTAGTCTATACATATACTTTTTTCTGGGGTAAACATGCTTTTAAGCATCTTTATAATATATGTTAATTCCATTACGTTGAATGCAGCATAAACGCATTAAAGTGCGCTTAAATAAAAATTTGTTCATAGGCTCTAATGTCACAAAATTATTTTGTCTCCGTAAACGAACCATAAACATTGTATACACCAGTAAAAACTATTCAGCTTATTCTACGTTTTTCATGAATAATTGTTCGAAACTTGACGTGATTTGGCTGATTACATTGTCAGAACACTTTTGCATGGTCCTCTAATAAGGAAGACTAAGAGCACATATTTTCTGCAGAAAACACTGGTTTAAGCATGTCAGTAATGTACGCTAATTTCATTTTGTCGATAGCAAAGTAATAATGTCAAAATGCATTTAAACAAAATTCTCCTCATATGTTGTAATAAGAATTTTTTGATGTGTCACTGTACACAATCCATAAAAAAAAAAATTTATAAACCTAAAAAAACTGTATAGCTATTTCTATGCAGAGCCTGAATGTGTATGCCAATTTGCAAGTCAGTCGGAGCATTTTTGTGGCCACTAATGCGGTACATAGAAATTCTGCCCATGGGCTGTAATGATATAAAAAAAAAAAAAAAAAAAAAAAAATGGTGTGTCCCTGTTCACGAACTACTAATGGAATACACACCCAAAACTATACAGCTGATTCCGTGGTGCACATGAACATGTGTACCAAATTACAAGTCAATAGCTTGATTTTTGTGGTAAGTACCGCGGTACATACAAATGCTTTCCATAGGCCCATAATGATAAGAAAAACTTTCACGTATCCCTGTATACGAACTACAAATGGTATACACACCTAAAACTATACAGCTGATTCCGTTGTGCTCATGCATATGTGTACCAAATTGCAAGCCAATACGTGATTTTTGCCACCACTATCGCGCGACACACAGACGGACAGACACACAGAGGGAACCCGAAATCCTTTTGAGCCTCAACAGAGGGCCTCCGCTGACGTTTCGGAAAAAAGTTGCAAGTCAATAACTTGATTTTTGTGGTGGCTATCAAGGTACATGCAAATTCTTCTCATAGGCCGTAATGATACGAAAAAATTTGACGTGTACCTGTACACGAACTACAAATAGAATACACACTTAAATATATACAGCTAAATTCCGTTGGGCTCATGAATATGTGTACCAAATCGCAAGTCAATAGCATGATTTTTACGGCCGCTATCGCGATACATACAAATTCTTCCCATAGGCCGTAATGATAAGAAAAACTTTGACGTGTCCCTGTGTACGAACTACAAATGGAATACTCACCCAAAACTATACAGCTGATTTCTTGGGGCACATGAACATGTGTACCAAATTACAAGTCAATAGGGTGATTTTTGCAGCCGCTATTGCGCGACAGACAAGCACACAGACGGAACCCAAAACCGTTTTGGGTCTCAACAGAGGCCTCCACTGACGTTTTGGCAAATACTCAATAAATCTCTAAATATTCAGTAACCGGACTTGTTAAATCTAATAGATATTGAAAATATCTAAATCTTGTTATGATCTAACATATTACATCTATTAGACATTGAAAAAGGCAACTATAAACTTTGTCTACATTTAAAGATATCTACATTTAAAGATATCTCTTCATTATAGATATCTATAATTAGTTCAGGATATCCAGGTACCTTCCATGGTTCATTGGAAGTAATTTAGATGTTTAATGGATATAAGTAACTGTGTGGATATGATGTGCTTCTTATGGGTTAAACTGAAGAAAGTTCTCTTTTTACAAGAAAGAGGAATGGTCATTAAAATTCTCGGGCCGGATTCCATTCTCCCAGAAGTGCCGCTGTTCGAATAGAAGCCTGCTTAAAGACATTCGAGAAATATTAATATTCATTACGAGTAAACTGCTATTTTCAAATTTGATAACAGAGGCTTTTTCCACGAGAATAAAAATTCTATTAATAAATTGCAACTCAAATTTTTGAGAAATCCCGTAAAATTTGATAAATGTGGTTATGGGATTGAATTTATAGGGAGGAGCTTACACCTCATAATTACCTCATCTCTGGCCTTGCTTTAAATTTTTTCCTAACAAGTAATAAGAAAACGCAATCCAAAGAGTTAAATATGACTATAAAAGATAGACAAGGAATTTTTCATTTTTTATTTTTTTTTTAATTCAATAAATAAAGTATTAACACGTTCACGCCGTCGTGTACCACCAGTGGCTCACAGCTAGTTCAAGATGCGGAAAAATCTTATTACAGATGTCCTGAATAACTTGTTTAGGCTTGGCTATTTTTTCGTAGTCGCCAACAGACCAAAGATAAATTTACCACATATCAAATTTAAAAAAAAATTAACGTTTGGTTAAGAGGACTTTACCTCGCACTAGTGCTATGCTATGAGCAGTCGGTACGGTGACCATAGAGTACCTTTATAATATTAAAAATATAGTGTTAGATTATTACTATAATTATACATTTAAGAAAATACTTCTTTATTCTAAATAAATGAGGAGTAAATTGGTAATAAGCATGTAAGTAATTTTCTTACTACTTTTTCAAAATTTAGAAAAATATTTCAAAATAGACTGTTTTCGAATTTAGAGGACATACGGTCATCCTATTATCGGTGACAATCTGGGACTCTCCCCATATGGTGGTCCGGTACATGAAATTCCAATTTTGATACACCACGAGAGGCTGCCCGCGTTAGTAACCCCTAAAGTTTAATACGCATTTTTACGAAATCTATTTAAAACAAAAGGTTGAATCGGAGGCTGTTAAATGCTCTTTGCGTAGATCTAGTAAAAGGTAAAAGCTACCTCAACCTTTATTAAGGACCAAAAAAAAAAAAAAAAAAATTCTCATTAGAAATCAAATGATCCCAGAAACCCAAATATACCAATCAAATCTCTCCCTGTCACCGGGTGCGTCATTATAGACACCGGCAAAACATGTCAAAAGTATGTTGCAAGAATTGGACACTTTCGCTTGGAAATTTCGTCAAATACGTTCGATAGGTCTGTTTTAGTTATTAACTCAGAAAAATATGCAAACCAAATAAACCGGCGTGAACGTGTTAAAAATTACTTCCTTGTATTTTTAAATACCGACTTTTCTTTAAACTTTCTTTGCAATTATTGCAAAGTATGTTCATTAGTAGTAACACAAGTTTTTCTGTTTATTTTAACGTAATTAGCTAGCATAGCAGAAACGTATTAGCATTTCTTTCTTCTGAGATCAGAACTCGAATTAATTTTTCTTTAAATTATTTAACTTCAAACATTAATTTTTAAATATTTTTTTTTGTAACACGTGTTTACGTTGTATATTGAGAATGATGAAATATTCAATTTTTTCCCATGTAGTTCATTGCGAGATATTGGCTTTATAAATGGAAGTGACAGACTCTAAAATTTTGCTATAACAGTAACATTTTCTATGTTTTTTCAGTCATTAATAATTTTTTATTAGAAAAAGCAATGAAATTCTCACGCTACGTTAACGAAAATAAGATTTGGTATATTTCAATAAATTTTTCCTGTTACAAATATTCTACATTTTTTTTTCCTTTTTTGTTTTTTCCAATTCTTCATAAAAATTGCTTTTGAAGTTACATTTATAATCTTAATATTATCTACATAACAATTTTCTAAGTGGACCAGCTACGATTAAATTTTGTAGGAACGATACGATAGCGACTTAAATAAAATACGTGAGGGGGGGGAAATGTGAGCATTATAGCACACAGACTCAGTTCAGCGATCTAATAATAATAATAATAACAATAATAAAAGGAAATAACATTTGTCTGATAAGATCATTTTACATGAAAATTTATTTTTAAAAGTTTCATCTTAGCAATCTCTTCAGGCCTCCTTTTTAAACCTATCAATACTTTAAAGATATAAACAAAATATGAACTTTTGTCGTAAATTGACTGAAAAACGCGATAATAAAATTATATGCAAAATAGGTACTCAGTTTTAAAAATAGTAATAAATACCCAAACGAACGAACGAACGAACTTATCGCCAATAGGGCGGCAAAAAATTTAAATGTCGCCGTAGGGTTGATATACTAAAGCTGGTCCTGTCTGTTGAAGTATGAAAAATTGAATCGTCAAACATGAGTTTTATTTTGAAACTTCTTTTAGAGTGATTTGGTTTAACTATCAATAGCGTTTCATCCCACAAAAACTAATAATTTGGCTTCTGATGAATTAAAATTTAAATAGGGAGGTGAAATTGGTATGAGTTTAGAGTTTTTTAAAGGTAAATAAAATGTCTTCGCTGGTATTGTTTTAAAATTTTATTTAAAGTATAGTTAAATATCTTTAAATGAAGTATTGTAAATATTTCAAAAAAACTCTATATCTATTGCTACTCCAAGAGTTTTCAGTATTTTAAAATTGTAACTACTTTTTAACTTTCGAATAAAGTTGAAACGCACTGAACTGTCTGCTCGTATGTCTCTCTTAAATTATATTTCAGTGTAGTATCTCCCCCATTGAAAATAGTATAAAATAACTGAACCGGTTTATGTACACAATATAATCAAACTAATTTTGATGTATTTTTGTTTAATCAAAAAGAAATTCCCTAAATATTCATTGCTTTGCACAGTTAAAGATATTAAATTAACATACTTTATTCAGTTATATATATTATGAATATGGTAAGACGAGCATTAATGACTAGTTTGCAGATCTAAACAAAAGTATTCAGATGTATTATGGATTACAAGAGGAAATTGTCAGAGATTCATTTTCTATTATGAGGTTTTTATTACATTAAAATTTTTAATACATTCTATGTGCGTAAGTAATTCTTAGTCAATATACAGGACAACTAAAAAATCCTTACTTTTAAGGTAAATTTTTAAATGTTTTTGCTAATATTTATTCTTCCCGCAATTAAAGGACTTGGATGTGTCATCAAGGAGGTGAAATAAATTTATACAATGCAAATGTGGTACAGAATAATCTATGCGAGCCGTGTGACTTTTCTTTCTTGTCTGTTATAAAGTAGTTATTGTATCAGAAGTAACTGTTGTACTTGACCGATCTTGTTCTTGTTGCTCGCAAGGAGGCATGCAGCTGTGGAAACTTCTTTTCCGGTCTGTTTCTTCAATGGTACGCATGTTTTCACTTTTTATCTATGCTAGCCACCGATACGTCTCATGAGAAAAATGCCAGTTTGTTCTAACAAAAACGAATACCATGGACCAATGATCTCCAAATCGACATAAACTACATTATAAGGACTTTGAAATTGATTTTTTTAATTCTTTTTTTTTTTAAATGCGAATGTGTTTGTAAACAGCAAAAATATTCTCACCATAATACAAACGTTAAATTAATTTCAGTTATACCGTAGCCAAGAACAAGAATTCCATTGTTAAAATGATTACAGTAATCTGAAAAGTTAAATATTTTGGGTTTCTTTAAATATGATACGAATACTGAAGTTTACGCAGGAAAGTTACCTGTAACTTCAGAAGATTTGAAATATACTAATGTTGCAGTAATACTAATGTTGCAGTAATTATAAAATTTATAATAAAACTGAAAACAGTTAAGTATGTATAAATCTACAGTTTGAATTAAAATATATCACTCAGATTTATAAAAGTTAACTATGAGTTACAAAACACAAATCGTTTAAAGATGTCGTTTGTAAGTCTCTACAACAGTTATCGTTCGACTACGTTTCTTGCGACCATGGAAACCTCTGCGCTTGTGCTGACTCAATGAGCCCAGCATTATAATAGGGGTGATAATCCTTGTGGTTGAGAGAAAATAAGTAAACGAGGAATGATTAGATGTTTACCAAATCACAGTTGTCGATAATTTTGGCACTCCCCCAAGCCTTTAGAATCGTCCTCTATGGTAAGCGCGGGAATCGTGGTCGCATTGTATCAAATGTTTCTTTAGAAGATAACAAAGCATTTTGAAAATATAAATATCAAACTTTTCGCCTTTTTTTTTTTTTTTTCTAATTACGAAAATATACGGTGACAATAAGAAGGGTTTCTATATCAGAATGAGGTAATCTGCATAAATCTTTAATAAATACCATTCCGTAAAATTCATGCAACAATATTTTTTAAGTTTTCTCCGGCTTATTTAATCTCAGAATCTTTGCTGAGACTTAACGTGGATATTTCTATAAAAATTCACTGTGTTGTTCATAACTCCAGTATGTTCGCTGGTTTATAAAGAAACAATCTTTTTAGTAAAAAATGTATCTCTGTACGCTGACCCTTTAATCTTCTATCAGGCATCTTTCTTTCTTTCTTTTTTTTTTTTTTTTTTTTTTTAACAACGTTAAAGGAATTCTATTTTTCCAATAACAGTACGGAAAAATATAATTAACGATAGAGATTATGCTAATATATATATCGACAATCCCGCACAAGATCACGTACAGATGTTGCCAAAAGGATAAACGATGAATTTCTTGCCCAAAATTGTTTTTTAAACTATCTTCTATTTTTTTTTTTTTTTTTTTTTTTTTATCTTAAAAAAAGAAAAAAAAAGTGTAAAATCAAATAAGTTCTATTTACAAAATATCAGGAAAAAAAAAAAAAAAAACTCTTAGAAAAATTGTATAAAGGCATGAAAATATATTGATGGATGATGAATAGGAGTTTGGGAGTGGGCTTTCTGATAATTTAAGAATAACTCAAGATTTAAGATTTTGCTGTTTTCGTACAAAAAGCATCGATATAGACATTAAAAGAAGTATTTTTGTATAAGTTTATCTATGTACGAGTGTGTATTAATATATACTTTTGTCTACCATTTTAAATTTTTGGACAACTAAATTATAGCCATGGTGATCTTTTAGGACTATCTAACCATTCATGGTTTTCGTGAACCTTGAGAATAGGTATTTAACTCCTTTTTATTACTGACTTAATTTCTTTTGAAAATTGCTAAATTAATTTTTAAAAAATGGCATAGCTGATTAGAAATATATGGGGAAAAAAAGTTAGCATTTTTAATTTCAGAGACATTTTTGGTATGGAAATATCCAACTTAACCTCATTAAATTTAAATAAAATTTAATTAAAAAAAGTATATACATTAACTAAAAAACCTTGCAAAAGTTTTTTCAAGCCAAAAGAATAGCCCATCCCTTCATTAAGTTAAAAAAAATAATGATAAAAAATGAGTGTATCGTCAAACTACCAAGGCGTGTTTTGGCTTACTAGTAACTTGAACATTTAGCTTCCTCTGAAATATTTGTTAAATTTTGGAGTAGTGCTGCTATTTACCGAAGAGAGAAAGAGCAAAAGTTAATCCCTTCGGCCTTGACGTCCTAATACTAGAACACATCTTTTATATTGCGCTATTTTTTTTCCCAAGAATTTTAACTTCAAAATTTAGTGTCCTACTAATAATATATACAAGAATAGCAGTATGCTACCATTTTTGCTCAGTAGATGATAGGACATCCCCAGCAGAAAAAATAATGGAAGCGTCTAGGCATTTCTATCTAAATGCTGAGTGCATCTTTCCTACTAAACTCTACACATGAATCTTTTCTACTAAAATTACTTCATTTTGTGAGAAATGTGAAGTATTTGCATATTTTCATGCAAAAGGAAATGGTTTAAAAATTTTACATACAAAATAATTGTAAACAGTAGTACATAAATTTTCACTTTTTGGTTAACTATAACTTTGTGTTCTACTATTAAAACATTTTTTAATTTGGTAACTGGTAGAATGTTATAATATTTCATTATTAAGATACTTGTATAAAATGTAGAATATCTAAACATGCATTGATTTTTTTTTTTTTTTTTTTTTTTTTTTTTTTATCTGCCCAATTTATAATTCAGGGCCGAAGGGGTTAAAAAATGCATTAAAAAACGTGGAAAGAGGATATCAAACTGATGAATATATTTAAAAAATAATAATAAATGTTTGGTTTTGCTGTGACGCCAGTTAACGTTAAAGGGTTTAAATTGTCGTTAAACGTTAACCTTTCGGAGGACATGTAATAATTTATTTAACGAATAAGATGCAAGGAATATCTTATCGTTGTAAGATTTAAGCAGACGATTTTAAAGATCGTAGAGCAGATTTCTTCTATCAAAGAATATGGTGTTTTTCAGTCTTCCATAATTTAATAAGGATTTAAAATTCATATTGTAGATTTTATGTTAACTGGAGAAAGCAGACCGAAGTAAATACAAATTTTATCATTTATTTATTTATTTATTTATTTATTTATTTATTTATTTAATTAATTATTTATTTATTTTTTTTTTAAGAAAATATTTTATAAATAAGTTTTTAAAAGTTCAATCTTCAGATTTCTTTCTATAGTCAGATGCTAACGTAACTTAAATGAAACTAAGTATTTGCAGAACTGGGATCTAAATCTGTGTGAAGTTTTTAAACATTTCATAATATGTCTAAATTACTTCTTGCATATTTTTCTATGATGAGTAAATTATCATGTATATAAATTAACTGTGATGAATGTTCTTCTACCGCATGAGTTATTCACTTCAGTAGTTTTACAAAATAGGAAACTTTTCTGTTTTCATTTTATTTGAAACAAATTTGAACTAACGTGATTGTTTATTGATCCATCGAATCTTGCATCCTCTTTTCAATTTCTCTTTTCTTAACCTTTAAAATATAATGATGTCAATAACTATTTGAAATTATTTGTTTTATGAAGTGACTTCTTTTAACACTTAACAAAAATTAACCTTCACATTGGTTTTACTTTTAAAACTGTCATCCTATTTTTACGGCTTCATTATTTTTACTGGTAATATAGAGCAAATAATTTCACAACATATTTTCTATATAATAGTATAAAACTATTTGAATTCGTAGAATTGTTTATGAACTTTAAATTGTTAGATTATTTTAATAAAGATGAGTTTTTTTAAATTTAAATATATATATTTTTTTTAATTATGCATTTTTTCTTTAACTAATCTAAAAGAATATTAACTTTATTTTCTTCATGTATATTATCAATATTCAGTTGTCTGGTGAGTTCAAAATTAGAACGAATGATTAAAAAGTTTTTTTCGCGATTCATCATCCTTACCTTTTTTTTTTTTTTTTTTTTTCTTTTTTTTGGTGCCTTAATAAACACACAAAACTTTAAAAGAAAAGAGCTACTTAAAACTTAAATTTTATGTTAAACAGTTAAGTACAAGATTAAAATTTAATTTAATCTAGAATAGTATTATATAGATTTTTTATTTTTTTTTAGTTTTTTATTCAGGTAAGTCTTGATGCTTAATTAATATTATAGATATTTATGTATTCAAACTTTCAATAATAGTTCTGATCCGTAATAAGTACTTCGTTCAATACTGGGGAATATTTCGTTAATCTTGATATGATTCGTTTAAAGCTACATTTTTAGCTTGCTCGCTTTTACCCTTCTTATATATTTTTATAAGATTTTCACACTGATATGTATCTAAAATTAGGATTTAGAATTAGTTTAACAAGGAAATAGGCTTTTGCATTTTTATCCTGCTTGAAATGCTTAATTTTTCTCCTTTCTGACTTATTTGTTAGTCTTTGATGCAGGTTACATAACATTGACATCTTTTTAACAATATAACAATGCATATAAGCGGTGTTACTTGGGATTTTTTTTTTTTTTTTTTTTTTTTTTTAATTATTATTAAACTGTGAATAACAAATGAAAATTACTTTTTGATAAGTTTAACTTAGTCTTGCGTGGTTGAAATATAAATTTAAAATTTTATTCCAAATTAATTGCTCTTTGAAATATTAAAAAATAATTGTAAAAATGATGTTCATGTTAAAGCATAAAGCTTTGAACAGAAACATATTAAACATTATTTTTCAAAATAACTTTCTGAATATCAATTCTTGAATTCCTAAAACTTATTCAATTACGATAAAGTACCAAGTTTAATGGCACATATAATTAACCTTTTTATTTTCCTTTTTTTTTTTTTAAATAATAGATCATATCTACTTTATCTTTTTTTTTTTTTTTTTTTTTTTTTTAATGTTGAATATGTGTGAAAAATGAATTTCAATTACTACATTCTTTTTTTAATTTACAAATTTCTGCGCTTTTTAAGCTTTTGACCTAGTATTGAGACACATCTTTCCATTACTTTAAATTCCTTAATTAGTGTCATACTAATAAATACAAGAATAGCACTATGCTGCTATTTTCGATCAGTAGAGGGCAGGACGTCCCCAACAAAGGAGATAATGGAAGCATCTAGTAATTTCCAGCTAAAAGGTAGTCTTTTCTACTACACTCTACAAATGCATCTTTCTACTGAAACTACTTGATTTTCTGAGAATTGTGCAGAATTTTTGTTTTCATGTACAAAGAAATTTGTTTCAAAATAATTCACAAAAATTGTAAATGGTACATACAATAAATTTTCTCCTTTTTGGTTAATTAAAACTTAGTATTCTACAATTAAAACATTTTTTTTTTAATTAATTTCGTAGTTGGCAGAATGTTGTACTTCAAAATCAAGATATACATATAATGTAGAATATCTAACCATTCATTGATTTTAATTTAATTTTATTTTATTTTTTAAATCTGCACAATATTAAATTTAGGGCCGCGAAAGGGTTAATGTAGCAAAACAATTTTTGTGTTAAAAAGCCCACCAGCAGCTGAGCGGTTCTGCGCTTAAAACTGGTAGACGTGAGGTGCCGGATTCGTTCCTAGGTCGCACTCGTCTGCCTAACCGTTCGGAGATTCCGGTGGTTTTCCCCGGAACTCTCGTAAACACGGGCTAGGACCCCTTAGAAAGACCCCCATGGAGGGCACTCCCCTCTGGTCTGGGACCCTAGTACAGTCAATCAGCCTTAATCATCACAACCCTTTTTTGTGTTAACGCTCAGGTGGGAGCTTTTTTAATGAAAATTATATTAATGGGCAAATTCTAAATTGCGTTATCTTACGAATCAAAAAGAAATACTAAAAAATTTTGCTATATTAAAATTTAATACAATAAAAAAAAAAAAAAAAAACTACAGTATTGATTTTATGATCTCGCAAAAACTGGAACAAACCTTGAACATATTTTTCTGTGATTAAAAAAAAAAAAAAAAAAAAAAAAAAAAGTGTGTGATTAAATTTTTTTGAATTTCCAAAAGATATTTCATAAATATGAACTAGCAGTGAAAATAATTTAGCTTGTGCAAAACAATTACGTAGCTAGAACAGATAATACAGATATTTGTAACCCCCCCCCCCCCCAATAAATAAATAAATAAATAAATTATACAGGCACGACATTATTTCATTATTTAAAACATGAAAATCTGACATTGACAGATTTTAATTTAGTGCCAGAGGCCTACTGCTAAACTTGTTAATATCGACAAATTCTTCTTTAGTTAATTCGTGACGATCTAAATTCCATGATAAAGTTTTCATTAAATCAAACCAATGTGTTTCAGCTGCAGATATTGTAACAAATAACGTTGGAAGTCCAAACTGTCTTATAGCCGCAAAACAACGTTTTTTCTCTTTTTCCCAATGAGGGGGAGGTGTGCCTTGGGGGGGGACTCATGTCAAAGGTGTGCCTTGGGGGGGACTCGTGTCAAAGGTGTGCCTTGGGGGGGGAATCATGTCAAAGGTGTGCCTTGGGGGGGGGACTCATGTCAAAGGTGTGCCTTGGGGGGACTCATGTCAAAGTTGGGCCTTGGGGGGGACTTCATTCAATAAATCCCCATTCAATAAACCGACTGAAATAGGCCTCTAGCACTAATTAAGAGTGTATTATAAAAATTCGGCAACGCTGTACAGACTGAAATAGGGGTACCTTGGGGGGGGGTACTCATGTCAAAGTTGGGCCTGGGGGGGGGGGGCTCATGTCAAAGTTGGGCCTTGGGGGACTTCATTCAATAAATCCCCATTCAATAAACCGACTGAAATAGGCCTCTAGCACTAAAAAATAAATAAATAAAAAATAAAATAAAATCTTACCACTGTAAATCTTAGAGTAAAATTTTTTTTTAAACAAATTTCCATGCGGAAGTAATTAATACACATAAAGTATAATTAGTTTGTTATTATGGTGATGTACCAATATTTTACTGCCAGTCATCTTAATTTCTTTTTATAATGATAGAATGTACTAAGAGTAATTTTCTCTAAAGTAACATTTAAATTAATTCTTTTATATTTTTGCCTTTCTATATTTTGCCGTCAAATTTTCTGTATTACGTTTCGAGGTTTCTGAATCCAAAAAGGTTTTTAGCTGTTGGTCTGTATGTCAATGGGTTATTAGCATATACAAAAACAAATAGTAGCAAAAAGACCAAACTCGGTATTATATATATATTTTATAATATAGTCTAGAAATATGTAATGCTTCTAAAAATCTTGATCTTAATTAAAAATAGTTTGAAATAGCTTTTAAAACCATAATTAAGTTAAAAAGAATGTATGCATGTATACTATGTGATGTATGAAGACGTTGCATGGTAAATTAAAGTTATTTAAATACATTTAAACCTTATTATAAAATAATCAAAACAGTATAGTCAGAGAATTTAAATCGGAAAAATCAAATTTTCAGTTTAAAAAAAAATAAATAAATAAACTGATTTTAAACAAAGTTAAAACATGTTTTTGTTCCAAATACATACATACTTATACAAATAAAACTTTTCTACAATTTTCCCCATTCCCGTACTATGAAGGAAAATTGAATATGATTTTTATAAAATTATGTACTGGTAATAGATTATTTTGCAAAAGATTTTAGATGTTTCCTTCCCTCTTTCATTACAAATTAGGCCCAGAAAACAGTTGCATTGTGTAGAAACAAGTTTTTATATATTTTATATTTTCATACAGAAATTCAAAGCATGTTTGTTTTTGTTTAGAAGGTTAATTTAAAATGCCATAAATCTTAATATAAAGGAAAAGGTGTTAGAGTGCTATAATAATTATCATCAATTATTAATAAATTAATAATTTATCTGTCAGTTTCAGTAGATGTAGGCTAGTTGTGAAATAAATCGCAATTCAATAAATTTCTGAAAAAGAAAGCACCTACATATATAAGACTAGCAGGCAACGCCCGCTTCGCTGGTCCCTATTTTTAAATGAATCACTATGATTACTGAATTCTCAAAATTGCATTAATTTTTATCACGTGGGGGGAAAAAAAGAAAGGAAAGAAACAAAATCTGATTAGGAAAAATGTCGCACCGGGTTCTCACTGCCTTCGGAAAAAATTCCCAAAATGCTCTAACTCTTATTTCTATTATTTTCCCCCTTCGCCCCCCCCTCCCGTCTATCCTAATAATTTTACAAATTCGAAAATATCTGCAATCGATTTGTAAGTATCAAAAACCTCTATGCACCAGTTTTGAACGATCTATCTCTATTTTTATTTTTTTGCCCCTCCGCTCCCCCCCCCCTCCCAACAATTTAAAAAATTCGAAGATATCCGCAATCGATTTGTAGGTATCGAAAACCTCTATGTACCAATTTTGAATGATCTAACTCTATTTTATTGTATTAGCTATATTTTAAAGTCAAAATTTTACGAATATATGCTTTTTTTATTTGAGATATGAAGGATTTTGTGAAATCACGTTTTGCCCCCCTCCCTCCCTTGGGGGGCGAATTTTGTAAAATCTCTTCTTTGTGGATGCCTACGCCATAGAAAGAACAATGTCACAAAATTTCATGCTTCTAGGTCCAGAGGTTTGGTCTGGGCGATGATGAATCATCCCCTCACTCAGTCAGTCTGTCAGGAAGAACGATTTTATATATAGATTTATTATATCAATTTTGCTTTTGAAATAGTTGTCAAAGCTTTATTAATTTATTACAAAATTTAAATATTTTTAATTATTTCAAAGCTAGTATTTAGGTCCTTCGTTTTCTAGCATGAAAAAGTATCTATGGCCAAATATTGTAGAGCATTAGTTGATTAAACTGATCATATAATTTCGAGCAATTTTCGTGCTTACAACATAGCTTTTTTTTTCCGCAAAAAAATAATGTTCTTAGAAATACTATTATAGAAAAAATGGAAATTTCTTATTAAATAATATTGCGAAATAGGGAATTAAAAACTTGAAAACATGTCCTGAATATTTTTTTCGAAAAAAAAAAAAAAATATATATATATATATATATATATATATATATATATATATATATATATATATATATATATATATATATATATATATATATATATATATATATATATATATAAATATATATATATATATATATATATATATATATAAATTTATTTAAAAGTTTTATAAATAGGAATATATTTTAAAAACCGAATAATCAACTACGTCAGAAACGGCAAATATTGCAAATCCATACAGCTGTTTCGGTAGCCTAAAGCCGAAACAGCTGTATGCATTTGCAATATTTTTCTTTGGCGTTTCTGACGTAGTTGATTATTCGGGTTTTAATATTCCAACGCCAAGTCTCCTGTTATTATTAGGAATATATCTGTACTGATAAGTATAAAGGATTTAAGTCCAAAAATGTCGATTTTGAGTTAAGTACATAGTCAGACGCAGAAAAAAATTCTCCATCAATTGGTATAAAGGATTTAAACCCAGGTCATTTAGTCTTTGAGAAAATCAATTGGTAAAAAAAGATTAAAGTCAGAAATTTAGCAATAATCTTTATTATAAAATATTTAATTTATTTTTTTCCCTTTATTAAATGGAGATTGACAATCACTGAATGGTATAAAGGGTATAAATCAACCTAATCCCTTTTTCCTAATCGATTCTTCTGATTAGTTTTTAGTTAGTTTAACTTTATTTTTCGTTTCCTGAAAAATCAAGAATATGGACTTAAATCCTTTATACTTATCAGTACAGATATTTTATTTGAAGGTCGTAAAAACCATGGGAAAACTTGTTTTGGTCGAGACGGTAAATACCATGTTAACCCTGGCGCTGGTTCTTTTTAATAATTACGCATTTCGAAGTCATATGTATACTAGGCCTAGGACCCTAGAGCAGTCAATCGGCCTTAACCTTTTACACGCCCGTGTTCCATAAATGGAACATAGAATTAAAAATTCATTTAAAAATTAAATATCATGAATACTGACTTGAAAAAATTATCAGATATTAATAGAAAGATGAATTAATTTTTTGAAATGGAAATTACAGTTCAATCGTAAAAGGGGAAATATACAGAAAATTATGACCTATTTTACCATTTTTCCTTTTATCCCACAGTTTAAAAATTCACATAATTTAATAAAATAAGCAAATGCTTATAAAAATGGGCTGGCATTTTAAAAATAACTTGCATTATTAAATTAAATTAACATAAACTAATAATATTAAATATAATAAATATTAAATTAATAATATTGAATAATATTGAATTATATTAAAAATTTTTTTACACATTTTTAATGATTGAGTACTTTAAACTAAAGCCATTATAAGGCAAAATATGTAAAAAACGAATTTAAATTACACCTGGATCTGAACGCGGTGTGTTAAAGGTTAATTCCCACTACCAACCTATGTATATTAATATAAAGTTTTTAATCATTGCGTATGTCTATAATCAGCGTTACTTAAAAACAAATAATTGCAGGAATTTCAAATGTTTTTTGAAAGTTATGAGGTTTCTACTTGAAAACTCTGATAAATATTAAGTTACATTCATGTAGAATTTAAGGATGCTTTTAAAAGCCTATTCTAAATGCTTCACTTAACTTTACACCCGCACCTCTCCCTGTAAGTACTACAGTGAAACCTCTCAAGTTGGTTACCCCTATAAGTTGGACGCTTTTTCTCGGAACGGAATGTATCCATTAACATTATGTCTAACCCCTATAAGTTGGATACCTCTCTAAGTTGAACACTTTTTCTTGGAACCGTAGGTGTCCAACTTAGAGAGGTTTTACTGTATATCCAAACGGGGTTTGAGGGAGGGGGGGGGGCTTAATTATATGCCAGATAAAATTGTTCTTAAACTAGTTTGAAAATTTAAGTTTATATTCATTAATTGTTAACTTACCCCTTTACCTGCATCTATGTTTATAGTACTAAAATGCAACGTGAGAAAAAAAAATCGTGATTGCTGCATCGGATTATTTTTAATGAATATTTATTCTCAGAGTATTTAATGTTCATCATCGCGTTTTCGCCACAGGAGTGTGACAGTAAATTGTTCAAACTTAAACAAATTTGTAAGCAAAAGTGTATGTTTTTAAAACTAATCTAATGTAAACAATTATAGAATTTCTTTTTTTAAATATAGGATTGTATTTTAAAAATACAGTTTTGAATGATAATTGCTAACAATCGTAATCGAGCCGGAAGGACTTGTTTTTATTCTATACTGGATTTCATTTTAATATTTGCAGTTGTTCTCATACGATAAAATTTCTCCAACTTTAGAAAGTCTATTCTGATTTTTCAACTTCTAAACCGTAAAATTTCTACTTTCAGAATCATTTTTTAATCGATAATTTTTTTTTTTTTTAATAACTTGAAGAATATTAATAAGCATATTCTTCAATATATTTTAGATATAACATTAAACCTTCTTTTGAATACAATAAATTTACAGAGAATTTTAAATAATGTAATTTTTATTTGAAATAACTATTTCTCTTAAAAGACACCTCCCTTCTTTAATATCTTAGATTTTTTTTTTTTTTTTTTTTTTTACTGTTGCATTTTAAATTTACGTTCTTAATTGTTAATTATATGATTCTTTGTCATGAATATTAAATATAACCGTGATTAATCTTTTATCTTGATACTTTTTATCAAGTTTTAATTTACTTACTAAACAGATATATTACTTTAATTTGTAGTTCATTCTACTAATAAATTTAATTCTCATTTTAACTTAAAAAACATAAGACTGCGATTTGGATCAGAAAAACTCCTTTAAATTTCAAATGCGTAGCAAAGTTGGATACAGGTTGACAATTATTTTGACAGTAGCAACAAATTACTAAATGAACATGCTGGTATTAACCAGTTAAGATAAAAAAAATAATAATAAAAGATTGCTATACGTTCTATTATTATATATGACTTTCAGAAGAATTGAATGCTTATATAATATGAAATTCCTAAGTATATATATTATGTAGTAAACTGAAATCATTTTCATGAATATATTCTTATTACATAACTTAACTAGTATGTTTTGTGGCCACCACATAACTTTCTTCTATGTTTTCCTATACAAATTCATTCAGTAAAAATAATTTATTAAAATTTTTATTAAAAAAAATTATCTTCCATGATAATGCAGACGATTTCCATATAAGAGAAGTAGTGTAACACTAAATATCCAAAAAATGTCCATTTTATTCTCAATATTAAAAAAAAAAAAAAGTATCGATACCTTTCGAAAGATACCCATCTTGAAAATTTACTCCCCCAGGTGGGGGGAAGCGATGCCCTCCACATGCACAATTTTATTTTTCCTAGTTAACGACTACTATTATCAATAATTCATATTAATTTTACAATCACAAGCAGGGTTGGGGCTTAGGACGTCTGAAACTGGTTTTGGACAGGACAGGTGGTTTTTACCGTCCAAAAGTGTCTAAAACTGTCCGAAAGTGTCCAAAACCTAAAATTATAAGAAATTCTATTCCCTACATTCTCAGTAGCAATTATAATTAGTAATTAAAAGTATTTTATGCTGAAATTTTTTACCTTTTTTTAAGTTAAAAGAAATTTACAATTTATAAATAGCTATAAAAAAATTTAATTTTAATGACTCAAAAAATTTTCTTACAATAAAAGATGTAAGATATTATATTCAAAATGAATAATTTGTCTTATTTTTAATTGTAAAATAGTTTTGCATATCCAATATTTTACAGAAATTATTTTTAAAACTTCTTTCATAAATTACATACATTAAAAGATACCAAAAATAAAATATATATAAAAGTTATAATTCGGCAATAAATAAAGTATATGCATTTTCAAAAACAGCAGGTATGCCCCCCTACCCCCACCAAAAAAAAAAAAAAAAAATCTTTAAAGTGTGTATTATTTAATATTTTTTTTACATATATATTTTCTCATTTATTCAAAAATAAAATATGTTCGTTTAGCTGCACATTTTTAATATTTATTTCAAGATGATTTATTGTAAATCACACACACACACACACATATATATATATATATATATATATATATATATATATATATATATATATATATATATATATATATATATATTAATTTGTTCTTTTGATATATTTATTCACGTTGCTTATATATACTACGTATGTATGTGTGTGTAAATATTATAAATATCAATATTTGAGGTACAATTATCCACATTTTTCCATTAAAGCTTCAGTAATAAATTTTTACTTTTGAATATTATAATTGTTAATATATGTATCTTTCACTAAACATTATGGAATATACTGGAAAATGTTACAAAACAACAATAATTATAATAATTTTGTAATTTTTTCAAATATTTGCATAATTTTAATAAAATATAATTCTACTGAAAAATATAGTTTTGGACAGTTTAAGACACCAAGGTTTTGGACAGTACGGTAAAAACCATGGTTTATACCGTGGTTTTTACCATAGTGTTCGAAACCTTGCCAACCCTGATCACAAGTTAAAAATAACTCTCATTATGTACATTTATACGAAACTTTGTCCTATACTGCCATGTTAAAAATTTAGCAAAAAAATAAAAAAAATGCTATTACAGCGCCACCTGTTGAGCGATTGATCCCCAAATCTAATCAGCACCAGTTTGTCAGGGTCCAACTAAATACCAAGTTTGGTTAAATTTCGTTCATTGGTTCGTGAGATACAGCGTCCACAAAATTCGTGATACACACACACATTTTCTAAAAACTATCAAATCGTGTTCAGGACATCCCAAAACGTGTAAATCCATAGAAAACCGGAGTTCGAAAATTTTCTCGAATCCAATACTTTCTCTATATTACATATAGAAGAAAGTAAATATATACATTTTAAAAGTTAGTGTATGCAGCATTTACAAGTTCGTCATAGTCTATTCTTGAAATAAGCTACTAAGGAGGAGACAAATACAAAACATACTATTGATCTTTATAATATTTTGCATTTACAGAATTTTTTTAAGTTCTGCTTCATCAGAACTTTCAGTTATATAGCATATCATGGTATACTATTGATTCAACTAAGGGATACAATTTGGTTGCATAAATTAAAATTTATGGTGAACGATTTTTTTAGTTTATTGTTCACTCACATCTTGCAATAGTAGAACATAAATCTGTAAGTCATGACTCTCCTCCTTTACTTCATCTTCCGATTTTAACACTAATCCAAAAACAATCTGGATATTTTTCTACTTTTCAGGTGTAAGAATGAAGTGTATAGCTTTTTATTAGCAAAAAAACTAATTTTAATATTCTATTTTTTTTTTTTTTCTGAATGCTTATATGAAACTAAGCACCATTGAATGTAATTAAAGCGTTAATTTTTCACAGTTGTCAATCCTTTAATTTTTCCGGAATGCCACAGATCGTTAAGTAATGTTAATGTATTTGTCACTCTCTACAGTCACGTAATCTCTTCCGGTTCAACCACCACTTTCCTTTAAAGATCAGGAGTTAATGCTTGATTAAACAATGCATCGTATTGTTTCAAATACATTTTCTCAGACACATTTAGATCAGGACATTTTTCATAGTTTGTCTATTGTCAAACAATTGTCAAATTATGTTTGAACGTAAATTAAATTGATGATTGCAATTTTGATTGCATGTAAAAAATTGTTTCAGTAATTTAGAAATATTTTTGCAAGACACTTACAACGATAACGTAAAATTACTTCTAAAGAAAACTTAGCAAGTTCTTAACTAAACTATTTTTATATTTGGTGCTTCCTATTTCTTTCACATCCCGAATGGTAGAACGGCGAGCTCGTAGAAGTTACTTTTTTTTTTTTTTTTTCTAAATAGTCGCACTAGAGCTGCGCTATGGACAATTGGCAACTATCACCCACTAAAAAAAAAAAAAAAAAATCTCAAGATATTCTGCAGATGTTTTTAGAGAAAATCTTAAGTTATTTGCCCATTCTTAAAAAAAATGTTTACGAAATTTCTTTAGAATGTCTTCAAAATTTCTTCAGATATTTTATGGAAAAAGGTAAATCTTCAAAATATTTTTAAATATTTCAAGAATGTCTTAAGAAAATACTATTTTCTCAAGAATATTTTTGAATTTTTTTAGTGGGGTGGGATTTGCCCCTAGGAGTGATCTGGGGATATGCCATCACCGTACTTCGAATGATTGTGGGTTCGATACTAAAGCTTTCTGAAGACTTGTGTGTATAATTATGGTGGCTGGTGAACGTAAAATCGGGCATAGCTGCTAAATTTCCGTCTCGAAATTTTAATATTTCTGAGTTAACAAGGCAGATGTTAAAAATTGTGAAAGCATGTCTTCAGAACACCTCTGCCGTGGATCCTAGACACCAATTCTCTGAGTAGCCGTATTGGGACATTGGGCCCACTCGACCTTGCCTTTTTAAAATCTAAATTGTCACTCAATCTTTGTGGTAGACATTCGCTCGTCAGCAACAAAGTAAGGATGTATCAATTAAAAAAAAAAAAAAAAAAAAAAAAAAAAATGTTCACGTTTTAAAGTTTGTTTGGTCTGTAGTTTTCAATGAACGAAGAGAAACGAAATATTATTTCTTAATTTGTCCATTATCAAACGGTTTATGAAATTCATCAGACGTAAACTACATGCAATATTGTATTTTTGAATGTATGTGAAGTTATTATAGATATTTTTAGAAGTAATTTTAAGAGATATTTGCCAGAACCTCAACAAGCTAGCCTTTCTATGCAGTGTTTTTGGTAAGAAATTTCTAACAAAACCCTAACTTTGCACATTAACTCGTCTTGATTATAGATATTTTACAGTATTACAACAAAATTTTACTCCGGTAAAATATACTGTCTAATTATGTGAAAGTTCGAAGTGTGAATGGATTTAATTTTTAAAATAGTTTTTCTTAAATGGGTTTCATTATCAATCTTTAAAGCTTTTATATATATATTAAAAAAAAAAAAAAAATCTAAGGATGAAAAAATAAGCGTACTTTTTCATTATTTACATATATTCTTCATTTTGACGTAATTACTTCGTGTTGTAAGATGCCACTGTGTTAAACTAAATAGTTTACGAAAATTCTGAATTCTAATGCATTTTTTTTTTTTTTTTTTTTGCGCCAGTAATCTTGTTGAAAGAAATGAAACATTTGAAATCGGTAATCAAAGTTAAAATAATTTACAAAACTGCCATATATAATGAAAGTATTACATTCCGCGAAATCCAGATATCGTGTTTTCACTTGACTTGCATGTTTTCGATCGTAGTCCAAAAAGTTTTTTCTGACATTTAGTAGTGTATACAATGTTGGATGCTGGGTGGGGGTATTTTGTTATCCAAAGATATTTGTTTAAAGTAATTAGATTTTCAATTGAATTGGATATGACCGAGCAAAACTGGTACGTCGTTTATTTTGAACTAAACTTCGAGCTTGAAAAATTGTTTATGTAAATCAAACATTACTTGTGTGAGAATTAGTAATGTGAAAGATTCAACGAACGCAATTTCATTGATCTCGCTCAAAGCTCTTTAAGTAGTTAAAAAAAAAAAAAAAAAAAAAAAAAAAACTTATGTAAAACATAATTTGAAAAAAAAAAGATATTTAAGTATCAAATTATTCTCATATGTAAAGTTTCGAACAGTTATATGCCATAGAAGTTGATATATACCCTTCTCGTTTCCGGGAAATATTACAGTATAGCAGCGCTACCTATTAGTCGATATGCTTCCAAATTGAATCAGTATGTTTCATTTGGCCTTTTCACATATCAAATATTGTTTGATTATACGCAATAGAACCTGAGATATAGCCTTTCCTTAAATTTCGATAATCGCTGTATTAGAAGCGCCACATGTTGAGCGATTGGCACCAAAAATTGATAGTCACTAACTTATGTCAAGGTGCAACTACAAGTATATTTATATGCAATTCTGTGCAGTACTTCCTGAGATAAAACAATTTTAAATAAAACAGGTTTTGATATGAAAAACAATTATTTTTGGAAGATGATGATGATGAAAAAAAGTCCTTTTTTATTAAAGTTCTACAATTTAGCGTGGTGTACGCATTCTGCTGCTAAATACAACGCACTTGTATCTTCGTCATATCTCATCAAATAATTTTCTTAAAGATCGCGTTGCACTACAACTGAAACTACAAGATTCTCATCTTTCTATCTATTGAGTCATCCCATCATGCTTTTCCTTGTCAGACAGCATTTAAAATATTAGCAGTCATATCGAATTTCAGTAAGACATTGAACTTATTTCGTTATCGATGATAAGTAGTAGTTATCTTTCCTACGGTAACGATTTTTTAAAAGTATTTCTTAATCTCTCCACTCTTCTCTGGAGACATTTTATACAAGGGAAAAGACTTTTCGGCTGCTAACAGCCTTCAAGTTTACCTTTTTTGTAGAAGTTTGCTTATTCAACCGAATAATAGAATTTCTTTCCCCAATAACATTTACTAACATGAAAATCAGTTTTAGGCGAAATTACTGTTAAAAATAACGTATAAGTGTTCCACAGTGATCAAAATAACAATTAAATTTAGAAAATCACTAAATGATTAATCGTTACTGATGTAATGAAAACGAGTTAAGATTAAAACTCATCTTTAAAAAACTGCATAAAAGACTTTGAATAATAAATTTTAAATAATCCGGGAAAAACTGTATTGGATTGCTTAATTTATCTTGACAAGTACGACAGTTTTGTGTCAGTTAGGAAAGTGCTAAAATATAAAGCTTATCTTAAGCACATTTTTTCCCCCTTTTTAATATTTCAGAAATTAATAACGTAATAGTTATATTTTTCTTTTGCGCGTTTACCAAAATTTTGTTTATACAAACTTGTTACCTGTCAATCATAAAGCCGAAAATGAGAACAAGTACTTTCAATTAAGCCGTCAATGTCTAGAATAGACGTTTATGTATTTTCCTATTTTAAAAGTACTATATTGAATCAATCTTCATTTATAAAAAGAAATTGGTGTCAAGTAGATTATGAAACATCTTCAGATATTGATATTTCAACCGGTTCATCAAATTGTTAAAGAGTACTTCTAAATAAAATGTTGATTTCGATCAAAGAATTAGTCGTGTAATTGTATGAATAGAAGTTTCTATAAACTATTCAAATTCACGCGGCTGAGTTAAAAAAAAAAAAAAAAACATCCATAAAGAAAAAATTAACTTTTTAGAGCTATGAATATGTACATGCAAAAGACTTGGTTAGTGACACTTCCATTCTTCATATAAAACAAGGACAACTGATATCTACTATTGGAGAAACATATTTTACCTCTGTCATTCATCGTTAAGTAATGCTATATGCCCTCTCTGTAAATTATAAGTAATCCTGAAATATTCTTAATAATTTAGTTTCAGCTTGGCAAGTCTACATTTTTTTGGATTTTTCAAATTAAATTTCCTAATAAATTTAACAAGTCAGTTAAATTAAAAGTTCCTCTTTCATATCAAAAAATGGTGCATGATATTTTTCGCAAGTGTCCAATTTAATTTGCGCATTTTTGACAAATACTTAAAAATGCTCATACCACAGATTAAAATGTTTCATAATTTTCTGTCAAAAGAATTGTTAATATTAATTGCCTAATCCAGTTCTTATGTTACTTTTTATTAATTTGGACATAAAAATATCTAAGTTACTTAAAATGTCAATTCTGTGACGTGCTTTTTATAAATTCATTGAAATTGTGATAAAGCATTTTCCTTCATTTAATCTAAGTTTGAATTCTTATTTAAATTGCCTAATGATAGTATGCGATACGCAGTCAACTGAAATGTCGTTTCTTCTGAAATCTCCTTATGAAATAACTTTCAACAATCTGTACCATTTTTAAAGAAATGTCAATTGTGTATAATCATTCTAAAGGGGGGGGGGGGGTTCTTTGTCCCCAACTCTAATTCAAAATTTCTTGACGAATTTTAACCCACTTCCTCTCTTCCGATGAAGTTGAAAATTTTCATACATGCATAATTCCTACTACTGTACGTATTCACACAGTAACGGACTTAATCGAAAGTTAGGTGTCTGGACTCCAATTCCAGCTTAAAATTTGTTTTCGAATTGAAACATACTTCCTACAATCTATTTCAGATGAGGTTTTTGTATACATATAAAATATCCACATTATTATCCGTCGAACGCTATCCATACCTGTTGAATTGGAGACTTTAGTACATTTTTAAATAAGATTGTCTTTTAAAAGTTTCTTCTTTTCTTTTTATAAGGATAAATACATAAGATATATTTTAAAATATATATATATATATATATATATATATATATATATATATATATATATATATATATATATATATATATAATTTTTTTTTTTTTTAAAGATTAGTCAATTTTACTTATCTCAAATATAGGTTTCTTTTTTTTCCCCTTGGTAATAAAAATATTTTACTTTCTTAACTTTCAAAAAATAAATACTAAAAGTTATTTAAGAAAAAACGATTTTGTTTTTTTAAAATAAGTTTTTCACATATAAAAAAAACTCGCATATAACTGTCTTACTTTTTTTTTATTTTAAACATTCATTTTTTTTTTAGGGGGGGGGGCAGTTTCATTTCAGTAAATATTACGTACATATTTGCATATCTAAAGCAATTGTTCACTTCTAAATTTTTATCCTAAAATGCATGTTTTTAAAATAGTTTTTTTCTTTTTATAATTTGCTGTTTTCTTTCTAAATGCAGTGAAAGTGGATTGTTTTTAAGGAAGGCGGGGCACTAAGTTTGTAGTTCAAAATTAAAATGTTGCACTTCAAAATGCTTTCTCAAATATATTTGTGCCATGGAATTTATATGAAAAGCATATTTACTAAATGTTCCTTTTTAAAATTATAGTATTTATCCTTTAGTTATGGGAACATTAAAATGAATGCGAAGTTCAAAGAAAAAAAAAAAAATGGTTTTAACAAAACAAAATAGTTTAACTATTTCCTTTAAAATATCATTGTCATTTTTATAATGTTTATTTTTGAGAATTTGTTTAACTCGTTAACGCCCGAAATAATTTTGCAGAATATTATTAGCTGATTATTTCACTTCTAAATTAATATAGACAACTGACAGTAAAATATATTAACTTAAACAATTCTTCTGATAGTTTTAAAGCCTATTCTCATACCTGACGTTTAGTGTTCTAGCGAGAAAACTTCGAGATAGAAAAACTTTGAGATAACAGATTAATTTCCTATTATATGTTGGCAAAAATATCGAAAGTAAAGTATAATATATATTGTTATTCAACTTGAATTAAGTTAGTATACCTGCACAAAAAGCAAATATATGTGCGAAGAATGAAATATCATAAAATGGCTATCCAAATTATGAAATAAAAATTAATAGTAGGCATATAAAACTTTCAGGGATCATTTAGTGACACTGTAAACTGTCACTAAACAGCAGAAATCCTTCTAAAGAACCACAAAAAATATAAATGCCATTTTATCAGCTGTCCTCAAATGAGCGACACTGGGCGCTAATGGGTTAATGCATAAATATAATTTATATGGAGGCAAAAATATTATAATGTAATATATAAATCAAATTATAAGCGATTTGTTTTCCTACGTAACTTTTATCGTTTATACTGTGTACAATCTATGAATTACGCATATACAATAACTGAATGAATAAAAAATTAAGTTCAACTCGCGGGAAAAAAAAAAAAAAAAAAAAAAAAAAAGTTGATTCAGTGATGTACTCGTTTAACCCTTTATCTACCGCATTATGAAATAGACGAAAAATGTATTTGAAATTCTCTTCTTTTCTCCTTTTAAGTATTTAAAGATAAAATAGTAGTACCTAAAGTAGAAGTGGTATTTAAAGATAAAAGCAATAAAAATTATAAATCACCTTAGCCTAATAACTGGTGAGTTTTTAGTGATGTGCTATACTTCAGTGTACCATCGATACATGGATGCCCCCCCCCCCCCAAAAAAAAGGAACTTTTTAAAAATTATATATTTTTGTATGTCCTTTATATTTTTTCTAGAATGGATGGTAAGTTATTGAAGTGATATATGAATTTATAACACGTGAAGATCTTGGAAAATTTCCAATCAAAAACTTGGGTTGGGTTGTAGGGATTAAGGCCGATTGACTGCACTAGGGTCCTACGCCTGACGGGGAATGCCCTCCGTGGGGGGGGGGGGTCTTTCTTAAGAGGCCCTAACCCGTATTTACGCAAGTTTCAGATATAACCATGGAAAATTCCGAACGGCTAGGCCGACGAGAGTGACCTAGGATCGAAGCCGGCACCTCGTATCTACCAGCTTTGAGCGCAGAATCGCTCGGCCTCTGGTGAGCCTCCCAGTCAGAAACAGCGATAGTACGCTATAAAATCTTTTCTTGAACAAAAATGGTTACATGTAGCGTATCCGCGCCATGTAATGAGATCAAAATACCATTGGGTATTTAAAAAAAAAAAAAAAAGAAAAGAAAAAAACACGTGAAATCAAATTTGTAAAAAAATGCCAAAGTGATTTTAATAATATTATTATAATAATATCTGCTTTATTTTAAAGCACCATCAGTAGATAGTTAGCATATAGAAATTGCTGTACATTACGTGAATTGTAGAAAAATTCATAGAGAGGATACGGGAAATAATTCATATTTTTATTAAAATTTCTCGTAGAAAATATTTTAAACTTTTTTTTTTCTTTATGCTGTTACCCAAAATGACTTTTCGAGTGGAGTTGACTTTTTTTTTTTTTTTCATATTATCTATATTAAAAGCATACATGTATGCAAAAGGAAGTGTAAAGTAATTCGGATACATTGTCTTTTATTGTAATTACTGAAACTTTATTTTCAAATTCATAGAAAGTATGCATCTGAACTAAATTTTAGTTATCTATAGGGTAGGTGCTCCAGTGATTGGCATGCTCCAGTAATTGAAATCAATCCCAAAATAATTAATAAAAATAAAATCATATGCTTTACATATGTGTTTTAACATTTTGTCTAACACTGGAGCATAGGATGCTAATAAAACTGGTAAAATGAATAACTAACAGTGTCAAACACTGGAACATAGGGTGCCAATTACTAATAAAAGGAAAACCTAGAAGTGTCAATTACTGTAACAGGTTGTCGAATAAAAATTCATTAAAAAAAAGTATATATTTTAACATATGTGGTTCTGGATGTCTTTCATGCCATATGTACTAACTTAAGATTTCTAGAAAATATTTTCTGATGACCAGAAGATTAAAAACATCAGAGATTGCTCTAAAAGTGTCGATCACTGGTGCACTTACCCTATAAAGAAATTAAATAATAAAAAGCTTACTTCTCTTTTTTAGGACTGAGGGCCTATTAGTCTCAGACAGCGATTTTTGCGTTGTCGTTTTCGATAGTTGGACATTTATCGAAATCTAAAATTTATCGAAAATATAATTGAATAATTTGAAAGCGATGTTATAATTGGGAAGAAAAAAAAAAAAAAAAAAAAAAAACTAATAGTCGTCCGTCCTAAACTAAATTCTGTTTTTGTCAGAATTTCATCAAAATCATTTTTTTTTTAAGAAAAAGAAAAGAAAAATTATACAGTATCGTTACAAACGATATCGAATTTTTTTACTTTTTTCTAGTGAAAGCATATTTTATATTATGGTTGAAAAAATTAAAATAAAGGCAACAATTAAAAATGTAGATGTCTATTTCAAAGGAGGAAATATGCTGTCTCGATCCACTCCTGTAGAAAAGTGTGGAAAGTTCCGGAATTTTCCTTATCTCATCAGCCAATGAGATTAGAGCTTCCATATTTGGTATATCCCTAATAAGGATTTTCTCGCCAAGGTAGCCAAAAAAATCGCCAATGTGGGAAAAAGTCGCCAAATTTGGCACCAAATCCATTACCTGCCTTATTGGGGCTTTTTAATGCGTTTTTAAGGGAAAATAAGGCTATTTCAACGCTACAACGACTAGGAATGCACAAAATTAGCACTTTATCAACTTACTAAGCCTCTTTGAAAGAATTTATACAAAAATAAACACAATTATCTACAATTTTGTAACAATATTTATACTGTAAACAAAGTATTTTTTTTCGTGTTATTACATAAGTAGCATTAGCTACGGGTGTTTCCAAGCTGAAAAATCTTCCAAGCAAGCAAGCGGTCGGGTACGAATGATGTATTTGAAACGTAAGACTGAGATTCTGAGTTCTGATTATTATATAATCGCAATAGTAAGATGTATTTTATTACACAATTTAATTTAAAAGTTAAATTGTATTTAAATTAATAAGTTTAATTAAAAAAAAAATCATAAATATGAATGAATTTTATGTTAAAAATGAAATGTCTTCAAATTAATATTATCATTATCTTGTATTTTTGATAAAAGGAAGCATTGCCTAATTCAATACAAATGTTTTAAAATATCACGTAAAATTTAATAATCAGTTAAATTTATTTATTTATTTTTTTTTTTTTTACCCTCTACATGAGTTTTTCTTATGGAAAATTTTAAGTGGAATTCTTAAGTAGATTTTTTTTTAATAAACAATTCATAGAGCATTGCATAATCACTCAATAGATAATTGTTAAGATTCATTTAAATGTTTACACATTTTTATAAATAAAATTTATTCTTATGAACTTGTACATTTACAGACTTTCTAAAATAGTAAAAAGAATATTGTCTTAGTTTGTTAATAAAAATTTTAAAATTGCTAATTAATTCACTATACATGAAATCATTACATAGACATCTCAGCCACTTAAGTGCTTGAGTTTACTGCAAATCTCTACAAGGAAATTACCTTAAAAACCAGTTTCTGTCGCTTATTAAAATACTTTAATATAAAAATATTAATACTCATTACAGCATCTTATTTTCGTTTATTTCGTGCCCCACCAGTAGCCAAAAAGGTTTTCTTTCGGAATTCGTAGTCGGAAAAATCTGGATTTGATTCTAGGTTGCGCTCGTTGACTTACCTGTTCAGTTTCTCGTGGTTTTCTCCAAAATTCGCTTAAATACGAGCTAGAATCCCTTAGACCTCACGGAGGGTGCGCCATTCAAGCCTAGTACCCCGTGTAGTCAACTGGCCATAAGCCTAATACCATAGATTTCTGAACCAATAACTATAGATTTCTGCAATGTATACAAGCATTTTGAAGTAAAAAGTTCAGTTTTCGAATACATATTGCATCTCTTTTGTTATTTGTCTATGCATCGTTAACTTTTCTAAATGCTTTAGCGACATTACTTAACCGAAATTTTCTTCAAAAAGTACAAATATACTACATCTGTGAGAATTCTTTTCATATCCAAATATTGCAAAATAAGGATTTGCATCATATTAGAAGCCTCTTAACATTTTTATTAAATTGAACACTAGTTCGGCAACGCAAAATTAGCTCACGAAAATTTCTCATTTCCGACACTTGAATGCAAAGCAATTATAAAGATTTGAATGTAGACTTTGCTATTTAGTCCATCTTCCAAAGTTCTTTCCAAAGATCTTTTCTTAGTTCATCATCCAAATATAATCTTTAATAGTTTTTCCTTTACTAGGATTTATTTAGAAAATTTCTTCATTCTTCTTCCTTCTATCGCCTCCTTCCCCCCCCCCCCCCCAAAAAAAAAAAAAAATAAATAAAAAAAAAATAAAATAAAAATAAATAAAATAAATAAAAAAATTGATTTCTCAATACAGTTCTAATTTTGTTTTATCTCAAAATTAACAATTCACTTAAACTGGATTTGAGTGTGAGATTTTATCCTTATCCAATTTTTGTTCAAGGTTGTTTGAAAATTATTGCATATTTAATATGCATGGGTATTTATGGGAAAATTAAAATAAGACTTTAGATGTACTTAAAGAGAACTTTTAAAGATTGAATTTAATTATAACTTATTGAATTCGTTATAGAAATGTTCGCAGCATGAAATTTTATTTAATATGTTCAGAAATGCCTTTTCACTTCTTGAGTGGTATTTACAGTTCTCTTTTTAAACTAACAAAACGTCCTTTTCCTACAATGAATATAAAATTACATTATTATCTACTTCTACTTTGATTATAATCTAAGCTTATGAATCGGAAGTTCTCCTCCTACCTAAATATAAACAAGGGAACTCCTTCCTCTATTCTATGGAGAAAGTAGCTTTTCAATCCATCCTTGAAAACCTCGATCCATTTTTCAGCGATTTGAATTCAATAGAATATTAAATTTCATTGCATTTGCAAGCATCATGAGTAACACATATCTAAATATGAAATCGAACACAGATCTCTTTTGTCAAACTTGCGCAAAAAAAGCGCAGTTTCTTTACTTTTATGACTCATCCTAGCTTGTCATCAGTTCATTACACTTTCGTTATATATTAATTACAAAATTAAATTCTTGCTCATAAATCTAATATGATAAAATGAGGCATTAAAACATTCAGACAGATATATCTAAAACGCAATAGTATTGTTTTATATTTAGCCATTACTGTGCAGATCATTTTGTCAAGGTTTGGTGAGTGGAAGTACTGTTTAGCTTTTCTTATGACACGGTTGATTAGCCAAGAACGCTAAAACTAGGATAAATGTTTTTTTTCTTTCGTTTCGATTTGTTACAACACTCCGGATAATGTAGCTGAGAAAAGTCTTTGAGAGAAAGAATACATTACTCGGATCGCGTTTGTGAAAAAGGTGTTAGAATTCTGAACGTTCTTAAGATACCAAATCCGACATTTGACAGACACTTTTGACAGTCCGGTAAATTTTGAAACCGAGAATTGCACTCAAGCTGTTCTGGGCAGTAGAGTATGAGCTACACTTTTAGCACATTTTTCAGTTCTTGCGTTAAAAATTTTTAATTTTCGAAAGCTGGTTACGAATTCGTCCGTAAATTTAATTAAAATAATCTAGTTAATGTTGAATATGAATTCGCATGCAATATTTAACTTAAATACTAAATCATTCACCTTCCAGCGGACGAGCCTATACAGACGTGTATGGTCGCGCGTGTTTCCTATATACACTAATATAAAATTTCAAGAATTTAAGTATTAAAATTGTTATAGTTAGTTAAATGTTAATAGGTGTTTTACAGTTTTGTTAACCAATTTTAACTTAATAGAATACGAAAGTTATATCTAGCATATATCTCACATACGTGCGCTTGCTGGATGGTTAAATTAACTTTGAGGTTTGGCTTTGAAAATGAGTACAATTAAATATTTAAGCTACTGGGTGTATTTATTCATTTAATATACTAAATTTTTAGATTTTTGTTCAAAAATATAGTATTTCCTTTAAGTAAATGGCCATATGAGCAGTTGTAGAAAATTGGTGCAGAACTCATACCAGTATTTCAATGAAATCCCTCTCTACATAAAATCATTGGTTTAAGAAGAAAATTTTCTCGCATAAATACCAATACGAGTTCTTCGCCAATTTTCCACCCCTGTAGGAGGTATTTTTAAATAAGAATACTTACAGCAGAAACGTTTTTACTTTTTATATTGGTTATTTATGGAAATATGAATTAATATTTCATTAATTAGGAATAGTGTACTTACGTATATCACGATATTGAAGAACCGTCAAGTGCGGCTATCGCTATCATGCGGATCCAACACTCATTGTGCAATATATGCATAAACTTTTTCCTCAGTTTAAAAATATCTCTGAAAGTATATGTTGAGATAAACATTTATGTTCAAGATATATACACACAGAGCAATCAACGTGGAAAAAAGAATATATATATTACATGAAAATTATATTGTACGATTCATGCTATTATTATTATATATATTTTTTTTTCATAAATTTAAACATTTCTTGCATAAAAAGTCAGTCATTTGTATAACGCGTAAAATAAGAAAGAATAAAACTTTTTGATTTTAATAGAAAGATGAACTATGCAATAATAATAGTATTAAAAATATTAATTTTCACTTGTTTTTGCATTGATTTCACACAGTTTGACAACTGTACTTTCAGTGAAATTGCACCAGAACTATTAATACAAAACAGAAGTAAATCATGTAGGTTCAGGATTGCCCCACTTGTCGTACATTAGCTTTTTTTTTTAACTGCAGTTTTATCACATGTCCTTCGAGTGTTTTGTACGTATTAAAATAGAAATTTTTCAAATTTATTTTTTAATTTAAAAATCACTGTTAAGCTGAAATTACTTTCTTTTTAAAGACACACATTTTTTATGTATAATATAAAATATTAAACAAGTGTGATGATTGGTTTCCAAAATTGTAGAGCTATCATACATTGTTAAAGTGTTTATTTTTAAATGTAAGAAAATGTTATTTTTCGAACATGCTGTGAAAGGAAAGTATTGTAATGTTTTGCGAAATGTATTTTGTAACTCGCGTAACTCAAAAATGAATGTCCGTAGAATGTTAATTGTTACAAATTTATATTTGTAACATTTATAAGTCTAATTATGCACCTTTCGACTTTGGTCTTGACACGGGCTTCCGTGTGAGTACGATCTACAGTTTTGCACGATTTTCTATGATGTATGTGTGTGTGTATGAACACGATAGTGTCTAAACGCGTTGTTCAAATAAGCTGAAAGTTGGTAGATATGTTATAGGTCACCGTAGCATGAATTGTATAGATTTTGGTGAATGTAGCACTTTTTTTTGACAGTATACAATGAGAAATTTTATCATTATGGGCTCAAAATATTTGAAACGGATTACCGTTAAACGCCTTATTCGATTGAGCTGATTGTTTCACACTTCTTTTACTATAATTTGCTAAACAACCGTTAATTACTTAATGTTCGGAAAGTCGAGTGTAATCACTCCAAATCTTGGTATTAACTTAGATAACTGCATGTATTTTTTCTCTTTAAATCTGAAAGGAAAATATACATGACAAAGTAGCTGAACATGCATTCTATACATTCGCCATCCCCCTAAAATAAGGTTACACTCCAAATATTACTAATTTTTTCCAAACAAAAATTTTCAAATGTAAATGAATATATAATTTTTTTATTAAATTTTGCAACAATTATTTGATATTGTTTCTAAAAATAGATGAACCTTTTTAATAACAATTCTGTTAAATATTTAGATAAAACAGTGTTTTTTATAATGTAAACACTATTATTAAAATTATGCTATTTCAAAAATTGATTTTCTGATATTGCAAGGATTAGTTTCGCAATTAAAATGGAATCTGCTATAACACTTGTTTTTTGGTACTGCTTTAATTTTTAAACTGCCACTGCTTATTTTACAAAATGCACATTATACTCTTCTTACTGGAATTGGCTATTAGGAAGTGTTGATAACTTGTTGAGACCTCCTTTATTTAATAATCATCACCAATTTTGAAGAATGTTTGTCTAATTGTATATACATCCTATCTTCTATTATAATCTCAAACGTTACAATAAAAAACTAGTGATGGATATCGAACATGAAATCCCTACAAAATGGCTGTATAGCTGTTAGGCAGAGTAACTTTACAGGTGTTCAATTTATAATTAATAACACTCACTTCTGTGTAGCACCTTTTTTGAATGAACTTTCTTGAATGTTATGCATCTCAATGGTCAATGACTCGATTAAAGGTTTTGAACTTGTTAAACGAAGGTCACATTCTGACATCCCTTATGCGAAATAGCAGAGCCTTAAGGTAAAAATGCAATATGTTGAATATCTAGTTTAATTTCCATTTGTGGTTATGTTATATTTAAATAGGAAGCATAAAGGGTTGCATGGGTTTGAAAGTTTAAAACAAAAACTCCTTTCAAGGACTAGTCAATTCTATTTTGAAGAAGTGGTGCCAAATTTCAATAATATCGGTGCATTAGTTTAAAAAAAAATAGTCCATCACTTTGCTGAAGGGTCTCCGAAAAACCAAAATCTATCGGCTGATTTTTATGAATATTTTGTAAATTGTTTAAATGTTGTTCTTTTATGTGCTCAAAATTTTGAATGAAATATTTTATTTATTGAAAACAGAATACGCATGCTTTTTCTCAGCCTTCGAAACCATGCAACCCCTTAATCCGTTAGCGCCCAGTGTCCTCATTTGAGGACAGCTAATAAAATGGCACGTATATTTTTTGTGGTTTTTTGGAAGGATTTCTGTTTTTTAGCGACAGTTCATAGCGTCACTCTAAATGATCCCTGAAAGTTTTATGTGCCTACTATTAATAATTTCATAATTTGGATAGTCATTTTATGATTTTTCATCCGTCGCATATCTTTGCTTTTTGCGCAGGTATACTAACTTAAATTAAGTTGAATAATAATATATAATACTTTGAGATCTTTGAAACAAGATTAATTTCTTATTATTTGTTGACAAAGTTTTTCTCTCGAAGTTTTCTCGCTAGAACACTAAACGTCAATAAATGAGGATAGGCTTTAAATTTAAAACTATCAGAAGAATTGGTAAATTAATATATTTTACTGTCAGTTGTCTATATTAATTTAGAAGTGAAATAATCAGCTAACAATATTTTGCAAAATTAATTCGGGCGTTAACGGGTTAAGTACAAAATATGCATTTTGTTTTTTTGCATATTTCTAAATCTAAATGTTGTAAGGCATAATTTGGATTAGATTGCAATATTTCTAAAAAATATACTGTAGTTGAGGGCTAAAACAGGCATATTGTTTTAGACAGAAAACATGTATTTTCATCAAAAATCGTAAAGTATTACTTAACAAGGTTTCAGAATTTTTCGTATAAATCTTTATTTTTAAAAACTCGGCGTAAGACAAGTCTAGGAAATTCAGGTTGACACTAATAATTAAAACTAGAATAAACGCGTATTCCCAGAAATGAACAATTTTAATCTCCATAAGAATAAATTAACATTTATAAAAGAGTAACAGGTGGGCGTGCAAGAAAACGTTCTTAAGTCACAAGAATCGAACTACTTTTGAAAGTCTAGTTTTTATTATCGTTTACATTATGCATAATTTTTAGATTGGTAAGTTTATTTGAAATTTTCAGAGTTATTTTATAACACTAAAATATAGTATCGTAAGGATACCCAAATAAAATGCAAATTTTTATTTTTTCCAGTGGGCAGCAATTGCGACTAAGTACTTATTGATGACCACCGACTAGATCCGTTGTGAAAAGGCACCCAATAGGCGATCATTGCTTCCCCTGACAGGGATAAAAACATCCGCGCCTTACCCGTGATTCGAACCCGAATCCAGCCGTATAGGAGTCGGGGAAGCTAATCACTACACTGGGCAGAGAATATAAAATAATGAAAAAAAAAAAATAATAATAATAATTATTATAAAAAAATGTTGGGAGCTTTCCGAATTTATTCTAATTCTTTTGTAGAAATTTAAGCCATAAACTGTGTCACTGTTTGTTCTTAATTTGTTGTAGTTATTCAGTCGCCAGAAATTTATGAAGTACCACAATTTTTATTATCTTCTATTTTAATTTTCACAAATGATTTTAAAATTTTTCATTCTAAACGTATTCTGGCGTTTCTCACTCCCCCCCCCCCCTTTTTTTTTTTTTTTTTAACTTGAAAACGAAATTCAGATTTCAGTACTTTTAAGAGGATGATAGATGTTGTTACAAAGCACCACACACACACATACATACTTTATTTTATTATTGTAATTACTGTTTTGAAAGTATGCCTACCATATGCATTGAAGTGTATCAGTATTAAGTACGTTAAATTTTCTCTAAAGCTAATTAAATAAAATTAAACTTTATTTTTTCAAAATGTGCCACGCTAGTTTTTAAAAAATGTTCCCCTCTATTTGACATTATTTATCAATATAATCTACACATGTTGGAGTATTTTTCTATAAACAGATTGATAAGGTTTTGAAAATTTCATGAAAATTTGCAATAGTCAAGCATAAATATTCTTAATAAATTATCAATACACAAAATACTCAAATGTTCAGAATATGTTATTAAACTGCAATATCATAAAATTTCGAGGTGTGTGTTTGTGTGTGTGTGGGGGGGGGGGGGGGGGAAGTAAAAAAAAAAAAAAAAAAAAAAAAAAAAGTTGCTTGAAACATTTTTTTTTTTTTCCGAATTTAAAGTTTTTAGATGGCTTGGCCACCCCTGATCTAGATTATATTTATTTTAGTTTAGTTTACTTTTGATAATCCAGTCGTTACAAAATTCGTTGACAAAGATACCTAAACGAAGTTTTGTAAGGTTACAGAGAACAAAACAGTATTACCAAAAAACGTGATTGACTAACACACAAATTATCTATAAAAATAAGTCTTATAATGAATGTTGCAACACATTTTCCTAGACAAGTTTTTTTTTTTTTTTTTTTTTTCTCCCGTATAAAAACAAACTAGTTTCTTTTTTTTCATTTATTAAACATGAATTAACTTTTGATCTCTACTTATAGTGAGAACTTGAGTTATATGAAGTTCAAGAATGGATGAGAGAATATGAGCCTCTCGTCAAGTCGCGACCTTTCGGAACTTTAACAATTTTACCGGACTGTGGTCGCTAAGCAGGAAAGACCGGTGTTCCAGATGCAGTAGCCTCGTTTTACAACACGTTTTTGAATACTAAACCTGCATTATTCCACTCTGTATACAACAGGCGACCTTGACTTTTCAATTTTTTTAACTTGCGAAATTCTCGTGAGACGTGCCATATAACAATTTCGGCAATTTGCACTTCTAGTGGGTGTGATAGACATAATCTTCATCACGTTCTTTTCGCCAGTTTTTTTTTCTCTCTTCGGTTTTATGGCTCATTAGTTTATGTAAAGTTCATAACATGGGTGTATAGTGAACTTGCAGTTTAGGATTTTACGTATTAGAAATGTTTTGTCAACATAATGAAAATGTAATGTATGATCTTCGAAAAAGATTTTAAATACAGGGTAAGTCAAAATGAATATAGCGATTACAAACGGCTGTAACTATTTAATGGAGAAGAATTTATCGATAAGATTAACACAGAGTGTAGATGGAACTTCAAAATTTTGTACACATACGTCATAGATGTTCTATGTGACTTCCATTGGTCACACGGACAACATGTAGGCGGTAGTCCATTTCACGCCATACATTCTTGTTCAGTAACCGACGCAAGCGCATTACAAATGCGTACTTTGAGTTCTTCAATTGTTTTGGACATGGGAAGCACATACACCCTGTCTTTCACATAAACCCATAGATAAAAATCCCAGGGTCTCAAAATACGCATTTGTAATGCGCTTGCGTCGGTGACTGCAGACATGCTTCAGAATGTATGGCGTGAAATAGACAACCGTCTAAGTGTTGTCCGTGTGACCAAGAGAAGTGACATAGAACATCTATGACGTATGTATACAAAATTTTGGAGTTCCGTTTACATTCTGTGTTAATCTTATCGATAAATTCTTTTCCATTAAATAGTTATAGTCGTTTGTAATCGCTATATTCATTTTGACTTACCCTGTATATAAGGAATGCTGTTCTTCATAAAGCAGTTATTAAAAGGCAACAAAAGTCCAAATTTAGTCATTAATTGGATTCTAAATTTTAACATTCGTCTTATTCACATTAAACTTGATGAGCTGTAGATTGCCGTATATTTCATATTGGCATTGAATGTATCGTCATGAAATCAATAATATTTTTGCTTTCTTAAAAATCTAAGTTTACGAAGAATACCGTAAGAGTGATAACTCAATAAAACCCGTAAGAATAGTTACTCAATAGTTAAGTTACTCAAAACCCATAACTACATTATATTATGATACCTGCAGTATCTAACATTTGAAGTAAGGAATGTTGATTATGTCTTTGCATCTTTAAATGCCTCGCTTAACATGCTATTAAAAATTTTGAAATTAACACTACATTTTTTTAATGTTAAAAAAAGGAAGTTATTTTTTTTTTATCCCACATATCTATTCTTTCTACTTCTACTCTTGGCGAAATTGTATTCTTGATGACAGAAATGATCTCGATCACTGTATCATAAATAATAAATAAAATTTTAAATATTGTAAACGTTTTGCTATTTAAAGAAAAGAAAATTTGAGAATTCTTTTTAATTTCACACTTTGTTAGCCAAAATAAACTTCCTACACTTAAACTATTTTAAATCAGATATTTATGTTATATCACGTTTGTCAAATATCCCCCCTTAGAGAGAAAAAAAAAAACTTTTTGGGATATAATTTGTATAAATAATCATCCATTATACATTTTTTATAATACTTGAAACTGATGAAAGGTAATAGTAACAATTTCAAGGATTTTATTTGTTAAATGTAAGCTCTGTATTTAGATTTTATTTTAATTTAAATTTTGCAGATTTCGTGAAAATTAGTAAATTTCAACGATTTTTGAAAAATGCGACTTCTGAGAGCTTCTAAGTACCATTTAAAAAAGAGAGAAAAAAAATTTACAAACTAATCACAAATTAAATTTTTTTAAAGAGATCTAAAAGTATTTTGTTTTTGAAGGAAAATTTTTAATCTATTAAGAATTGAACTCAGTTAAGTGTTGAATATATTCAAAAATATCAAAACTAAATAACAGGATTGCGATGAATTTTTTTTTTTTTAATGGTGTGACTTTTCGAAGCAGTTTTGGGCACTGATTAAGAAAAAAGTACTCAAAAATTTCAATCATGTTCCGTTTTGACAAACTTTAAGATTTTTCGATAGAAATGAGCTTAAAACTCCACTTTTCTTTCAACTCCCATCTTGCTAATCTAGACTATGGTTGTATGGCGTAAGGCCGATTGACTACTCTAGAACCCTAGGCCTATAGGGTGAATGCCCTCCGTGGAGGGTCCTAGCTCGTATTTACGCGAAACACCGATCGACTAGGTTGATCAGCGCAACCTGGGCTCGAACCCGGCACTTCAGTCAAGTCAACGATGTGCTTCGGAGTACCTGCATTTGGTCGCAACCAATGCTTACCTCCAACGAAAAATGCGAAGAACATAAAAATAATTTTCCATAAAATAATTAAAAGCCAAATGGGTGAATTTAGAATTTTGATCTCTGAATAAATCTCCGCGTGAGCAGAGACCAATCAGAGTGAAGCACCAGGAGTTTAGAAAAAAAAAAAAAAAAAAAGTAAAAATAATAAATAAATAATAAAATAAATAATAAATAAATAACTCCTTGAAAAAACCTAAGTGTAACAGTGAAACTGTTACGTGCGTTGACGAGACGGTCTGGACGGCGAAAAGGAATTAAGAGTTGAGCAGGGCGCCCCAAGGGGCACAGGAAATCGCTCGGAGTCCCGCAATTAATAAAAAAAAAGGGGGCCATACAATTTTTTTTTTTTTTTTTTTTCCTATCATAATTAAAATTCAGGAGGATTAAAGTGAAGTGCATGCATGAATCCTATGAAAGTCTCAGTGTCCAGCCAGAAACTAAGTTCTGAGCTGGATCTGCGGACCTCTCAGAGACACACATAGCACTCACAATCCTCACTGAAAGTAAAATGAGCAAAATCGCAGAGGATTTTGTCCAGAAACTGAAAGCCAATCAGAGGCCAGGAAATCGGCCAATGAGAGGAGACCTCAGATCCCTACACTAAAAGACAATAAAATTAATAAAAAATTAAAAAATAAGCCAAATAATAAAAAAATATACAGCAATTAGGAAGTTTTGATAAAAAATGGGTTCCCATCTACCAGCTTTGAGCGCAGGACCGCTCGGCCACAGGTGGAGACCGGAAAAGACGAACAAGCAGAGCAAATTTATCAAGACATCAAAGAAATGGAAAAGAAGTATTAGGACCGAACTGTAAATGGAGTTTCGATGTAAAAACGTATTTAAAAAATAATCCGTAAATAATAAAATAACTCATTTCAATGTATTTTACACATAAAAACAAAAATATGGATTCTGTTATGGCCTCAGTGTCAATTCTTTAAGTCTTTTGTTTCTTAAAAAAAAAAAAAAAAAAAAAAAAAAAAAACCTTACGTCGTGATAGGATAACTAGCATTTCTGAATTTAGCATATTAACATTAAAAAAACATTATCATAAAACATTAAAAACACCAAAAGCAGCACAGAATAAAATTTAAAAAGTAAGATTTCGCAGACCTTTGTAATCTAAAAGCAATTTTGTTTTTAGTTTTAAGCATTTTTAAAGATAGAATTAAATTGAATTATCACCCAAAACCAAAAATTTTAAATAAAGTGTCTTTTTTTAAATACTTTGTCTGTACGTAAAATTAAAAAAAAAAAAAAAAAAAAAAAACGTGAAATATGTACATTTGGAGTTCTTACGTTCTCTGCTACTCTTAAGTTCAACTAACTGAAAAGAAAAGTCAATTTAAACAAAAGGGTTATTTAAGTGTAAACTTTCAGAATATATTAACATGCATAAAATTTGAATTGCTGTTAGTTTCGCACGGTTTAACTGTTTTTACAATTGTTTTTGCATTTTAATATTTTGCACTGTTACGTAACTGGTTATGAGAATACCAGCTGTGAGTGAACCTTGAAATTCTTTCGCAAGGACGTTCGGTTCATAATCGTCGGGAATTGGACTAGCTGTCACAGTGTAGTTCAGAGCATTTAAAAAAAAATTCAAAATCAGTCATGCATAGCTGTTTCATTGAACTATTCCGCGAAAGTAAATCACCAAACGTAAACGAGACTTTTTGTTTTTTAAAGGTGGGAGGCGGGGTATCCTCAATTCAGTTTCTCAGTTTTAATTACCACGAGACTTTCTTTCTTTTTTTATATTTGTTAATATAAATATATTTTATGCCCCATATTTGGAAGTTTTAATCATGAAAGGTTTTATTGAAACTTGTATTTATAAAAGAAAATAAACATTGACTAATTTTGTTACTTATATGAAAAAGTTGAACATTCCAATTAATATACAACACATTTATAATACACTACCGCTCCATAAATGGCCGAACACTTTAAATATTATTCTTTAACCACGTGAAATTTGACTGTGGAACTTTAGAACAAGTACCGACTCAACGAGTCCAGTGTTAAAATGGGGGGGGGGGGTAATAACCCTTGTAGTTGAGAGAAAACCGCGATAAGAGAACGACAAATGACTATGTCAGTCAATTTGACACTCCTCAAAGCGTTTGGAATCGTCCTCAAAGCTTGGCGCGAGAAACATGGTTACACTATAGATGTTTTGTCAAATATTAAAATTCTTGACGAATTATCTTAACTCTGGCCATCTAAAGAACATGTTATATTTCCCGTTTCAGTAAAAGTTTTGCCGTGAAAGCGAAAAGGGAACCATTCAAAATTAAAGAATAAATTCTTGGGATCGCCCTATAGGAAGTAAGTTTTTAAATCGCTCTCTCTGTCTTTAGCACGTGATTATGAGGCTTTTTCTAACTATCCGTATTCATTAAGATGAGACTGGTGCATATATTAATGAAGATGGGGGTTTCTTTAAAAAAAGAAAACTTATATGCAGGGTATTAAATTTTTAATGCAATGTCATTTAAAAAAAAAAAAAAAAAGAGATCTAAACAGCGATCAAAAATGAAAATATGAAGTATCTAATAATAAATAATCTAATAAATACCAGCGTTTATTTTATTTTTAATTACATATTTGCAAGCATTTAAAATGTTCATTTGTATAAATTATCAGCGAAATGCTGTTTCAATGAAAACCACAAAGCCAAAGACCATGAAATTTCAAAAAGTTACCTTTCGTTAGAATGAAATGAATTTGTTCTCCATAAAAAGGAAAAATGATAAAGTTTATCAATACTTACAGTCAATTTAACACTGTCATATATTGATTAAATCTAAATAAGCATTTGTGTAAAACTCTTTTTTTAAATCAGGAGAAACTGAAATTCGGTTTACTCTGTCAACAATAACTTAAATTTTCCACGATATTAGCTTTTTGTTTTCAAATTAGTAGCTCAATGCTTTTGGTTATTAAATTATGCAAATTTTGTTAAGGTATGCGCATGCAAAATTTATTTAAAAATACTCGTATTTCATTGGTTTACATTTTTATATTTTGGTTGCAATGTTGTCTAATGCAGTATGTTAAGATTTTCCTAAAAAGACATTCCCTTGAGTTTAATAACCCTGTATGTTTATAGTCAAAAAGAGGGAGTGTTAGGGAGTTATAATCAAGTAGTTTATTAATTCTTTATTAATATATATGCCAGTATCGTATAAATGAATACAGATGAGTATTATAATCACGTACTAAGGACAGAACGCATTTCAAGAAATTTTGGAAGGTGATCTCAAATATTTTGTTTTTTCATTAATTTTTTTTTTTACTAGTCCTTCTTTACAGGGCCTGATTATCGCACAGGCCGACTAGGCCTCGGCCTAGGGCACCTCTGTCTAGGGGCACCAAAATAATTTTAAATATTTCAAATGCTATTTTTGGCAAAGATTTCCTTAAAAAAATTAACTGAAAGTTAGCTAATGATAACAATCTTTCGTTGAAATCCAATCCCCTCCTTGAAGGATCAAAATTGTATGGTATGTCTACGGACCCCACATTCTTGATTCTTAGCCGATTTCCTATTGTCTAGCTTTAATGCAACGCTGTACCCACTGAATCTAAACTTCAAGTTTGTATCCAGTTTCATTTTCTTAACTTTGTAAAAATTTCTTAACTTTTTTTCTTTTTACACATTTTCAGAACGTACTGGGGAAAAAAAGATGCTTTAATTTTTTTTTTTTTTTTTCGGGGAAGGGGCATCAAAATTGGCCTTGGGCCTCGGCAGGCCTTAATCGGGCTCTGCTTCTTTAGCTTTCAGGACAAAACTTCTGCTCGTATACTAATGTATAACATGTTCTTTACATGCCCATCGTCTCGGAATGATTCATCGACAATTTTGAAGATATGAAGATATTTTACCAAATGTAAAGTGTCCGTTAATTTATAGAAATGTAGTGTAGTTTAAAATTTTTAATTATTTCAAAAAGTTGAATGATTGTAACTCGCACAATTTTTATATCATCATAGAAGATCAAAGCAGAAAATTTTTAATTATAGTCTTGAAAGCTAATTTTCTCAAATCGCCAAATTGATTTTATTGTTATAGATTATACCAAACAGATTTTTAATATATGTTGCAATGCCCTACATTAATTATATAAATAAAAAATGATTCAAATTTACTAACTTTCTCTAGTAACATTTTTTTTTTTTTTTTTTTTTTTAACATTTTAATTCTGAAGTCCCAATTTTTAAAACAAATGATTCAGGCCGTGATTATCATGCAACTGACGTTCAAAATTAGGAAATTTTGACTCTACTATTACACATTATTCAAATTGAATTGTATGTCTTATTTGATTACACTTGTAAAAATAGCAACAATCTCGCGTCTTGTAGGTTTAAATAATACTTTTTAGTCATCTTAATTGTCTAATACATGATCTCTTTTGTCTCGGTTACACTTTTTAAAAATTTGTACAGAAATATTCAGAAACAATTCCTTGTTTATCACTTTTAGCGATCATTGGTTTCGCAGCGAAACCAAACATTTGACGTAATTTAAGAATTTTTATGCAGCAATTTTTTTTTTTTTAATCCCCCCTTGTTTCAATCAGGTTTTAAACTTTTGTTCCCTTTCTGTTTGTAGACATCAACACTATTTCAAAAATTAGAAATAATGCTTCAAAGGAAGCTAAATGCATAAGTCACTTGAAGTTTCTTCACGTGCGCGAGTGCGAATTGCTGGTTTGATGATGCACGCATGTATAGTTTTTTCCATTTAATGAAGAGCTGGACTATTATTTTCACCTGAAACAACTTTTACTAGTTTTTGTAGTCTATTATGTTTACTTACAGTGTTTTATTTATTAAATTAAATATCATCTGAATTTAATAAGGTTAACTTATAGATGTTTCAAACCAAAAATTTCTCAAAAAGGAACAAAGCTATTTTTTTACTTTTTAAATATTTATGATCAGCTATGTGTCTAAAAGCCATTTTTAAAATTAGTTTAGTAATTTTTAAAATAAATTAAGTAAGTGAACGTTAAAGGGTTATAAGAATTTTTATGTATTGTAAATTTTGAGCTTTAGTATATTAACGTTCAACCCTTGTATTTACGTTAACACCTTGTATTGAAGTCTGACGAATATGAAAATCCAATAAATCTTCTGGTGCCAGTCTTTTATGATTAGTATGTACAGACAATTATCTCAAGAATAAATGTATGTAATGAGGTCGGATCAGTTTTAAAATATCACTTATGATATTGTTTTGAAACTTTTTTTTTTCTACATTCGAAATTTAAGAGTTCTCTAAAGATGGCAGAATAAGGCAAAATTTTGCATTTTTAGACTGGGTCCCTCAAGCTGACTTCGATGCGGAAGTAGCACCAGGAACATATCTAATTCTCAGTTACGTTTATTGTTCAATTTAGATACGGAAAACTACAGATAAGTTTTCTTTCAATTATATCTCGCGTAAATACTGAATAAAAGACCCCTTAAAGCACCCTTCCTCTCATACACATGCATGGAGGGCACCACAAACAAGCCATGAACCCTCGTGTAGTCAAATGTCCTTAACCCCAACAACAGCTATCAATTTTATACTCGCATAACAGATTCAAATTAGAATTGGTCTAATAAAGTTGTTCGAAATGGGGGGAAATTCCCCCCCCCCCCCCAAGACGTATAGAGGTTTAATGCATTATCACTTTCTTTGTAACGTGTATATCAATAACATTTCCTGGTTCACATTTGATCGAAACAGCGATATTTCAAATGGGAAGATAACATATTAAGATAACTGCTATTGTTATGAAAAATTCTCGTTCGTTAAAGTTCATATTTCAATCACATTAAATATTAATGAGATGAATGGGTAACTTGAAATTCAAGAATAAAACAATAAAAAATATTCCGACTTCAATTTGACAGCGGCATAATTAAAATATTTTTCGCTAGACTCACGACTTAGTTTGCAATTAAATTAGATAACTTCATTTCTATCTGACTTTCTTTCATAATACGTTTAAAAATAAAGAAAAATGCTCAAGAATCTTCGTTTTAAGTGAAAAGTACTTACTATTTTAAGTGTTAAGGTTAAAATACATACGCATAGCTGGTTTTAAGTTTAATTTTAAAACTATTTTCATTAAAATAGAAAAAATGAAGTTAAATAACATTCTTCATTGTATCCCGTTTTATAAAATTAATTTTTAATAGGTTCTCTTATAAAAATTAGTTTAAGTGAACTCCACTCATTTTACTCATCAAAGTTTTATTCTAATAAATTTCTACTGGACACATATATGAATATTGAGAGAAATTAATTCGGTCGATTCCTTGAGCATTTGTGCATTTGACACGATCGCACACAGAAATGCTCGCTTAGTAGACTACCCACCGTTGAATTCAGCATATTATCTTTTACTAATTTGCGGATTTTTTTTTTTTTTTTTTTTTTAAGTCGGTTTTGTATTTTACTTTTTGATGAAATTCCATATTATTTCCAATGCAAAAGCTCTATAATGTACGTTTATGCGAAATTTTTCTTTATTCTACCAATATTAACCCGCCAGTACACTGGTTGGGTCTGTGAGACCTATTTTATATACTAGAATGAAATGTAAAAGAAACATTTTATATATTCTGTGTGTGTGTGTGTGTGACAGCAAATGCAAAATAGATGAAAATACCAACATATGAAATTTTAAATGAGATGCATTTATGTTTGTTTTTATGAAGTATGTTCCTTTGTATTGTACTGCTACCAATGAAACTACTGACATTGTTTGATACTGCCATAAAATAATCTTGACAGTGTTTCTGAAAGTTTTACTCATTTCAGAGATTTAAAGAGAACAGTGGTCTTTTGAAGCGAATGTAAAATTTCGTCGGCAGATAAGTGGTTAATACACTGACAGACTGAGTAAACTACATATAGATAAAAATTTGTCATAATTTTTGTGATTTTTAGTATTCTTCATACCCCAAATTCTGTAAAAATGTCAAAAAAGGGAGACTAAAAATTTTCACAAATACTTATATTCCCCATACATACAGTATGGTCAATAACTAATATTGATTTTTAAATTTTACTTTCGACCTGGAAAATTTTGAGAATTTCAATACGTATTAAAAATGAATTAGGTTTTTTTTTTTTTTTTTTTTTTTAACTTGAAATTTCTATAATTATCGCAGTTGCTTTTCCCTTTTTAAATTGTATGAAAGTTAAAAGATCATATAATGGTGTACGTAAGTGAAAATTATTAAATACTATCATTTAAAAGGTTATCTTGCAATAACAGATTAAAAATACTTACCTTTTTATTGTGTTTGTAAATTTTTGTGCAAACTAAAATTAAAAAATTAAAAAAGGGAGGGGGAAGGAACCCCTATATTTAAAAGGGGGGGGGCGAGTGCACATAAAGTGATTAAATATGTATATAATGTAATAAAGACCAATCTAATATTACAAATTATTTTAATGCCTTTATCAAAAATCTAAGTGGTCAGTTTAAACATGTATAATATAGCATAAATCTTAAAAATAAATTTTGTGATTATTTTTTATTTATTTATATAATATGTGTGTGTGTGTAAAAAAAAAAAAAAAAAAAAATTCAAAATCTAAAAGAATTTTTTTTTTTTTAACTTATTAAATTGGCAGTGCATATCATTCATATTGATATTCCCTCTCCTCCTCTCCCCCCGTATCATGATAAAAATTAGTTTGGGATTAGGTACTCAGATTCAAAACTCAATTGTCTTTTCAGATAAATTGATATTTTTTCGATAATTTTTTACTGTTTATCACAAATGGGAAAATACATAAGGAAGATGAATGCCAAGATTGAGGTTAATGTTTAGCCTTCCTTTCGATCTTTTCTGGATTCTGTTTTTGTAAGAATAGGTTAATGACCATAAAACGTGCTAAATGGTTTAGTGACAGTCTTGTTACATTTTTATGTCCAATTCTCTAACAAAGTGCTTATAGCATTTGATCGAATGTAACATTTCAGAAAAAGAAATTCCTATTGGAAATAGAATTTTTTAATAATATTCTTACATTAATAATATATCCATCCAGACTACGCTGTACGTACATCATAAGTTGAAATTAAAGTATTTTAAAGTGAAATTTTAGACAAATGTTTTTAAAGGATGAGGTTTTACAAGGTTTTTCGCCCCTTTTTTCTGAGTTTTTTTTTTTCTTCTTTTTTTAACCTAAATTTTATGAGTTTACGATTTTTATCTTGAAAGTTAAGTTTCCTACCAAATCTACTTAAAATGCAGAGTTGAAAATTTTAAAATAAAGATGTTTCAGTTTTAATTAAGTCAGCAAAATATCTATATAAAGTGATATCTGATCAGTGTGTGCACTTTGAAGCTCTGACCATTAATCGCTGAGTTGGAAGGGGAAAAAAAAAATCTGCCAAGGCTTTTTTCTTTTTTTTTTTTTTTTGGGGGGGGGGGTTAAGTAGTTTTTAAACGGTTTTTTTTTTAATTAGTTTTTAACAGATAAAGAAACATGAATATGCTTTTTCACGCTCTTGAAATTTAGTCAAGTGTAATATTGTATTTTGATGCTTGTCGTGACTTTGTAAAAAAAAAGTTCAAATTCCAATTGCTTTCAATATTATCTTTAAATATATACAATGGGGGGGGGGGAACTCGTCGCTTTAAAAAGTTAAGCAGTCCTTTCTTATCAAAGTTCATTATATATCTGTAGACACTAACCAGTGGTCCACGAGAACATTTTGGTGACCTGTGGGAAAAACTTGGACATTCTCTGCATTTTTTAATATTTTGTAAGGAAAATAAACTGATCATTTTTAATTTTTGGATTTTCTGAATCCTACATTCTCACTGTAGAGTGAATATTTAACTAGAGCGCATTCTTCACTAAAATAATCTGAAGATATTCTTAAGAAAATAGCATTTTCTGAAAGCATTCTTCAAATATTTCAAAGTATTTTGAAGATTTATCTTTTCTATAAAATATTTGCAGAAACTTTGAAGACATTATAAAAAAAACATTTTGTAAACTTTCTTAAGAAGTGGGCCAAATAACTTAAGATATTCTTCATATTTTCTTTAAAGAAAATCTTGAGATAGATCTTGAGATAGATCTTGAGATAAATCTTTGAGATCTTCTTTAAAGAAAATCTTGAGTGGGATTCTTCATCGAAGAATGTAACCAACATTAAAAACCACATAGTAAGTTGTTTAAAAGTTTTTACCAATGAACGTCACTTGTCACGCCCTCAACCCACTTTCAGATATAAGGGATGTCTAAAATTTTCACTGTGGGAACAAATTACGGACGGATCTGGCCGTTTCACTCGTCACGTGACAGATGGAAATCATCCTCAATTTTACCTTTTCAATAGGAACTTTAATATTGAATGCGCACTCTAGTCATATATGTTCTAGGACTCTCACAATGATAGACTTCAAAATTTTGTGGATGAAAGAGAAGATAGAATATTTTTTAACACGTTCATTGCCAAGCTGAAAATTGGAATTTCGTTCAAATAGAAAATTAAAAATCCCTTCCCTAGTGGCCAATATCAATACCGCATGCTGATTCGCTGTGACCGCTATACAATTCCGCTTAAAAACTTGATAGCGATGTCCACGTGATAACGCGCGATTAGTGGTTTGGTGATAATTCGCATCACGCGATATCGCATGATTGACAAATTAACATGTTAATAATTAACCAAAATAAACAAATTAACATGTTAATCTCAAAATAAAAAATTTTAATTTTGAGAATCGGCAGATAATAATAGTTTTGAATTTCTGATCTGCTTTTGATACTTAGATAGAATTGTTCTAAATTTATCATATTGGAGTTCTTCAATGCTAGATTTAGTTTTATGTATGTATGTAGAAATTTTTAATTGTGATTAAATCTTTCTTCTGAGTTTCCGTAATAATATAGAAGGAATAAAAGGTGTTCATGTTTTTACTCTATAATTATTTCATTATAATTAAGCAACATTTTGATCATTGTTCTTATGATTTTAAATATGTTTGTGTTTCTTTGTAATAAAATAAGTATTTGTAACGGTTTATATTAAATGGTTTATCTAATATTTATAAATGGGTGTTATCTGATCATTATTTTACAATTATAGTTATACGTGTTTCTTAATTATATTTGTGCTCAGCAAATTTTTAAATTATGAATTTATCAGTCTGTGGAATTTTAAATCTTGAATAATAATGGTCCGTGATGTCAAAATTTGGCGATCGTGCCCTCTCTCTATAATATACATTGCGTCTTTAAACACAAGATATTTCTGTTAAGACAAGTCGTAAGTCACTTGTAAGTTTCACTTTTTTAAAACTTTAATCAAATTGCTTGTTCGTTCATTTTCAGTCAAATATATTCCATAACTATAGTTATTGTACTACTTTTATTTTGTTTTTATTTATTATTATTATTTTTTTTATCGTGGAAATCTTTAAGTTAGAACTTCAGATGAAAATTATGACGTCCTTTTTCATTTTATCTGTTTGGTTTTATTTATTATTATTCAAAGTTAGCCGTTTATTTATTCAGTATTTACTTATTTTCTATGTATTGAAGTTTTAGACTCACATTTACACCATATGAATAAGATATTAAGTGATATGGAACTAAATAAATGATCCAATTTTAAATAGTGAGCAGTGGAATTAATAAAGCTGCTAATAAGTTTAACAAATATCAACTAATAGTAATATAATTAAAGAATAATATGCGGAGATACAACCTTGAATGATAACCCCATCAATAATATAGGTTACAGAAAACTAACAAATTGACACTAATAATAGATTTTATGTTGGCGTATGAAATGTGTACCAGTCACTCTGAAATGTCAACATTTTTGCATCCAACGTGAACTTTACACAAATTCAATCAACAGGTCAAAATCTGTTGTATTTGGAATCTAAATTATATTACGTTCAAGGATTAAAATTAAAATTTTGCCTTTCTAATATGATGAAAGTCAGATTAATATCTGAATCCGATTTGGTTGCAAGATAAAACAGTAATAGTTTTAATGAATTAAAACGTTGCGAAAGAAAATATTAGTGTCTTAATGAATGAATTCTTTTATCTTGAACTGTTAAGATTGATTTCACTTCTTAGAATTTGCTAATTTTAGTATACCAATATCAATCTTGGTTTCTTTTCAATGCATATTAGCCAAGCAATAGTAACCCTTAAAATAAATAAAACTTTTAATTTATAAACTAGTTTGTAATCTTTTTCCATCTGTTTATTATTTGATTATGCACTTGCATATTAATATTTGCATATTTTTAATTTAATAGTTCGTTAACAGACATTTATTACTCAAGGTGTTAAAATTGATATTGCGGCGCAATAAATTTTGTAATAAACATTTGTAATTAGTTTTCAACAGTTTATAATGTTATCAAAACGTGCTTCAGTGTCAAAAATAATTCTTTTCGCATTGTGCTTTTAAACAATTAGACTAATATGGGACAATTTTTCGCAAATGGTTTGTTTTGTAATTTTTTGTTTGGTAATTTTTCGTGCTCTCTGCAAGACTTTTTTTTTTTTTTTTTTTTTTTTTCTAATTTCTTAGAATATTTTTAATTTTTATGCAAACATTTCTTTTCTAAGGCATTGAGCTTTATGTTGATTTCAGTTGGATTTTGAGCCTGATTACAGCTTGATGAAAGAAAATTTTAAATCTAGGAAAAAATTTAAAAATTTTGAAAGAAATGAACTTGAGTTATGCCATTTTTTTTTTTTTTAATTGTGGCTGAAATTCAAATATTCATTTGTACTAATGTTCTTATACTGCTTAAATAACATGAAATTCCTAAAATGTGAAATTTTAAATAAATAAGAAAAGGGGCATATTTGTTAAGTTTGCATTGTGTGAATTTCGAAAAAAAAAATTTTTTTAAGCGTTTTTACGGAGTTAAATACAAACATATTTCTTTACTAAAGCATTCATTCAAGCTTTAAGTTGATTTCAGTTGGATTTTGAGCCTGATTTAAAGCTTGAATGAAAGAATATTTTAAAATCGTAAGAAAAAAATTATAAAAATTTTGAAAGAAATGAACTTGAGTTATGTAAATTGGCTAAAATTCAAATATTCATTTGCACTAATGTTCTTATACAGCTTAAATATCATGAAATTCCAAAAATGTGAAATTTTAAATAAATAGAAAAAGGGGGCATCTTTATGTTAAGTTTGCGTAGTGTGAATTTCTTCCTTTTTTTATTTATTTATTTATTTTTAAGCATTTTTACGGAGTTAAATTTACACCTTGTATAGAACATCCTTTCCTTTGGACAACTTGAAGATGTAATACGAAAAAGAGCAGCTTTAACTCTATTTTAATGTAATTACAATTATAGTAGTTACTGAACTTGGAGATAAAAGTAGCTGAAATATTCTTCATTAAGCAAAAAGATGATACATTCTAATATTTAATAGAACTCTATATAATACGCAGTATAGTTTTCTATGTATTAGTTTAAAGTACTTTTTTTAATTTAAATTGTATGGTTACATAATTTCCCATAGAAAATTATAAACACAATTATTTCAGAAAACTTAAGACTAAAAATATATTTTACTTAAACATTGTCGTGAGATCTCTGCATATATTAGTACTTAAAGTAATTCCTGGTCACAAAATTACAATAATCTTTCAACTTTTAAACTGTTCATGGATTTAAGTTTTTTTTTTTCCAAATTTTTTAAAATCCAAAAATTCAAATCGCCAATACAATCTACAGAAACCACTTTCTCTTTTTTTTTTTTTTTTTTTAGAGAAAGGAAATGCGCATTTAACTTTTTTTCTTCAAATATCAGGGTCGAATTGAGGTATTTTTAACAATGATCTTTGGCTTTTCATCACCAAAATAAGCCATTATGTCGCACAGATTTATCTTTTATATTTTAAAAGTAGACTGATTTATTCACTGACCTATTAAACACTCGTAAATTGTAGTTTCGAATCTTTCCACAAAGTGAGTTAACGCCTGAATTTTGATATGGAATTATTTAGTAGAAATGTGAATTTAGGTAACTGGGAAATACATTTATTAGACTTCAAAATTTTAAATTACTCACTAGTGGCTGGTGCGTACTTCTAGCCAACTCGTCAATTTTCGTTCTACTAATGAAAAACATTTTCCTTCCGAATTTTTTCAATTAATTTAAATAACCTAATTTCTTGCCTGTAATCCGTGTATTACAAATTTTAAAAAAAATGTTGCAATTCAGATTATACAATGCCATGTATTATCTTTTTTTTTTTCCTTTGACTTTGAAAATATAAAAAGAATACTTGCTCTAAAAAATTTATTAGAGAAATATATCAGCTGAAATGTCGCTGCAATTTCAAATCTTTAGTCGAGCCGATGCCGCCATCTCTGCGAATAATAAAAGTTTGGTAGCAACAAACTATATTTAAACGAAAAAAAATCTCATTTTTAAAGATTTTGAATTTTAATAAACTTTATTTAAATTTATAATACAATAATTTATAATACAATAAATTTATAATAAAATAATTTACTTTTTTAGTAAATTATTTTTTTCTATACTTGAGATTTTTAAAGTATTCTTAATTTTAGAGATATTCGAAATTTATTCTTATTTCGTATAATTAAATCTATTCTCAAATTTTCAATCTGTATTCGCCATTTTTTCCCCTCCCAAAATAAACATAACATGCATCATCACACAAGTTTTTAATATTTCCCCTTTAAATCGATTTTTATATATTCGTTCTTTGCAAGGTGGAGAAGAGTAAGAAATCGTACTCTCAGGTTCCTGCAGATCTTCTGAATTTCTTTTTTGAGAGAATTTTCACTTGCGGATTAGAAGATACTTTTTAATAACATGAAATTTCCATCACTGGATTGTGGGCAAGAAAAGGATAGTTCGTTTTTTCGTGAGGGTATTTTTAATATTATGTGTGTAAAAAGTAAGTTTTAAGATCGTCGATTTTGTGAACCGTATGTTTTCTTTCTATCTTATCCGAATCTTTCGTAGATAGACTTTTAATTGTCCATATTTCCTCATAATTGCCAAATACAATTGATAAAATATATATTTTTTGGTGACCGATTAAAGTAACCCCCATCCCTGTTTTGGAGGGGGGGATATGTATATCATTTATTGTTGCCATGTGCGGTCCTCTGTTAACTGATGACCCCACAGGTGTCTCAAAATTTTAACCACTTCTTTCCTACTGTAATTATTGAATTATATTTGTTTAATAATCACCATTTAGTTACACTAAAACTTGTCGGTTCATTTTCGTATTATAAATGATAAATTTAATATTTTCAGGTATGTTCTCTATACATCAATCAGAGGAGTTGAGTGACTCTCCATACCAAATAGTTTCCCTCTTCTCTTAAATTTGAGTGTCTATTCTACATTAAAATAACTGGCGTATTAACCCTCTAATTTCCCTAGTAGCATAGACTAACAACACGCAGAGGTAGTACTATGGTACAGCTTCGGTGCCACTATTTACAAATATATTTTTCATTTTAGCATAGATTTCAGAAAATTATGAAAGATTATTATACGAAAATAGTGGTAGAAAATTTACGTCTACGCTTATGGGCATTAGGAAGTGTAGGGAAACATGAATAATTGTATTAATCTTATATTATGAAATCTCATATGAATGTAGGCTGTTTCTTCAAGTGTTTAGATTTTTTCTGTATATATTTATGAGGGTAGAATGAGATTATTTTTTCCTAGAAAATGTATGTTTTTGGGAGTAATTTTGTTTTCTTAAAAAAATAACTCGGACTAAATTGATGTTTAAATTTTTTATAAATTTTTCTTATTAAGTATTTTCCACAACAAGGCATATATTCTATTAAATATCAAAATTTTGAATTTTAGCCCTTTCTAAAAATTTAGAAAATTTTCATACGGCAGCATACTTAAATTCAGTTTCGGGAAATTACTAAATAATTAACCATTAAAGGGTAATATTTGAATTTTGCTTAAGTATATCTTTCTACGGATGACTGAATTCCGGAAAATATTGTTACTTTCTGATATTTCTTACGTACCTTGATAAAAAAAATTCGGTAAATTTACTTATGTTTATCCAGAGTTTCTGTAAATTTACTATAATTCTTAGTTATACGTAAATAATCGAGATTTTCAATCTTCATTATTTTTTATTTAATTTCTCAATAAAAATTAAAAATAAATACTTCTATTCCGAACAAGCATTCTAAGTCACAAATATATTCTCGTCAATAATAAATATTAGTCATTAAAATGCATATAAGAAAAAGGCTTTTTATCATCTCCATTTATTTTTCTCTGTAATTTTGCATAAAACTTACGATAAATTATTACCAGTAGTTTTATGTTGACATTTTTAACACTGTATTTAGACTTTAATTACTTCAAAGAAAAAAAATCAGTCTTCATCCTTTTTTAATATTTATGTATTCCTCTTGATTCTTCTTAGAAATATCTTCTTGCAATATTGCAACTCAACTCGCATTGCATAAAAGAATATTTAAGACACAATCCTATAATTTAAAAATAAAGAATTTGGAAATGAAGTTCCTGACTCTTCCCATATCATCGAATTTTTAACAGAAGATGCGAAACTAAAACAATGAGTTAAAAGCAACTCTTTACCGTTATTTTTCTGTTGCATCATTCTTTTTACTGAGCAAAAAAACTCACGGTAAAAACTGGGATAATTGCTTCAAGATTAAGCTGAAGAAGACAATGTTATCTTCCTTGGCAATCGTGACTTGTATCATCACGACATTTCTGAGCATTGTCGTGAAATGCTTTTGTCATATTCTGCTAACCTTCCGCCATTTGTGAAAAGTACTACAGGATCAGAGGTCAGTGGATCTTTTCTAAACTTTGAAGAGATTGGATTCTTGAACTTTCACATGACCGTATGTACGTTATGGTTATCTGGTTGGGAAAAGTTGTTTCTTCAAATCTGTATTTGGGTCATTGAGAAAGTTTTTTTTCATATTTTGAATAGAAAATAAATTCGAAATATTGAGCATTTATCAGTTTTTGTAAACTTGCAACATTGATAATTTTATTTTAATAAGGGAAAAATTAAAAATTTGTGGTAATACATCTTCTGAGAAAGTTATCAACTATGCTCGTTCTATCTATCAGCAAAATTTAAAATTAAGTGTGTGTCTATTTTTACTTTCTCTTACCCATAGGGTCGAGAAAGTATTGTTTTTAGGGTCAAATTTTCGAAAGTGAGTTTTTGTTATATTTACATGTTATGAGGTCCCTTGAATACGAAAATCATGTTTTTAGCGAATGGTCTTTGTCTGTCTGTGTGTATGTTATCAGAATATCTCAAGAACAAAAAGTAGCAGAAATTCCAAACTTTGTATTCTAAATGTGTATGATATAGGGATGCTACAGTAAGCTTTTCGTTGAGATGAAGCAAATGGTTCGTGTACAAAGACACTCAAAAGTATTCAAATACATTACATGTATGGGATAAATTGCAGGGAAGTATAGTTTAACATCTATAGACTGCACTAAACCAAATGAAACGAATATATATTTTTTGTAATAGAAAGAGTCAACTGGAATTTTTTTTTTTTTTTTTTTTTTTTTTTTTTTTTTTTTGTGTATGTAGGATCCTCGCAAGTCCTCCCTCGAGGGGAGTAAATTTTCATTATGGGTATTTTTAAAAAGAGCTCGCCAATACCTTTAAAACAAATGGTTGAACCATCGATCTGCAATAATTTAAAATAAAGTTATCGATTTTTTTTTTCTTTTTACTTTAATTTATTCTCAATAATACATAAAAAAAAAAAAAAAAAAAAAAAAAAAAAAAACTTTTATTTATTTATATATATAGTGTTATACTACTTCTCTAATTTAAAAATCGTCTGTAATATCATAAAGATAATTTTTTTAAATAATAATTTTAATAAATTATTTTTAAAAACAGAATTATTTTTTAATAACAGAATTTTATATAAATGGAACCGAATGCATTAATGAAACGGGGGGTTGAAGGGGGCGATAGCCCCCCCCCCCTCACACAAAACTAATAATCATATTAAACTCTTCCGAAGCCTAGTTTGAGTTGTTTAATGCATGTTTACATAACAGTACTCGTTATCTTACCTCTTGATCCCCAACCTGTATTTATAGTATTAAATTTCAGGGTAAGAAAAAGTCGTGTGAGTGACACACCAGATTATTTTTTTATTTTGAACAATCTAAAATTCAAAATAACTTTGCTATAGCTCCTTTAACAACCATAACGATCTCTTAATTTTCAAGAAAACGGTAAAAAACGCCTATTTTTTTATTCAAGAAAGTTGTATAAAATATAGTTGTATATGAACAATATAATGTATTCATTTTTAATTTTTGGAATTTTTTTTTTAGCTTGAAATCAAGAACATTTAATTATGCAGGAAAACCGACAGTCAGGGTTATTATGTCTGAATGTTGATTTCAGTAGGAAGAAAAAAATAGGATATGTTTTTTAAACATTAAAGCAGAATTTTATGAAAGAATTTTACGCCTAATACAACACACACACACATATATATATATATATATATATATATATATATATATATATATATATACTGTTCTCAGATTCATAATTCGAACTTTCATAAAGATCACCTATTTCCAAATCACTTTAAGATACATTTTATACTGAAATTAGTATCAGAGTAACTGTGTGATTCAGACTACATAATGTATACAATATACACACACACACACATATATATATATATATACACACACACATATATATTATCACAGAGCACAAAACCACGTGCATTCAAAAGCCTAACTGAGTTAAAATTAAAAAATAAGTATTAAATATTTAAAATTGGATAGTGTTGACAGTTTAAAAAAAAAAAAAAAAAAAACTCTCTCCAATTACATTTTTAAAAGTCTACTACTTCCATCTAGAGTGAAAAATAAAAAATTTTCCTGTTATCAGAAGTGGTTGTTTTTTAACCTTCTATGTTACTCTTGAACACATCAGCCCGGAAAGATCACGGGCACGAGAAATGAGCGAAAATTCACCCCGTTATTATAGCGGGAGCCGAGAAGGAAGGGGTTAAGCAAACGTACATTTTTCAGTTTTTATTTGTTATTATTCTGAAATTTATATTTAAAACATTTTTTTTTTTTCAAACAAAATAAGAATGGTATTTTGATTGTGCTTTTTAAATGTTGCATGGGAAAAATTTAACTCAAAAGTATTACAAATGAATAGTTTAATAACAATTTCATTCCTAATTTCTAGTTTTACACTGTAAAAATTTAGTTTGACTGCACCATTTATTTTGGGACATCTGTAGAATTTTTATGCGAGTAAACACAACCTACAATATTTTTATACAATATGTAAAAGAGAGAGAGACTCAAATTTGAATTCAGGGTAATTACTTTACGGAATTTGTACCAATTTAAGCTTGTGCAGATTTTATTTTTAAAAATACACATTGGGTCCAACCACGTTGATGAGCTTCCTATAGCCTCGGAAGTTAATAGGGATCTGGATAACTACGTCATTTGTAACTATTTTAACGTTTTTTTATTTTTTAAAGATTAATCTTAAACTTTTTGTTAAATTGAGAATTATTCTTAATACTTCTTTCTAATCTTATTAAAATGTTGTAAATGTTTTGACGAACTGGAAACTGATTTTATATATGTACATATATATCTATTGTTATATAAATTTCTTTAACCCTGAGTGACATTTATTTTAGCTTTTAAAAACTATATCTAAATTAAAATGAATTTTGTTTATTTTCTTACAGATCTCTAATCACATTTTTTACTTTCTCAACTCAGCTTATTCCTGATCTGTCCTCATTATTTTCCAGTCGTAATTATAAAATCATTAATTTACAATCGTGCACATCACGTGAATCTTCTATAAAGAGTCAGACGGGGAAGGAAAAAAAAAATGGTTGGAAATATGTATTAAAGGAGAAAAAAAATACTCCATTAAAACTTCACTGACCTAGATTCAAAATAAAATAGAAAAAATATCCAGTTTGAGCTCGCGATTATAATTCATGCATACATACAGATATCCCAGTCTTAAAATGCCACTGGATGACAGCTAACAACTTTTTCTTTTTGGTAGCTGAGAATATTAGATTTTCAGAACAGGTTAGTTTTTGTTTCAATTCTATCGGTCACAGTGGTCAAGACGCTTACAAATCTGATTTGACTGCGAATGTGATGAATCTTTTCCGTAGAAGAAAAATCGCTTGTGTAACAGTTCTAAGTCTGCCTTTTAATTAAATGTTATTACCATATTGAGATGTTGCGTAAATCCTTTCAACAACGTGAAGAAAATAATTATGACAGTATTGTTTTTCTCTTTATTTGTACAAAAGTGAAATATATGGCCATGAACAGAACTTTTCTTGTCTTGGAACTGTCTTAAATTTTAGAAATACTTAAATTGAAAGAACTGGTTTATATAAACAAATAATTTTACTAATTCGTTGGACACCAGGCATGAATGGGTTAAATCGGTGGTTGTTTTTTCTTTTTTTTAAACATATTTCAACCGTATATCGATGCAAAATTAAAATTGCTCTGCAGTATTTCAAAAAATGTACTGCGTATAAATTTGATAAAAGAACTATTTTTAAAAGAAATTTAATGAACCAATGTGTTTTAACTAGCCTTTTCCGCGAAGAACATCTGTATGGTATTTATGTAACCAATATGATTATCCAAAAAAAACAAATAAAATCACTGGAAATTTTCAGTTTTTCCTTTTTAAGATTTTAAAACCTTTGACAGTTGCATTATAATTTTAACTTTAGAAAATAATTATTATATAATCAATTATTTCCTAAAATTTGACGGAATTACCCTATCACCATAGTGCATTAACTATGGAATTTCTGTTATGTATCTACAAAATAATAAATTTCTGTTTATAATGAATAAAAATAAAAAAATATACAGCATGATTAGAATTAAAGTTAATATTTCAAAACACTATAATTTTAAACCTACCCATCAGAGCGATTTTATATTTTACCAGAAGCAATCGTGAAGCAATGAAATTTTGTTTAGGGGAGCAAAAAAGTATTTCCAACATATTCCTATAGATGGTGCTGTCAGGGTAATGTCAGAGGAAACGTCTAAATGGACTCATTAAACACAGGAATTTTGTTGGCAACACAATGGAATAGCAGAAAATATAGATTTCAAGGGTTTACTGCAATTTTCTTTGCAAAAAGACAAGAATACGTGTTTACAGCGGAAACGGTCATAGTGAAAAGAGAAAAAGAGGAGCTTCAGGAACCAAATGCTTTACGGATAATTAACGGTACATTTTGGAACTTTTATTTACTTTTGCCAAACAAAATTTCATTGCCTCACGATTGCTCGGGTAAAACATTAAATCGCTCTGATGGGTAGTTTTAAAATTATAGAGTTTTGAAATCGTAACTTTAATCACCCTGTATATATAGCGAATGGCACTGCTACTGTCCTGTAGGATAGCCAACATTTATTGCGAAGTCTAACTGGCTTTAAATTCTTCCAAATATACTTCTAAATATGAAATTTTGGGCATATATTTGAACACAGTTCTTTTAAGAAAATGTGTATTTAAAGTGTATTAAATTAAATTTTTGTAGTCGAAATTTCTAGCCAAAGCGCTTATAATCGCGTTGTCTCTAGCAGCCTAGTTTATGCTTTGGGTCTAGGTTAACCAATCAGATGACACCTTACATCACTATCGTATCATTTCGGCGATATTGAATCATAACTGCTCCACGTTAGAGAAATACTATATAAATGATTGTCTTGCATAAATATACAAATTAAAATTTGTGATAATTTGGTGCGCAGATTTGAATGTTACTTAAAAGTATTTTCGATGTTAAACGCTTGTGAGTGTACATGTAAAAGAAAACTTATAAAATTTCTCCCCGTTTACTATACCTCTGACAGTTTGCACAGTTTCACTCTTCTAAGGAGGGAGGGAAGTATAACTTTTTCTTGGGCTTCGATTAAAGGTATGAAACTTAATTTTTCCAATTCAACTTATTAGCATTGAGTGGTAAACTTATTTTCCTCACTTTAAATTAAAATTTTTATAAATGTAATTTGAATACAGAAAGATTATACAGTTTTACCCCCCCCCCCCCAAAAAAAAAAAAAAAAAAAAAAATCCTGAATATAATTATACATGTTTTATAAGATTTGTCATATTTTTAACATATCAGTCGATGCCGCATTAGTTATACATTTATTTATTTATTCTAGCTTGTCTTTGCTGTATATCTGCTGAAGAACCTTTCAAATGTCCCGAACAATTTGGTTACTACAGAGATGGCAAGGATTGCTCAAAATACTATGTGTGCGTCTTTGGCGATTCCCATCATGAAAAATGTACAGGTGGTCTACATTTTAGCCTGGAACTTCAGACGTGCGATTGGCCCAGAAATGTCAACTGTTTAAAAGGTAATAGAATTTTTATTTTTCAATCTAGCTGATTTATTTATTTTATTTATTTTTTATTAGAAATGTGCAACATTGCTACTGCATTTATATTAAGATTTATTTATATATATATATATAAAGAGTAATCTAAATTTTTTCAAAGGAAATGTTGCAGTGTCTAATTATCAGGTAGTAGAGAAACAAACTAGTTTTTTTAATCTGTTCTCTGAGAGAAATTAAAATGTAGTTCACATTGATTCACATTCCAACTGCACGAACTCTTTGCCTTCAATACATTTTTCCTATATGTGATCACACAACAAAAAACAAAGACAGACAGGTAAACAAATTTAAATTTTATATATAAAAAATCTGGTGTGTCACTCGCACGACTTTCTCTTACCCTGAAATTTAATACTATAAATAAAATACAGGTTGGAGATTAAGAGGTAAGATGACGAGTACTGTTATGTAAACCTATGTTAAACAATTCATATTAGGCTTCTGAAGAGTTTTATATGATAATTAGTACTGTGTGAGGGGGGGGGGCTATCGCCCCCCCTCAACCCCCCGTTTCATTAATGCACCTACATTTATATAGAATTTAATTCGGTTATTAAAAAATATTTCTCTTTTTAAAAAATAATTTATTAAAATTATTATTTAAAAAAATTATCTTTTATGATAAGGCAGACGATTTCCATATTAGAGAAGTAGTTTAACACCAAATATCCAAAAAAAGTCCATTTTATTCTCAATATTAAAAAAAAAAAAAAAAAATCGTACTTTTTTTTTTTTTTTTCGTTAAAAGTAAAAAAAAAATCGATAACTTTGTTTTAAATTATCGCAGATCGATGGTTCAACCATTCGTTTTAAAGTATTTTCGAGCTCTTTTGAAAGATACCCATCATGAAAATTTACTCCCCTCGAGGGGGGACTTCCCCTTTCCCAGTTAACTGTCTCTATTACAAAAAATATATATTTGTTTCATTTGGTTTAGTGCAGTCTATAGACGTTAAACTCTATTTTCCTGCAATTTCCCCCATAGACGTAATGTATTAGAATTTCTCTTGATTGTCCCTGTACACGAACCATTTGCTTGATCTTAACGAAAAGCTTTCTGTAGCATCCCTATATGATACACATTTAGAATACAAAGTTTGAACTTTCTGCCATAATTTGTTTTTGAGATATGCTGATCACAGACACACACACACAGACCATGCTAAAAACATGATTTTCGTATTCAGGGGACCTCAAAACGTGTAAATATAACAAAATCTCGCGTTCGAAAATTTGAGTCAAAAACAATACTTTCTCCACCTTATAGGTAAGAGAAAGTAAAAAAACTTTTAGACATTGTTGGGAAAATGTTAAAAACGCTTAATAAAGTCTAAGATACATTTGCAGCAATTTCCGGTTATAGCCCTTACTGTATATTAGTATTTCTATTATGTGCAAATGATGATTGATGTCATTTTCTTTATGATTTCGGTAAAATAAAAGTGTATTAAAATGAATTTTACAGAAATAACTCTCGTAGGCCGCAATAATTTGTGAATTCTTTAGGGTATTCCTGTGCACAAATAAGTGGTAGTATTTACTCAATTTTCAATAGAGAACTTCCCATAGTGAATTTAAATAATATATATCAATTTCAAGAAATTCAACGAATACTTAAGAGTTAAATCGCAGATAGACAGACGGACAAATGGGCTAATTCAAATCATAATTTCTTTAAAACATTCATAGAAAATCTTAAAAATGCTTAATAAAATGAAATTTTTGTAATTTTTTACTATAGCTCTGACGAGGGAAGTATGAATTGATTAAATTCAGATTGAAATCAAACGAAACTAAACTTAAAGAGCATGGTTGAAAACTTGGAGAATGCAAAATTTGCCAACTCACCGTGAATCATGATACTGCCCAAAAGTTTTAGTTGTTTCTATAAAAACTAACGCAAACCATTTAAAAAAAAAAAAAAAAAAAAAAAGTGTTGCAGTGGCAGTGTTTGACTCGTTAGTAGGAAGTACTGAGAGAGTCCCGGCAAGGGCGTTTTTAATTTATTTTAATTAATTTTGCATTTTAATTAAATAAAATTATTTTAAGAGAAAATTGTTTATTATATTAATAAAAATAAAAAGTCAGGTCCTTCAAACAGTGAATCATAAAATGTTCAAAATAGTTTCTTATTAGGAAAAAATATTCAATTTGTTTCATCATGATTCATACACACTTACACTGACATCATGTATTGCAAAATATGTTTTTAAACTGATATAAGGTCTGCGTGTGTGGACCTGAGATTTCTTCAATCCTAATATCTCTATCGGAGTAATTTGAAAATGTTTTCTTAAAAAGTGAAATGGAAAGCACTCAAGGTCACTGTAAGTCTAATGCCTTGTAATAATATTATAGTTTTAAAAAAATTAAAGAACACGCTTTTATAGAAATGTGAACTAAAAAACACAAAATATCTATCTTAGTATTAAAATGCAGGGTAAGAAAAAATCGTGCGAGTGACACAAAATAATATTTACATACATTTAAATCTTTAATTAAAATAATTTAGAATTAAACAAAAACCATTTTTAAAATATCTCCCCTGACTGGGATCGAACGCTAGAAATTTCGGTTCGTAGCGCGGAGCTATACCTCAACGCCACGGTGTTCACGTAGGGAAAGTCTTTTTTACAATATAGATTTTTTTGTTTGCTCCCAGAGCGGTTACAAACATGCAAACATACATACAAGCATACATACAAACATACATACAGGTGAAGCTAATAAAAGCGTGTTAAAAAAGAATCGGAAAATTGCTGTTCAAAAAAAGAAAAAAAAAACAACTAATATTTTGACTACAAATGACGATTTAATGGTGGTGGTGTTGATGTTGATTTGGTGTTATGAGTTAAAGTTAACTGACTACGCTATCGTCTTAGTCCGGGAGAGATGATACTCCATGATGACTTTCTAAAGGATCCTTGGACGTATTAACGCAAGTTTTGGAGAAACCCGTAGAAAATCCCGAACGGCTAGTTCGACAAAAGCGACCATCGATTGAACTTATCACCTTACGTCTTCCAGGTGAAGCTAATAAAAGCGTGTTAAAAACATTTTTTTCAGCGCGGTGAATTTAATTTTTTACTTTTACCACTTTAATTTTTTATATGAAGTAATGAATAATTCAAGGGTAAATACTTTCATATTACATTTAGATAAAATTTCGTTAATGATTTATGCTAGTATTCTTTAAATTATTAATTACTATTTTTTATTGACCAACGTCACTAATAGCAAATGTTGGTCGTTTGCTCTGAATTGTGTTATTATTCATGCAATTTTTTGCATGAAAAATCCTGAATGAACAACTGTTAACTATTAGACGTCACATTTAACTTTTATTTAAAATATTTTATTAAACAATTGTCATATTTGGTGTCGGACGAACAATTTAAATCGAGCACAATGACAGATTTTTCTCAACGATTTCATTAATTTTATAATTAGTTTAATCTCAAAAATATCAATCTGGGTAAATATGAATTTTACAAATCTAGTAATCTCGACGAAAAGTTAAATATTTAACAAAATGTTCGTGATGTCAATATTTGACGGTAAACAAAATTGATCACAATTAATTGCGTTACAATTCGCTATTTCTTGTTCTCATTTTAAAAAAATGCTTATGCTTTCATAAAGTTTCTACTTTTAATTAGTCATTATAAATGAAAATCAATATTGTACATTTAAACATGATTTTCTTTATAGGGCTGCCAACCTCTGGGAGTGCTAAAGTGTAGTTAAAAAACAAGAAAAAGTGTAGTTTTAAGCTACAAAGTGTAATAAAAATAATAATAAGAAAATGCTTAAAATATAAATAAGCATAAAGTCTTTTGTTTACATTAAAACTTACTTTCTGAAATATATTGACTTTTAATAATCCAACATACAAAAATAATACATTGGCTTGTTGCAATATAACGCGAACAATCATAAAGTCCACCATGATTTATGCGAAAATTGTTGTTACATATTGTACAATAATACGCCTGATGGGGTGATGAATATACAGATCGCAAACATGGCCATTTAGCAGAATACTCCAATAGAAATTCTTGATCAGGAACTTTTTTCTTCTTTGGATTATCAAATCATCGCTCATTTTAACTTAAAATACTATTAAATAAAAAACTAAACAAATTTGTCCACTTTTAAGTAAAAAAATAAATAAATGCAGAAATGACTCCAGCCGATAACATGCACACAATACCTAAAACGAAAGTAAACAGATTTAGACCTCTAGCGATAGAAAAGGACTTCTCCAAACATCCAATCACCGCGCGTTACTGACACGCGCGTACGCAGTGACGCTATCGTCATTGTTTCTGAGAAGGAAACGAAACAACCTACCAACCTCCGGAGTTTTCAAGCTACTTTATCCGTAACCGCGATTTGCAGATATGGTGCGAAATCGGAGTTTGCTCGTTGTAAACAAATTAACGATGAGGAAAGGAAAAGCGTAGCTTCAAATATGCGATGCGTAAAGTGTAGCGCAAGCAGGCTGAAGCGTAGTTACTACGCCAATTGCGTAATTGTTGGCAGCCCTATAATTAATATATATATGTGTGTGTGTGTGTATCCTTGGTTAATATTTCATTAATTGGTATACTTTAAAAAAAAAATTCTTTTGTATGAAATAGTAGCTTCTCCTAAATTAATAATTCAATTTTAAATGTTAAAAAGAAGGAAAAAAAACAGTTGAAATAAAAAATTAAAATACAAAACGCCCTTGCTGAGTCTCTATCTCAGTATCTCCTCACAAATTAAGCACATTACCACTGCACCACCATTTCTTTTTACGGTTGGTATTTTGTTCGTTTTTTATAGAAACAACTAAAAGTTCTAGGGGGTCATATCTTGATCCATGGGGAAGGGGAAAGTTGTTGAGCAAATTTCGTATTCTGTCTTGTGTTTTCGACCATGCTCTTTAATTTAAGCTTAGTTTTGTTTTAATAGCAGCTTTATTAATTCATATTTCCCTTGCTAGTATTTGTGAATATTTGTGTGATCTTGTAAACCTTGATTCTAATCATTCTTTATTCTATGGATGTAAAATTTAAAACATTAAAAATTATGTATTTTACGTTTGGCATAAAGTTGTTTTAGCTTTTCTCGATGTTTTAATAATAAAATTTTTATTTCAACATTTCAGGATTGGTTAAACGTTTAATTTTGTATATGATGTCTGTGTAAAGGATATGAAAGTTTAGCATTTCTTTTTAAGTTTGATAAAGTAATTTTCCCTAGAGGGGGGGGGGGGAGGGGGTCAGTCTTTCGAAGTTACCATTCAAGTCCAAAGTGTTTTTGCGACGTTTAACCATATCGATTTTCCACTGGGAGTTTGACGCATATTTTTCTTTCTTTTAATACATCCATGAAAGAATTTAAGTGAAACTATAAATGCATTGTTTAGGTTCTGCCATTTTAAGATAGATTCTCATTAGAAGGAAAAATTTAAAGTTTATGACAACACAAGATGACAAGTGTGCAAGAGTTCAATCTCAACACTGAACTCTTACACCGCTGTATTTTATAAAGAATTTCTAATCATGTTTGTAAGGAATTTTTTTTTTTAAGATTGAATATGACAAACATTATTGAAATAATTAAGTGTTCAATCTCGAGAGGGAAATTCTTGCACCCTTGTAAAATGATATATTGTTAACCAATTTACAAAGTTTCTCTTGTATTTACTTATATTGACAAAATATTTTAACTATTAATTGTTGAATATTTAACTAAACGTTTTTGTTAAGCAAAACAAAATACTTGTTAAAATTCTAACAACAAATTTTGTTCATCAAACTAAAATTTCTATTGGAACATGTGTAAACCGAAATTTTTGTTGTGTAGACCAAATTTCTGTTGATTTTTATTTATTTATTTTTATTTTAAGGTTATTTTCTCAACCTTTTTAATCTTAGTTTCCATTTAATTACAGTAGAGCCACGGTTATCTGAGCCCCGATTAAGAGTTCCGGGTTAACTGAGGTAGTCCCTCTGATGATGATTATATTAGCTGTGGGAAAGATAAAATTATTGCGTTGGCAACTGCAGGATAAGCTGTAAAAAAGTCAAGTTAACAATTAATTATAGATGAAAGAACACCACCCAAGAACGGATCCATGAGGCAATATATTGGTTCAGTAGTTCAGGTAAATTTGTTATTAATCCAAAGAATATAATTTGTGGCGTGACCATCTGACAATAACAGTGTGGAGCGGGGAAACAGCACCTGGCACGAGGCCCTAAACCTTCTTAACGGCCCTCTTCACTTACCGTTGCTAGAAGCCCGAGCCATTGTTATTCTATGGGGAAATTTTCTTTACATATAACTTATTAACTAATACATATTTTTAAATTCTGTTTTCACATTCAGAAAATTCCCAACTGTTAAATTGACCGATCTTTTTCAAAAATGTATTTTTTTTATTTTTAATATTTTATTTTGAAATTTCAAAATGAAAAAATTTTACATATTGAAAATTCATATTTTGCAGCTTCAAAATAAAATATAAAAAAATTTAAAAAAAATATTTTTTTTAAAAAAGGTCCGTCAATTTAAAAGCTGGGAATTTTCAGAATGTGAAAACAGAATTTAAAAATATGTATTAGTTAATAAGTTATTTGTAAAGAAAAATTTCCCATTAAATAACATTAGCTTCGGCTTCCGGCGGCGGTCAGTGAAGAGGGCCCTTAAGCTACATCATGATCATGAGTGCCGTGCAAAGCTGGAGCGAAAAATGACATTGCTTTTGGCATTTAATTTTATTTACGCCAAGTTCAAAGCTTAAGATAGAGAATGGTTGCGGTAATCGTTACAAATATTTTTATGGGAATTTTGAAAAGGCGAGCAGTATTTCAGTGGCCGTTGTTAGTAAATATTGGCATGATTTTGCCAAGTTTCCAGTTGTTGGGAAATAACCAACTGAGCTGATGATGTAAATTAGGCGACTGGAGGGCACTTGAGGTTATGTTTCGATGTAAGATTAAACGAAGCAGAATTAATCATCTGATTTCACAAAAAAAAAAAAAAAAAGAGTCAAAATAATATTTACCGAGCGAAAAGTTTTCATTACATTAGAATTGTTAAATGAATACTGGGAATTGATCAAAGATTTTATTTTAGTTACATTGAAAAAGGTATGAAAGGGAAGATATAAAAATTACAAAATGTATATTGCAAATTTATAAGTAAAAAATAGTTATATCGTTATATTTTAAATAGTTTAAGATTAAATAATTTAATTTACAATTTTATTTATTTAGAGAATTTACTTATTTTCTTTAAAGATAAAACAAATTTTATAACATGTAATAATCTACATAACAGTCACGAAAGAACCACGCTACGGAGAAAGCGTGACTTTTGACAAATGGCGTAGATAACTTTACAGTATTGTATTTTACAAATTATTGTATTGCATTTTTATCCGAATACATTTAAATATGTAATATATGTATTATTTTACTTCATTGATTACGTTTCCATCTATTTTAAACTTTGCGGTATTTTCCCCCTCCAGTTTACGACAGAGTCCGTGTTATCAGAGTTTTCAATTATTCGAGGTACCTTCGGTCCACATTACCTCGGGTAAGCGAGGTTCTACTGTATCTCGAAATAAAATTCCACAAAATGTTCTGAATGTTCCTTTTAAAAAACTCTTGGTTTCAATTTCTGAAACTTAATTTTTTTTTTTCCCCAAACTTTTTGTGTTATTTATGCAAAGAAGTTTGGATAACAAAAATAAATTGTTTTTTCACATTTACTGTTAGAAATATATACTATTTTCACATATACTGTTTGGTAATCAAAATGCTAATAAACTGTAACGAAAAAAATCTGTTCACAGCACTATACAATAAGAATTACTTGGTACTAAATTCTGTTTTAAAAGTTTTCAGTACAGAAAATTAAAATGTTTGTGTAATAATATTAATGTATTATTGATAACTTTCATGAATATTAAAATATTAAATTTCTTTTTTGAAACATAGATGAAACTATAACAGAAGAAAAAGTTGTAGAATATGTTGAAGACGAAGTTTTCAGCTCTAGTCGGAGAACATCAGCAACCGCCACCAGTGATAAAGCTCAAGCACCTCTAAAGCCACAAACAGTCCAAAAAGATGAAGCCTCAAATTATCATCCATACGAAGATAAAAAAGAAGAATCTAAAGATCATACGAGAAATAATGGAGAACCCTCTAAAGAAAACAAAAATTCTAGGCAATCCCAAGAAAATTCTCAATATCCGCAAAGAATAACTACAACTACCCCTGAACCAACAACTATTAATCCATTTCAAGCCCACCCAAACACAGCTGGTGAAAAATCTAACCAGAATGTGGATTCACTAGAAAGTTCCTCTGAAGATCCTTTATACGCAAGTGATGAACGCTCCAAGGTATGCAATGCAAATTTTTTGCTTATAAATTACTGTTCTTGTGTGTGCCGTGCGCTACTAAGATAGTGGTACATGTGAAAATATCAGAGAATTATATAAAATCGGAAAGTATAGATACCATCTGTTCAAATCTTTTTTAAATCTAAATGAATTTATAAGTAAGAATTCGTTTACTGTCGTAAACCAGTGACATATTTAAATAAATGTTACAAATAGATCATTAGAATTTTTTTTTTTCTCTGAAACATTTGTAATTTGCATGGTAAAAACAACTAATCTAAATTCATAAATAAAGCACTTTAAAAACACGTATGAGTTTTAAAAACACATTTAATTAAAAAGACATATTTCTAAGCTTTTCGCCCTGATTAACAGGGCATCATCAGGAAAACTACATGATTATACAGAAAGTGCAGTTGTGTTAAAGTACATATATATATTATAAATCAGGTGAAAATCACAGTTAAATCGCTATATCAGTAGTTCAAAATAAAGGTTCAAAGGCTTGCCTGGTGGTAACAGCTGGGTGAAAATACTTGTCGAGAGCAAGTTTTTTCACCCAGCTGTTACCACCAGTCCAGCCTTTCCAGTAGCCATCCAAACTGATTTTTTCTACGCAAGTTCGAGTTATCAAATGTTGTCTCATTGTTAACGTAAAGTGGCTCCAACCAATGAACTCCGAAAAATCTTTTGAACTGAAGTAGCGATTTAAGTGTAATTTTCTCTTGATTTATAATATATTTATGTACTTGAACACAACTGCACATTCTGTATAATCATGTAGTTTTCTTGATGATGCCCTGTTAATCAGGACGAAAAGCTTAGAAATGTCTTTTTTTAATTAAATGTGGTTTTAAAACTTATACGTGTCTTCAAAGTTCTTTATTTATAAATTTAGAACAATACACGTGTTTTTAAGAGTGTCTCTCTATATGAGATATACTTTCCCTGATAATCCAAATTGTTAAATTTTGTCAGAGTCGCATGGTCTTTAAGTTTTTTTTTTTTTTTTTTTCTTTGGCTAAATAAATCAGTTTCTGTTCTTCATAGTCTTCCGCATAAGCCATCATAGCAAAAAACGGCTTGAAGTAGAATACACACCTTTCTTAGAATTACGACCCTGAAATTTCAGAAATGATAGATTTACATTAAATTGCTTAGAAATATAGGATGATTGATATTCCTTGTTAAGCAGCTTGTAATTAAATATGTTAAACTAATTTTTCCCATCACAAACAGCTTTTCTATAAGGATTAAAAAACAATTAGATAGCTTTAATTGACAAAAATTTTCCCAAGTCCTACGCATAGTAATATGGCAATGATGAATTATATTTTCAAACGCAATCATTCATTTTTATTTATTTTTGGATTTGGGCATTTTTCAAAACGCCTTTCTTTGGTATAAATTTCTGATAAATGTTTAAAATAATCTTCATTACTATAAGAAAATACTAAAACGTTCTTTGCTCTAATTTAATTTAATCACATTAAGGGGAAAAATATAATCTTGAGTATTAGCGAAGCAATTCTTAATTATTTTCATAGACTTCTTAATACAATGTGCAATACTGATGCAATCCAATTTATAAGTGTATTTTTTATTTTATGCCAGTGTATTTTGTTTTGCTTTCCTATTGAATAATTTCATATATTCGGTAATATTCCTTTCGGTATGCTCACAGCTCCCGTTTATCTTTAAGCCATCTCATGAGGCATATCCCCACAGTTTAACAGTTGCTGCATGAGTTATAAGCATTAGCTAGTATAACACAAGGTTTTTCAGTAGCGTTTGAAATTATATCAAATTATTTATTTGCATAAATTGGTTGAATATTGAATGTAGATTTGATGTTCTGAATAAAAAGAAAAAAAATTAAAGATATTTTAGTTTATTTTCTATATAAAAATTTTAAATTTTATGTAACTACTTTGGGAAAGCTTTTATTTTTATTCCCGTTTTCTTTCAAACATAATTGTGTAGCAATTTCCGTAGGCATGCTAGGTCATTTTGCACAAACAGAGAAAGTAAAGATACTGGTCTTTTTTATAGTCAAATTTTATAAGAAAAATATAATTCTTTTTGAAATTAAAAATCTTTAAAAACTGTCTTGTTTTGTTTAGATTTTAATTTCAGCGAAAATGAACATTAAATCCATCGATACATTAAATATCTATATAGCAAAGCTGTTTTTTTTTTTTTTTTTTTTTCCTCTTACATAATTTCTTTGTCAATATTTTTAAAAATTTGTTAAACGAAATATGGTTGGTGAAATCTATTTCGAATTAGAATTATTCTTTTTATAAAACAAATTTCAGAATTATTTGACTACGTGTAAAAATATTTCTATGGAATAATTATGCGTGTAAGACATAGAATTAATCTCATTGAATTATAAGAAATACAAATGGCGTTATTTTTTCATTATATACAATAATTGTAAATAATACGTCATAACATTAAATTCTTATGAGGATGACAAAAATTGGAATGATTTCTAGGATGTTATTTTTATTTAGCATTTTGCACAAATTTTAATAAAATATTTCTGAATATTTATTGAAATATTGGTGAAATTGGATATATAATCATTGTTTTTTATTTCCTCTGGCCTAGCTTTTTTTCTTTATGTAGTGTTTAAATGTTTTAAAAAGATTACCCTTAACGCTTGCACTCAGTTGAGTTTTTTTTTTTTTTTTTTTTTTTTTTTTTTACGTGACTATGTTGAGTAGTTTTAAGCTGAATTTCTTCCATGACTGCTTTCTCAAAACATTTCAAAGTTTTTCCAAGTTTCAAATTTATAATTGTGCAATATATGTTAACTTATAAACTCTCGAGGTAAATTGCTTTTCGTATAAAAAGTTTGAAAATACTTTTTTTTTTTTTTTAAATCATTAAATCCTTTTTTTTTTTTACCCCATTTTTAGGTACCTCTTGATAATTATGATCCTCAAGAGCCTAAATACGATGAAGCTGCTCCACCTTTAATAGATTCAGAAGGAGGCATTCACATCGCTGATGGAGGTCACGGACTGGATGCTTTTGGAGGTTTAGCCCATTTGCCCGGTTTAGGTGACTTCAGAGTATTTGAGAAACCAGTTTATAATGCTAATAATGGAAAAGAGGAGCGAGATCAAGATTACCAGAAAAAGAACAAGGAGTCCACGCTCTCGACTGTGCCGCGGAAGCTAGAGGATTATCCTAACAGCAATGGAGATCTTAAAGATCCCGATGTGATTATAGATTATTCAAATGGAAATAAAGAATTGAATTTTGATTTTGAAGAAAACAAAGAATCCCTCCCTACACCTCCTCCAACAATATTTGATGATAATGCAGATCATAGAGATTATGGGGGATTTGACATTATAACACCTAGTCGCAACAAGAATCAAAACGATGAGAACGGTAATGAAAGACCAGTAGATGGATTACAGTTGACTTTAATAGTTCCTGTTCCAGATTTTCCGCGTTTGCGTAGTAAAGAAGACGATGATTCTTTGAAGGCTGAAATAGCTCACATCGAAGCAAATTTAGACAATTTTGAAAAATTAAACTTTGATATAGATCGCAATCTAAAGGCTAATACATCTTTACCGAAAGTGAGATTTGATGACCGTCCTGGATACGAGCGCGATATATCTGCAGTTCCACAGAATGCTCAAAATAGAGAGAATTCAAATCGTAATAAAGATTCTGATAGATCAAGAACACGAGCAAATCCCGAAAAGACTCTTTTGGATGTTTTTAATAATAATGGTAAAAGTAGAGATCCAGATGTACAGCTTTCTTCCGTGAACGCCAATAAAGAACCAGAATACAGCCATTTTGATTTATCAGACATCTTGCGTGATCCTGTAAGAAATTCTCACCCGAGAGTCCAGGAAAATAGTCGTCACTCGCCAGAAAATCCTGCAGACGAAATAAGTGGAGATTTTAAAATTTTCCCAACAAGTGCCAAAGATTTATATCCTGATGAACCAAAAGTTTTTCTGGAAGACAAACAAGACAAAGAATCTGATCGAGATCGGACCTTAATTTTTCCAGCTCAACCTTTAGATAAAGACTTTGGTACCTATACAGGCGGTCAAAGACAAAGTAAAAAACTAGATTCTTTGCCTGAAGATCAATCAAGTCAGAGTATCTCGGATAATCGAAGAGAGAACATACCAGCACATAGACGTCCTAGTGTACCCAGCCGTCAACCTGATAAAATTCCAGATCCTAACAATAAAAAAGAACGCCATCCTGAGAAATTTGACGACACGTCAGTTGTATATGAAGACTATGATCTCTCGAAATCTCGGTACACTGGCGATTATAATACGCAAGATATTCCTGAAGTAACTACTAGAACAACTCCCGTTATACGTTCTCGACCAACAAGGCCTCGAAAATCGACTACTACTACCACTACAACCACAACGACGACTACACCAGCACCAATAAAAATTAGAACAAGGCAGCCAATCAGTCAAGTTCCTAAACCAACAAGACCACCATTTGTATCTACAACAGGAAACCCTCCCTTCAGACCAGTTAATCAATATCCAACTCCTCAACCTCTCACTCAAGCCACAAAATGTGATCCTAGAAAATGCAGGCTTCCTGATTGTCGCTGTGGAGGTTCAGATATTCCCGAGGGTCTTAGAGTCAATGAGGTCCCCCAACTTGTCCTTTTGACCTTCGATGATGCTGTGAATGACCTCAATAACGACTTGTATGAAGAATTATTTGACACAGGTAGAGCCAACCCAAATGGTTGTCCCATTTTGGGCACTTTCTATGTGTCACATGAGTGGACAGATTATGGTCAAGTTCAAACCCTTTATTCTAAAGGACATGAGATAGCATCGCATTCAATCACGTAAGTATCTTAGTCGAACGTCATTTTTCATTTCGTAATTCTAGTCCATTTTTTTTCTTTAGCATGGTACTAACTACTAACCTTAATACTTAATGTAATATATATGTATAATATAAAATAGTGAAATTGTTTTTTATAAAATGGATTCTTGTAGTGACCTTACGTTACGTCAGTCATCTGCGACTTCTCGTGTTAATCATCCAAATATATATTTTTTTTTTCTTTCCCTACAGTAAAATATTTTCTTTCTCGTTAGATTTTTTATAAAAATATTTTTTATGTCTGAGTAATACCAGCTACTGAAAAATACGATATTGATGATTGAAATAACTTTTTTGAGTGTTTAATATTAAAATTTTCGTAACCCATTAAATATTGATATAACTACTATTTGAAAAATATTGAGTACACATTGCAGAGCAACAGCATACGAGATCATAAGGTATTAATATATGCATTATTAAAAAAATATTTATTGTTTAAAACGTTTTAATAACACTCAAGCATCCGAACTGTCTTACCTTCACGTACTTTTTAAAATAAAACGAGTGAAACAAAAGTTTGAATTTTATTATCTGAATTCAAATACTGAATTTCATACTTTTTTTTCCCCATAATTATTTTAAGTTATGTAAAAGCATTATTATTAAATTTAGGTATATTGCATTATTAACTGCTATTAACTGTTTTAAGAAATCATATAAAATTATGAATAAAATGTTAAACTGATAATTTTTGTTTTTAACTACTAATTTTAAAATATGAAATTGATTAGTTACTTATGCTATTTTTGAGTAATCACATATGGATAATTTCTTTAAAAAAGAAAAAAAAACTTCAGAAAATCTACTTTTTTAAAACAATTATAAATGTTTTTATTTTAAGTTGTTAAAACTTAAGTAGATTTCAAATTAATGTTGAATTCCTATAAATTAATATAGTAATACTCTAAAAAAATTTAAATAAAAACTCTTATATTTTTTGGTTAGTTTTTTTTTTTCCTGTTTTTGTGTAGATCTTTATTTTAAATATCATCTGTTTCTTTGCCTCTGAACAGAAGTAATGACATGAAAATAACTCTTAATTTTTTTTTTTTTTTTTTTTTAAGAATTATCTTTTACTTAAACTTATGTACCAGCCCTCGATCCAGAAAATCTGCCAGTGATTTAATTACGTACTGTAACACCACACGAAGCTTAAAAAGATAAGAACTTTCACAACTTAAAACAATTCTTAAAAACTAAGGGTAGAATAAAATTGGAATGTTTCTTGTTTACAAAAATATTAATCTGAGATAGATATGAAAAAAATCTTGTATTGCAATATTGTGTGTGTGTTAATAAAAACTGATTATTTTGAAGAATTTTAGAAGATAACCCCTTTTTTGAAAGATTTTTTTTTTTTGCATACGTTAACAATTCTCGAAATTGATCGTGCTATTATCATAGTATTTCTTTTAACTGTTCAAGCGATTTTGACTCATGTTAGATGCATGCACTACATTTAATAATGTTATTTTTAAAATGTACTAAACTTTTCTTTTTTACATCAGTTTTCAAATAACATTTTACTTATACATTCTTTTTTTTTTTTTTTTTTCCAGCCATAGCTATGGTGAAAAGTTTTCAAAGAACCAGTGGATGAGGGAAATCCATGGCCAACGAGAGATATTACACCTGTACGGGGGAGTCAAAATGGAAGATATTCGCGGAATGCGCGCTCCTTTCCTGCAGATTGGCGGCAATAAGATGTTCGAGATGCTGTTCGATGCCAATTTCACTTACGACTCGTCCATGCCGGTGTATGAAAACAATCCTCCCTTCTGGCCGTATACACTTGATTATGCCCAGAGTCATGAATGTATGATATTCCCTTGTCCTACAAAATCATTTCCAGGTCTTTGGGAAGTGGGCATGGTCATGTGGGTAGACCTCAGGGGAGGACGCTGCTCTATGGGTGACGCCTGCTCCAACCCGCAAGATGAAGAAGCTGTCACTAAAATGTTGATGAAAAATTTCAACAGACATTACAAATCTAACCGTGCTCCATTTGGATTGTTTTATCACTCCGCTTGGTTTAACACACAGCATCACAGGCGTGGTTTCATGAAATTTTTAGATGAAATTCTACAGAAGGATGATGTTTGGTTAGTTACGAATTGGCAACTTATACAGTGGATGAGAAACCCAACACCTGTAAGTGAGATACATAACTTTGAACCATTCAACTGTCGGAAATTGGACAGGCCACCAGCCTGCCCGAGTCCTACTGTATGCAATGTTTGGTATCAAGGCGGCGTTCGGTACATGAAGACTTGTCAACCTTGTCCCGTCAAATATCCGTGGGTAGGAAACACCGGTTACGACAACAGTAATAGAGGATGAATCTGAATGTCTTTTTTTAGTGTTTTTAATTTAATTGATAAAGTCACGAACAAAGAATGTGATTTAGTGTTTTATTTAATTACTATTGTTCCTGATATTTCCATAAATACCTCCTGGAGAATATTCTGCTAAATCTGATTTTTAAATTGCCATAAAATCTCTGAACTTCTCAGCTAGAGAGAACTGTTATAATTTATAAAGCAAACTGGTGCGCTCCAGAGCTGGTATTTTTTCCATGCATTCTCCTCAAACATCGGCCATACATTTATGCAACATGTGACTAAATTTTTAAAACTTGTCTATTAAGGATACGAAATTTTTAGTTATTGAAGAATTTATACGATATTAATAATTTGAATCTCTTTAAAACACTTATAAATGAAGAAAGTCTCCTCAGGTATTTTAACTTGATGCCAAACAAATGTTTCTAGAAATTGATAGCTGTACTTAAATTTGTACAATCTTCACTTTTACAAAGCCAAAATACTTTTGAGATTATTTTTTTGAGATTCAAGAATATAAAATTGTTTTTCGTCTGATTTATTGTTTTTTCTGAGCCCTCAGAATTTTGTGTATATTGAGGATATCAAGCGTTACGTTTGTGCATTTATGTATTTCTCACTGTTTAACTCTGAAATTTCACAGAAAATACAGTTTCTTTTTAAAGTGATATTCAATAGCATAAATGTCATCATTTCAGTGCCATATGAGCTTTCAACATAAAAATCGCTGAGCGATTGCATCATCAGAAATGAAGTTTAACATCTTACAATAGCTTAATTATCTGTAAAATAATTTAGGTTTACAGACAAAATTTTCTCGCTTGGTACGGACTGTTTTCTGAATATAATTTGTACATATTCAATTAAAGCAAGAACTGCGTCATTCGATGCCCAACTTCTAGTTTTAGAAATTTTGATTGTTTTAAATAAGCACAAAATTTTATTTAATTAAATAAGTAACCAATCTTGTGCATCATTTGATGCAGTTCTTCCTTGGATCAAGGTTATGGTGGGCAAACACTTTTCGGGCTTTCTCCAATGTTTCTTTTTATTGTACTGTAACTGTAAAAATTTGTGAATAAATTTTATTTAAGTGTATTTTGTCTTCATATTATTTCTCTAATAGGACACAACTACTTTTATAGTGGATGTAATTTTCAGATATTTTTCATGTTAATATTAAGCTCTTTTCTATTTAAAATCTTTAAAAACAATTTACATTTAATTTAAATATATGTTTTAACTTATGATAAATAATATGAAAAATTTTCATGATGAAAGGTGTTATTTCAACAGAAAAGTTAAGGTGTCTGCCTACCTTTTTAGAACGCACTTTTCGGTCAAAACTCAGATTTTTCTGTTTTTAGGTTAGTATTAAAGCCTGACATTTTAGCTTTCTCAATCAGTTTGAATTTTGTTTCTATCTTGCTTAGAACTAGAGAGTTACAGGCATTTTAATATTAGTCACGCGCCAGTTTTTGAAACCGGAAATGACCCGGAAATGATTGTTTACATAAATGTTTTACTCAATATAAGCATCAAAATTTGTTACTGAATATAAAATGAATTTTAGAAAGAAAATAAAAAGCTTTAAAATAAATCAGGAACTTATTAAAATTATTTTTTGTTTAATAGGTAAAATATTGTTTTTAAATTTCCTTTTTCTCAAAATGAGATTTTTAGCATTTTGCTTTATCCCAAAACATCATAACTCAAAATTTATAATTGAAACGTTATGAAACTTTGACAAAATACTCTAGAGGAGTTGATTTAGGGATTGAACTACGACAATGACTCTAGCTAAATTATTTTTTGTTTTTACGTCAATAGAAATTATGAACTGCCATGTATATTCGTGATAAAAATGTTATCTTCTCTAAAATATTAAATAACATGGTTATAGTTTTGAGAGTAGTTCACTCCCTTAAGGACTCTTCAATAATCTAAATAAAATTTACAAAATAAAAATATCTTTATTTAAATTTGACTAACAATGTTTTGTAAAAGTGCTTTTTTCCCCCGCAAATTTTATGCAAATTTTGAGCCTAAATATCAAAATATTTTAAAATTTGCATTTTTTTTTTTTTTCAGGTTATTCACTGTTTTTTACTATATTCTATCATATAATGCACATAAATAGGCCTTTTTTCAATTAAGAAAAATCACCTCCGACTGTAGGCAGGCACCTTTAATAAACTATTTATTTGTATTGTCAGAGGGAAAGAAATGTTCTAAGTTTAAAACAAGCTATTGATGCAGTTAAAAGTAATGATGTCAATTAAATGTTATTGAGTTTTAGTGGTTGTCTACAAATTTTATCCAGCTTTAAAATTTCGTCTACTAGTGTAAAGAAGAGCTGCTCTTATGTGTTCAAATTTATAACCCAGTAGCATAAATCACACTTCATTAACAATTTTTGAAAATAATTAAAATGGTAATCCTCCATATTCTCAAATCTTTCACAATTTCATATCCTACAATAACGAACTTATGCTTAAATTTTATGTAAACATGAGATATATATTTGGAATTTAAACCCTTTAAAACTAAAAAGAAATTTTTACATTAATAATGAGAAGAGTGAAAAAAAACCTATCAAAAGATTTTTATGTATATCGGATTTCAAAATACACCATCTTTTCATAAATGACCGGACACTTTCGAATTCAGACCTTTTCTCCCAAATTCTTATGTACTTACTGTCATTCACTACGGTATGTTTGTGAATCTCAAGCTAATAAAAAATGCGCCTCCATTTTAAGGTAAATACAAGCTTTTTCATTTGTCTCTCCGTGGCTCAGGTGGTTAGAGCGCCACGTAAGTAACGCGGTGGTCAAGCGTTCGATACCCCGAAGGTCCGGGATGTTAATTTTTGCAGATAATTAGTAGGAAATATGTCAATTGATAAAAGAATTTTTCGTTGACTACACAGTATCCTAAGAATTTTTGAAGAGTTTTTTTAAGAAGCCTTTTTTTTTTTTAATGCTGAAATTTAAGGCAAAAATTTAGTATTCAAACATAAAAATGTTTTATAAAAATTAACTCATCGATAAATTCACAAAGTAGTACACAAACATATTTAAAATATTTTTTTAACTTAAAAAAAAAAAAAAAAAAAGGTTTTATTCATATTTACGTTTGTAAGGACCGATAGATGGCGCGACCAGAGCAATAACTAATGGCCAAGCAATGCATCGTCAATGGAAGACTGCAAATTTTTTTTGTTGCAAAATCATAACTTCGAAAAGATTTATGTGCTATGATACATTAAGAATTTGGGTTTTAAGTTTTTTTTTTAAATAGATTTATTTTAATATCTCAAAGTACTAAACAAATCATTTTGAAACTTCAGGAGTGTGAAGAATGTTATTACTCATATATTTTAGTTTTGCGCCGAAAGTGATAGGGGGACCAGTAAAAAATTAATGAAAGTGTTTGACATCATTCTATAAAATGTAATGCTTGAAATGTGATCTGGCTGTAGCATGTGATTATGGGGCTTTTTCTTATTATCTGTTTAAATTTATATTTCTGTACCGCATATAAACATGGAGATATAAAGGTTTCTTTAAAAAATTGCAAAACACATTTTCACGTTTTTAGCTATATCACACGCAAGATATTAACCCCAGCTCAAAGCTATTTTCAGGAAACACTACGTACAATATTAGAAACAACATACGGCAATCAGAATGAAAAAATATTAAATATCTAAAGAAATATGAATATTTTTACTAAATTTCTAGCCGCGCATGCGTAAGATTTAGCGAAATTTCATTTGCATAATTTAATAGCCAAATGTATTGAACTACTTATATAAAAACACCAAACAAGTATCGTGTAAATTAAAAAAGTTCTACGTCATAGAATAAACTGAATTTCAGCTGTTCCCAAAAATAAGAAATTGATAAGAGGGTTTTATGTAAGTATCTCAATACATTTGGCTATTAAATTATGCAAATGAAATTTCGCTAAGTCTTACGCATGCGCAGTTAGAAATTATTCAGTAAAAATACTCATATTTCACTAGATATTTAATACTTTTTTCATTCTGATTGCAGTATAACATTGTACGCCAAGTTTCCCGAAAATAGCTTTACACTGGGTTTAATTCTTTGCGTGCTTATAGCTAAGGAAAAGAAAATGTTTTTTTTTTTTTTTTTTTTTTGGCAATATTTTAAAGAAATCTTTATCTCCCTGATTATATGCGGTAGACATTGAGAAATTTTAAACAGATAAGGAAAAAAAGTCCCATAATCACATGCTACAGCCAGGTCGCATTTAAAGCATTACTTTTTACAGGGTGATGCCAAACACTTTAATTTTTCTTTATTTTTTTACTGGTCCCCCTATCATTTTCGGCGCAAAACTTTAACTAAAATATATAAGAAGTAACATAATAAAATTAAACATAATTTATACGTCTCATTTATATATTAAAACCAATGTAACATTTAAAATGAGATAAAAAATACAAAACTTTAAAACTTTAAAAATACATTTTAATTAAAAACATTAAAACACAAAACAGACGTTTCGGCTAGAACACTAGCCCTCCTCAGTGTCAAACATACAAGCACAAACATTATTTACAAAAATTCACAATAAATCACAGCAAGATTAAATATTCAGGAGGAATAGCTAGCCGAAACGTCTGTCTTGTGTTTTAATGTTTTTAATTAAAATGTATTTTTAAAGTCTTAAAGTTTTGTATTTTTTCTCATTTTAAACCTTTCAGGACCACAAGATTTCCAAGACTAAATATGCCAATACAACACAATATTTTAGCTATTGTGGGTGTAAAGTAAGAGAATATCACCAGAAAAACATAGCAGGGTGTATAGGTTTCCTATAATTTCATGGGAAATATTTTCCCTATGGACCATAAAAGTAAATAAACGAAGAGTTAGGTTTATTATATCGGTATTTTATTTATTGCTTTGTAATACAAATTTATTGCTTTGTAATATAAAAAATAACAGAAAAGTAAAATAAATAGCTAGTTATGGTATTCTACGAAACAATTTCGTTTACTTGTGAAGCACAAGTGGACATTGCGCATAACACATTTATTATGTGTCCTATTTTCTATACTTTTTTTTTTTATTATTATTATTCGTTCAGAAACACATTTGCTGCCTTGGACATACGTTTTATTTTGACATTCATTAAAAAACATATAGATTCAATAATAATTAAACAATCGATAACGATTTTTGTAGAAGGGAAAAATATTTCCCTTGGGCGTGAAAGGGTTAAGAAATAACATGTTCGTCACACTCCTGAAGTATCAAAAGGATTTGTTTAGTACTTTTTAAGATATTTTAAAAAACGTATGAAATCGAAAGTATCCGGTCATTTCTGGAAAAGTACTATATACAATCTTTTTTTTTTTTTTGTCCTGTTAGCAATTTTTGGTTATTTTTGAGCTATTTGGAATTAGGGAATAGCTGAAATTATTTTATTTTATTTTTTGAGAGATTTATTAAGAATATAATAGAATGTAAGAGATTTTAATACCGGATTTCTATTTCGAGAAAACATCTAAAATTTCCTTCTTATTATTGAACATTTTACTTAAACTATTTAAATCTTGAAAATGGGTAAGGTTGCAATATTTTAACTATACTGTTTAAAATCCACTAAAAGGGGGCTTATTTCATCTTGAGAATATATTTAGAGTCGTTTTGAATATTACATATGAACTCCACACTTTAAAAGAAGCTAAAAGATTCATAATTATGTATAATAAGGAATAACCCAATGAATCACGTTTAAATGAAAAAAAAAAAATCGATAACGTTATTTTAAATCCTAACAGATCAATGATTCAACTATTCGTCCTAAAGATATTGACGAGTTCTTTTGAAAGATACTCATACTGAAAATTTGCCTGAGAAAAGTGATTCTCCTACGTATACAAAAATTTTTCTCATTTTACTATTAAAATTCTTTTTTAATTTCATAATTAGTAAAAAAATAATTCTTATGTACATTTTATACGAAATTTTCTTCTATACTGCCATTATAAAAATTCAGAAAAACGGGATTGAAACTAAACCTGTTTTATGATTTTTACCAAAAGTTCGTAGGCACTAATTTATGTCAATGTGCAATTAGTACACATCAATTTGTATAAAATTATGTACAGTATTTTCCAGGATACATTTGCCACAATTTTTTCACGCATACATCCAGGGCAGACGGACGATTTTCCTAAAATAAAATAAAAATCTTCAAATCGTTCTGTAAATCCATCAAAAACCCTGTCGGAAGTTTTTAGCAAACACTTTCTTTTATTGAATATAGAAGTGGAAGAAAAAAGTTGAGAATCTTTTAGTTAAACTTGAGTGGCATTTATATTTAATGAGACTTGGCGACACTGAATGTTCCATATATGAATTTCCATTTAATATTTATAAATTAAACTATATTAGGATTTTTCAATAAAATGATGTTAAGGCAACAGTTCTTAAGGATTTTTATATATATTTTTTTCCAGATATGAAATCTTCGAATGGCATTTTTTTTTTCATGAATTCATGATCTTCAAAATGCTAAAACTTCTACACATATTTAAGGAAAGACTTAATATAATTTTTGGATGTTTAATAGAATCTACTTAAAAGAATGAGGATTGGATTTTGAAATTTATTAATTAGCTTCTGAGAAAATTCAAAGCGCTTGTCTATGTAAGAATTATTATTATTATTATTTTTTTTTTTTTTAAGATATTGTCAAATCCAACCATAATTATTTTAAGTAGATTCTAATAAGCATGCGAAAAAAAAATATAGTTTTAAAAAATTAAAGAATACGTTTTTATAGAAATGTGAACTAAAAAGCACAAAATATCTATCTTAGTATTAAAATGCAGGGTAAGAGAAAATCGTGTGAGTGACACACCATGATATTTACTTACATTTAAATCTTTAATTAAAATAACTTGGAATTAAACAAAAACCATTTTTAAAAAATCGCCCCTGACTGGGCTCGTACGCTAGACCTTTAGGTTTGTATTTAGGTTTGTTTGTTTGTGTTAGGTACATTTAAATTTGAATCATGCTGGTGTCCAGATCCTCATGAATAATTTAAGAGAAGATTTTTGGATTTTAAAGTATCGGAAGACAGTAAGAAAAGTTATCAGAAATTGTGTACGCTGCAAAAGATATGATGCTAGACCAAAGCCCATCATAGAAGCACCTCTCTCAGTTGACAGAATAAAGGCAGCAGCAGTGTTTGAGGTCATAGGAATTGATTATGCCGGTCCTCTATTTTTTCGAGGAGGTCAAAAAGTCTGGATAGTCATCTTCACTTGTGCCGTCTACCGAGCCTTGCATTTAAAGATAGCTACATCCATGTCGACTGAAAATTTTCTACAGGCTCTCCGAAGATTCATAGCTCGAAGAGGAAGACCCACAATAATTTACTGTGATAATGGCTCGAATTTCATTGGTGCGGAAAATTTACTTAAGAAAATCAATTGGGATACCATTTATCAATACAGTGAAGCTCAGAAGATCATTTGGAAGTTCAACCCTCCATCTGCACTGTGGTGGGGTGGATGGTGGGAACGTTTGATTTGTATAATCAAGGGAATTCTTCAAAAAGTCTTAGGAAGAAGTTCGTTGAATTTAGAAAAAAAGGAATACTGTTATTTGTGATACTGAAGGCATTGTTAACCAACGTCCTTTAACTTACCTCTCCGAAGATGTTAATGATCTAACTCCACTTACTCCTGCTATGTTTTTACGGGATATTAAAGAATCAGGCATTCCCGATCTTGATGTCTTAGATTCATCATCTCTCAATAAAAGATATGCCTATAGACAGCGAATAAAAGAAGATTTACGAAAAAGATTTAGAATTGAATATTTGGGGCATTTAAGGCAATCTTCGAAATTTACTAAAAATCAACGACCCATCCAAATTGGTGATATCGTTAGAGTATCCAGTGAAAACATCAAGAAAATTGACTGGCCTCTCGGTAAAGTTATTGAACTCTGTCCATCTAAAGATGGCCATGTTCGACTTGTAAAAGTGAAAATGAAAGGTGGTGAATTTTTCCGTCCAGTGCTTAGATTAATTCCTCTAGAAGTAACTCCTAAAAGTTGTGCAGATTTACCTTTTTCATCACGAATATCTAAGTCGAATATCCAACCTCCTGAAAAGAACTTTGTTCCAGTGCTGTTCCAACTGAATCTGTTCCAGTGACTCCTCCAACTGAGTCTGTTCCAGTGACTGAACCTACTGAGCCAGTTGACAAAAGTTCTGTAAAGGACATTCCTATAGAGACTGTTCCACTTGAAAAACGATCCAAATGTGGACGTTTGTTAAAGCCAAAAGTGAAGTTTGAGTTTCTCTAAAAATCCTCGAAACTCAAAGGTGGGAGTGTGTTGCGAAAATCGCTACTTCCACTTCAACTCTTTGTAATCCGATCGTCTGCGCCTGCGCGCACGAGAGGAATTGTGCGTTCGATAGCAAGAAGAAGAATGTTCTAAGTTCTCAAAATGTAAATATTGTGTATTGTTAGCGCGCGTTAAGTATTTATATAATTTTATCAGCATTATGTCTTTAATAATTTGTGATTGTGTATTTACCAGATTAAATGTGTTGATTAAAAGAAAATGACTGTTCCATGAGTGAAAGTTTCCACTTATTATTGAATTAAGAACGAATATTTCATCCCTCGAACAATATAGATGAAGGAAGGTAAACTTTTCTTAACTTTTATTACTGAAATGAAACATAAATGAATCTATTTGTTGTTTTTATTACGAAATTTTTGATTAGATGAAGATTTGTAGAATCAATTTTGTTGAATACTAATTTATTTAAAATTTAGTATATAGATATCGAATATAGGTATTCTTAAAGTTTGAATTCGATAATATTGACAACAATATTTTGACAACTCGTTTAAATATTGTGTCCAGCGAATCGGGCAAAGCCTGCTAGTATATTATATACATATTTTTAAAACCTATACTTTCTGCAGCTTACGATCAACGTGCTCCTTTTATCTTGCTGATCATTAACATTTAACATAATTTGATAGCGGTTATCAGAAATAATAAACATATCTTTTAACAATCTTTCTGCTCGTGATTTACACTTATTTTTACCATCTGCATTTGTTGAAGATTTTATTGACCTTTTCTTTCCTATAATTCTGCACAATTTGAAGATTAAATTAACAAGAAATTTAAATTTCATGGCATTGAATATAACATCTGTTTCAGCAGGTGATATATGTGGGAAAATGTTAAATCCTTGTAAAATATCCGGAATACAAATTGTTATGCTAGATTAAATTGTTTTAGTCGATAAAAGGTGGCTTTAATTGTAAGATTAGATACATATATATACACAAGAATATTAGTGATAATTTTAGTGCTAATTAAACAATATAAAATTACTACTTGTTTATTCATTTTAAATTTCGATCTTATTGCTTTTGTATACTACCTTTCCATAAATGACCATACACTTTCGATTTGAAACGCTTTGTCAAAAATCTCAAAGTACTTATGTCGTACCCGATATATTTAAATGGAAGTCGAAGTTTTACCCCTATATCCAAAAAAATAAAAAAAGACCAGTAAAAAAATAAACAATTATTGGGACCATCTATAAAAGATAATACTTGAAATGTGTTCTGGTTTTAGCGTGTAATTATGAAGCTGCTTTTAATTTTCTCTATTCATTTGCAACGTGACTCTCTCTCTCTCTCTCTCTCTCAATATATATATATATATATATATAGGAAATTTTAAACGCTACAATAGACATAAGACACTACAATAAAAATATTAAATATGTGATGAAATATGAGTAATCTTAATAAATTTTTAACTGCGCATGTGCAAGCTTTTACAAAATTTAATTTTCGTATTTTATTAGCCAAATATATTGAGCTACTGTATGAAAACTCCAAGCATATATATTCTAAACATTAAGAAATTTATCATTATTAGAATGAACAAGTATCTCTGTAAACATTCTAAAATTTATCGTCAATAGAATGAATAGAAAAACAAGGCAAACAACAACGTCTAGAACGCCAAAAAGAAATGATAGGAAAGCATGGCATTCTAGACGTTGTTTTTTGCTTTGCTTTTATGATCCCATGTCAAGTCTTCCATTAATATTTAGAATGAAGATACTCTCAAATTCTCTCTCTTCCCTCTCCCACCCCAAAGGGGGAAAAAAAAAACTAAAAATGATAGTTTTGTCTACATTCATTTACAACCAAAATATCATTGGTAAAATCAAAATAAAATTTTGGGTAAAACGTTTAATAGTTTTATTGCTTTTAGAGGAACTGAAATTCAGTTAATTTTATTGATAACTTGTTGAAGTTTCACAATATTCGTTTCATTTTTACCATGTTTTTATTAACTTTGATTCTTGTTTGTTTGTGTGTTTATCAGGGACAAATCTTGCAATCGATTTTTAACTAACTTCCTGACTAGCTAGATATTTGAAATTTTCAGGACAGCTCACAACACGGTGACAATACATTTTTCTAATAATTTTAGTCAACTGTCAAGTCCCGCTGCCTTCGGCAGCGCTTATATGATTCGACAGAAAATTTATTTAACTAACTTCCCGACTAGCTAGACATTTGAAACTTTCAGAATAGTTCAGAACACGGTGAAAATGCATTTTTTAAAATACATTTAGCCAACTGTTTCGGGTTCCTGATGCCTTCGGCAGCGTTACCAGTACAAAGCTTGCAATCGATTTTTCACTAACTTCCCGACTAGCTAGATATTTGAAACTTTCAGGATAGCTCAGAACACGGTGGCAATACATTTTTTTAAATACTTTTAGTCAACTGTTTCAGTTCCCTACTGCCTTCGGCAGCGTTCATATGATTCAGCAGAAAATTTATTTAACTAACTTCCCGAGTAGCTAGATATTTGAAATTTTCAGGACAGCTCACAACACGGTGACAATACATTTTTCTAATAATTTTAGTCAACTACTTCAAGTCCCGCTGCCTTCGGCAGCGCTTATATGATTCGACAGAAAATTTATTTAACTAACTTCCCGACTAGCTAGACATTTGAAACTTTCGGAATAGTTCAGAATACGGTGAAAATGCTTTTTTAAAATATTTTTATACAATTGCTTCGGGACCCTGCTGCCTTCTGTAGCGTTTCCAGTACAAAGCTTGCAATCAACTTTTAACTAACTTCCCGGCTAGAGAGCCATTTGAAACTTTTATAATAGCTCAAAAGACGATAGCAAGGAATTTTCTTAATACTTTTATCCAATTGCTGGGGTTCCGGCTGACTTCAGTAGCGTTTATATGATTCAACAGAAAATTTAAAAACATGGTTTATAAAAAAAATTTTATCGTATAATTATTTCATATAAGTTGCTCAATACATCTGACAAATTATGTAAATAAAATTTTATTAACGTTTGCACATGCGCAATTAAAAGTAGTTAATAAATATGCCTATATTGCATTAGATATTTAATATTTTTATATTCTAATTGTAGTAGATATTTTATATTTTTATTGCTTAGAACAAATTTAAAATATTTTGACAATTTTAAAAATGTAAAATCTTTCCTTTTATTAGGTTAAATGTTAACCTTAAATTCTTTTATAATTATATAACTATTTTCAGATTAATAGAAATTTTAACAAAAAAAGTTTTAAAGAGCTTTCGAGAACATTCAAACCGGTCGATCTTTCCACAATTTTTATTTTAAAAAATAAAGTGTTTTTGCTTAAAGTTTTCGTATGTATTTTGCCCGTTATCGGAATGCGAGATTAAAAGAAGTTTAAGCCCTTTTACTAATATTTCATAGAAAACTATGTATCCTAAAACTATTATTTTTCAGGGCTTGCTTATAAATGTAGGTACTATATACAGACGGGTGGTTGAGTAAGGCGGTCTCCTCCCTCACATACTATTTATCAAATAAAACTGTTTCTAAATCTAATTTGAATTCTTTTTAGTGTAATTTTATATACGGTACTTACCATCTTGTCTTTTACTCTACAATCTGCTTTCGTAGTGTTGGAATGCATGTTTATAGAAAGTCATGTGAATGCCACACCAGATTATTTAATCATAAAATTAAGTCGATTAATTTAACTTGGAATCAGAATATTGCGTTTTACGTACTGCTTGTTTTTTTGAATTAACATTTCGCCGCCACATTAAACCATAGCACTTCACACATTTAAGCACAAATTTATTTATTTTATTTTATTTTTTAATAACACTGCTCTGGAAAAAAAAAAAATATATATATATATATATATATATATATATATTCGAGATCTGATACCAATTTGGCTGATTCTTATGTAAAATGACCTGCTGAATCCGAGTATGACACCCATTTTACACAGTCACCCACAATTTTCTAGAAACACCACTCCCTCCCTCAATGGACTCTTCCCACCTGACGTCAAAGGTCACATGATAGAGGAAAAACAAATAGCAGACGAAGTCTTGTTTATCTAGAGCGATTGCTGAAATAACCTTTTCTATTCTTATTTTTGATCAATTGTATTTAATCTGTGTTATTTTTTATACATCATCATTTTTAATCCATTTTATATTATTATTCATCATCTTTTGTTTGCTGTATACATTTACAATCATCATTTAGTTTATACCTGTTATTGATGTTCATGAAGACCATGTTTAAATACTCTGATTTTTCGTACTTAAATCAGTGACAGTGCAATATCGTACTAAGTAAATCCATTTAGACCAGAAACTAAGTTAATTAACTTGTTGTAACACCTTTATGCAATTAAATTAAATAAAAACATTTATTTCAATTTATAATCCGTAAACATTCCACAAGAAGTTATTATTTATTGTTAGATCGGTCAATGTTACAGTTACACTACAATATACAAAAATCGATTCTTATAGGTAAAAATAAATAAACACATAAAATGTTTTTTAAAAATTATTAAATTTACAAATACAATTATTCTACTGTTTACAAATGCCCAATATTACTTTTATTTTATTTTATATTAAATATTAAAATTTTTGTTCTTAAGAACAATATTTAATTGAATTCGATTCTCAGAATTCGATTATTCGTTTTCCTCTATCACGTGATTGAGCAGACGACGCTGGGAAGAGCCCATTTCTTTCTCTGTTCGATAATTTTATGACCATGAATTTATTTGAAGAATGACAAATAATTAGTTTAACACCTAAAAACAAAAAAATAAATAAAAAGTTTAAAAAATAGCATTAATAACAAATTAAAATATTTAAGATATGCAATGCATAATTTCAGTGGCAAATCACCCCCCCCCCCCCCAAATTTTTTCCTTGTCGCAAATGCCCATCTTTTAGAATTTTCCAGCTGTGCAGCCCCTCAGAAGATATTTAACGGTTAAAATAATTCTTCCCCCTCATAAAAAGCAAATTTATAGCCATAAAATCACCGAAAAATGTTAAAAAATAGGGAGCCATTCCTAAAAAACGGTGGGTGAAAAGGCAAAATGGGCGTCATATTCGGATTCAGGAGGTCATTTTACATAAAGAATATTCTGAAATGGTATCAGAGGCAATTTTCATGCCGAGCAGTGTAATTAATTACTTAAATGACTAGTCATTTAAAAATTCTTAAGTGTTGCGGCGGAAGTAAAACAAAGCGCATGAAATGACAAATTTTTATTTAATCGTTCTTAAAATATTTGGTCATTGAAAAGGAAATGATATCAACGTCAAACTTATTAACGGTAGTGAGACTAATCTTTCTTAGATAAACGCAAGAATTAGTACAGAATGACGGTGAAAGTAATTGAGCATCGCGCTTTAAAATTCCATACCTGTTCTGTTACTTAAGTTTGGAATCCTAGACTTTCCTATTAAATGTTATCTTACGCGTTCAAGCAGAAATAATTTTTTTGTAAGCATAATTAATTACTTTGATGATTATTCATTTAAAAATTGACGTGTGTTGTTACGGAAACCAAGCAAAAATGATAAATTTATCCAGCAATGTTTTTTTGAAATTCTAATGATTAATCTTAGCTATGATGAAATTAATCTTCCTTGAATGTACGCAATAATTATTACTAAATGACAATGAAAACAATAAAATGCCGCTATTTTGAATTAGTCTTGTTACATAAATATAAACCGTGAATCATCTCTACCGAAAATTCAGAAGCATATTCCAACCAAACTTATAATACACTTTTAAGTATTTTATATTTAGTAATGCATGTATTTTCCTCTAGGAATACTATATTTAGATATATTAATTTCTGCTCTGTTTGTTTTACAAGTCTTAGTTGGGCTTAACTTTTAGTCGACATTGAATAAAATCTTTGAACAAAAGGGCTGACAACAGTTTTAGTTTCTCTTTTAATCCTATGACCTAAAGGATTACATCCACTTCTTTGGGTCACTGGTGGAGCGATTCAGCTGGATTAAAGATTACGCATAAGTTTTCAGAAGATCTTAATTGCCAATGAATAAAATATGAAATCCTAACAAAAGAGTCATCTTCCGAGAACAATGGGAGAAAGCAAGTTTTGTTGAAAGAGTATGTTCTAACATGAGATTTTTCCCTTCAATAAACTTTTTAAAAACCGTTCTGTTTATATGCCCTTGGTAGATGGTAACAACACAGACAAAAGATATAAACAAGGCTGATGTTCTTGATACATGAAAGTTCAATTTTACTTTCGTCTTGATATGAAAGTGGTTATTTATGTAAAGGTTTAACTATGTATTTTAATACTGGGCAATATCCTTTAATACATAATGTACTTATAAATAGTTCAAAATACTCTTGACTGTATCACATTGTGTATAACTTTATTTATAACTAAAAAGTGAATAAAATAATTAAAGGACAATGCTCTGATGAAAGTTAAAATTCCATTTAGTGTAACCAGTACCTTCAATGCATGAGATTTTTTTTTTTTTTTTTTTTTTAATGGTAAGGCTTATTACCCTCATGTCGTCAGTCGACCTTATCACATACACAACCACCAAAAATAGAAAATTTGGTACAGCTTCAGATAAAATATTATACTCAGTATTTACCTATTATTCCATTGACTGAAAATTTTTGAAAGGTTATGCAAAATATTGCATTATCTTTCTCTATTTTTATCTAAATACTACTCCATAAAACATAGCATCATCGAAAAATTGCTCTAACCCTTTCTGGGTCGGTGGATGCATCGTGCAACCGCAAATTTAAATTGAAAATTGCACAAATTGGCCCCAGGATTTTTTTATAAAATGTTTCTTTTATAATTTAGAAGAATGTCATTTATTCCTTGTCTCTTTATATTGTTGTTGATTTATGGTGGGTGTTGATTTTAAATGAAAAAATTTGCTTGCACCTGAAAGGGTTAAATGTGAACAATGCTAGTAATATTATTTTGAATTTTGACCAAAGAGATGTCAGAAAAATTATTATGTTGTACCACGTTAATGTCGTTAAAATAAGGCAACTGGCACTGGATGCAAACATCGAAGGTTAAGCTTGATGTAAGCTTTATTTTTAACAAAAGATAACATATTTAAGTATAAAAGAAAGAGTGTTATTAATATTTTGTTAGAGATTTTGAGAAAATGCTTATAAAACTAGAACTACAAAGATGGGTTATTTTGACTCAAAAGCGAGTTATTATAGGTAAAATATTTAAACTCTGGGATGCTGTAAGTTTTGTGTTTTGCATCGATACCTCAAACCAGGATGAACAATTTTGACACCCGTTTTTCTGAAGACTTTTAAAAGGAAATGTTAAAAAAAAAAAAAAAAAAAAAAAGTGTATTTTCATAATTTTTTATAAAATTAATTATCTGTGTAAACGTGAAGCATGCAGTTTTTGTTGTTGTTATTGATTTTAATTATATCTAAAACTGTGGAATAGGTCATATTCATCCAAAGCTTTCTATAAATGCTTACATATAAAATTATTTATTATTGTTAATAAAATAATACTACTGCTTTTTAATGCAATATTAAATGTTACATAAATCTTAACAATAAATAGATGTCATTATATATATATATATATATATATATATATAACGTTCAAATAGAGCGTTTTTATCATACTGTGAAGCTAGTTTTATAATTCCGGGTCAAAGGGACTCACCATTTAGGTATATCGGCAGTACGTTATTCTAGTTTTTGTTTAAAAAAATCTTTTAAAATTAAATACCAAATACTTAAGATGTATTAAAAGAACATGAAATTGGTATCACGCTCATCCATTATTAAAATCAAATAAATTTTTAAAAAAGGTTTTGCTTAACGAAGAGTATGATCACCAAAATAAGTTTCGTGTAAATCCGCCTTTATCTGTATATTAAGAGGAAAATTAAATACGTAATTTTTCACAAAAACCTTACATAATACAGAAAATCTTTGGGAAAAAAGATCTTTTTAATCATTGATAGTTAGGTACACTATTTTGATCATAATATCTGTAATTTTACAAAATAATTTCAAAAATTAGAAAGAAAACTTCATAGTCATAGATTTTATTGTGAATAATTAAAAATTTGAGCTTTAAAATCTAAAATTTGAAATAAGTATTTTATAATAAATACAAGTGAATCGCATTATCACAGATAACAGTAGTATATATTGATACTGTTGGGACTTACATGCTCAAATTTAATTTTGCAATATGCATCCTTATTTTATTTTATTTTTACGTTGAAATATTTATAAAGGTATTTTAAATAATTGCAATATTTTATTGTTTGTCATTCAATTTCCATAGTTATTAGTAATTTTAAAATAATAATTAATATAGTATTAACAATCTTCTTTTTCATCCTTATTGTTACGATAATTATTATTCCTTTTGGAGATATCCGAAAAAAAAATATTTCTATAATTTTAAAATTTTGTTTTTCCATCTTCATTTCTATATGCTCAATAAAACCATTTAAAAAATTAACCTAGAATTATCATACACACTTATTTGTTCATATTAAACTTTAAATCAATCGTTGTAAGTATCTGTCGGGCTATTAAAACACAAAATGAATAAGAAAGAGTTCGTTTTAGGGTTTTTTTCTCTTTTTTTTTTTTTTTTTTTTTCAAAATAAATTTAAATATGTTTTCTAGTTTACATTTTTTTAATTACAAATTTTAATTATTTTTTCTTCAATTTCTAATTTGTTTATTGTTTATTTATTTATTTATTTATGTACTTAAATAACAAAGCTTAAAAAAAATTAACCAAAAGAATAATATTTCTTTTTTTCACAAAATATCTTTTAATAAGTTTAATTTCTGAATTAAAAAAAAGTAGCATTTGAGTGTTTATTTAAATAAGTTTGTTTTTAAAATAAATAAGTACTTCGCCTAATTGGACCATTAAAACTCTCACGAGCAGGAACTATCGTAAATTTATTTTTGAAGCTTTTTAATTTTTTTTTTTTTTCTTTTACGGTTCAAAAACTTGTTTTGGATTCAATTTCATAGGCTTTAAAATAACTTTAAAATAAACTGCAAATTAGTCACTAAAAATAAAAATCTTGAATTTAATGAAATATTTTATTTTCCTTTAAAATCTAATTTAAATTCTTCAGCTAGCTCGCATATTATAAAATATCAGCACAGGATTGGCTTTGAATTTAATTGAATATTATTTTTCTTTTCGAACAAATCTAGTAATTTTTGACAATGAATTAACTTTTAATCACTATTTATGTCCAGTTTCAAATATTATTAAAGATCGGTTAATAACGGAAAAAAAAAAAAAAGAATGAACGAAGAAATATATTTTACCATCCCTTCCCCCACAAAAAAAATAAGAAATCATCTAATATGAATTAAAAGTTGGCAGATTAACAGCTTGCAAATTATAACTGTCAAAGCAAAAATCGCATTTTAAATAACTTTAATAATTATCTTTAAAATTTCTACATACATAATATATAACTTATCCTATTAATAGAAAGAAATACTGAATTATCTCCTCACATTAATACACAAATTAAAAATATTCAAGCATTTCATCACATTGTGAAAAATAGCTTTATAGACAATTTTTACGCCTAAAAAAAAAAAAAGCTATATCTTTAAGCGACACTTTTTAATTATTATTTTTACTTTCTCTTACCCTTACGGTAGAGAAATTATTGTTTTAGGGTCAAATCTTTGAAAGTGAGTTTTTGTTATATTTACATGTTCTGAGGTCCCCTGAATACGAAAATCATGTTTTTAGAGAATGGTCTCTGTGTGTGTCTATCTGTCTGTGTGCCTGTTATCAGCATATCTCAAGAACAAATAGTAGCAGAAATTCCAAACTCGGTATTCTAAATGTGTATTGTATAGGGATGCTACACTAAGTTTTTCGTTGAATTGAAGCAAATGGTTCGTGTACAAGGACATTCAAAAGTATTCAAATACATTATAACGTCTATGGGAGAAATTGCAGGTAAGTATAATTTAACATCTATAGACTGCACTAAACCAAATGAAACGAATATATATTTTTTGTAATAGTCAACTGGAAAAAATTTTGCATATGAAGAGGCCTCGCCTCCCCCCCTGGAGGTAAGTACCCATTCGAGGGGAGTAAATTTTTCATGATGGGAATCTTTCAAAAAAGCTCGTCATTACCTATAAAACGAATGGTTGAACCATCTATCTGCGATAATTTAAAATAAAGTTATCGATTTTTTTCATTTTTAACAAAAAAAAAAAAAAAAAAAAAAAAAACTCTTAGAATACCTTAAAAACGAATAATTTTAGGAGATCCAAATGTTTTATTTTGAAGTTAATATAAGTTTGTTGCTGGAAAAGTATGATCAAGAATGATAAGTTTCAATGAATGTTGCGTGTGGAAATTGTCTGTATAATTTTAAGTAAACTTTTAATTTTAATAACAGAATTAAATTCTCTATAAATGTAGGTGCATTAATGAAACGGGGGGTTGAGGGGGACGGTAGCACCCCTCACGCAGAACTAATTATCATATAAAACTCTTCCGAAGCCTAATTTGAATTGTTTAACATATGTTTACATAACAGTACTCTTTATCTTACCTCTTAATCTCCAACCTGTATTTATAGTATTAAATTTCAGGGTAAGAGAAAGTCGTGTGAGTAACATACCAGATTATTTTAAATATGAATTATAATTTCAATTAAATGTTTTCGAAAACTTAAGCAAAACTTCTAAACGTAAAACATTTAGCAGAGATTTGTAACCTACATATTAATCATAATAAATTAATGAATAGCCAATAAATGTCATTTCTTGCATTCCTTAATTATAATATATTTAGACATGACGTGACATACTTAACTGCCCTGACATGCATTTTTCAAAATAGATTTTATTTGAAATATGCCGAATGTAATCACACCTTTTAGTTCTCCATATGCCAAGCATTAAATAATCATTCAAGCCTGAAGCAAATATAATAATATCGTTCTAATTGTTTTTGACAATCGAAACTCGGCATTTTTCACCACGTGAACTAAATAGACTGTAACTTACTCTATAACCCCTTGCTGCGAAGTTTATCTCTATAGGATAAATTTATTTGGTTATTTTTAAAAAAAACTTTTCAACAAAGTAAAAACTGTTTACGGTTTCAATTAATTTATTCATAGATTTGCATGTATATCTATTCACTCATGCGCGAACTTTTTTGAATAGAAGAAGATTTCCGGAAAAGTTAAATTTATAATTGATAATGTAGGAAATTCAAGATTCTAGATTTTGTGCGCATCTTTTATAGTTCTGTTACAGGATCTCACATAAGTAATTTAAATTCAACGTGGTCTGTAAGAAGTAACTAACAGCACTTTTTGTTTATTTTTCCTTCTTAATTTTATCTCTATCATTCACATATTTCGTTTTGTCTTCCAAGAAAACGCAATTACTTCAGAAAATTTTATTAATCTTAATTTTCATTGTGGCTTATTCAGAAAACTAATTATAACAAATTTAATATTCTTTAAAAAAAGGCGTAACTGCTGTGTGTCATTAGAAAAAATCCTCGTATTAGTTACTTTTCAGCTTAAAACGCTAAAACATAATTTGACGGGTATATTAATACGCTTCACTGATGTGTGTAAATAAACTTATTTCATTTACATTTTTACTTTCTTTTCCGCTTTATTTTAAGAACTAGAAAGAAGATAACATGTAGCTATTGTTAGTATTTATTTACTTATTTATTTAGTATTATAAATAACATGTAGTTTATGTTTTAGATAATTATTTACCTTTTATACTGCATCTCTTTTTTAAAAAATTATACTATATTTATTTGCCTTTTTTAACCCTTTCATTCCCAACTTTTTCCCTCCATAAAACAATAAATCTTATATTAAGTCATAACTTTATTTCAAACGTAATGTATTTAAATATTTTTTTTTTAATTAGGAGTTATAGCAGAGTACGAATTAATATAGCTAACAAAGCAACTGATAGATGTTTATTTATGTATAATATAATCACTGATGCCATTAAAAATCATAACTTTTCAATGAATAAAAATATCAAAATTTTGGAGAATAACGTTTTGTAATTAATTAAAATACATATTATAAACATTAAAAAATAAAATAAAAAATATTTCAAACAGTTAATTTACTTAAATTGCCCAAAACAGGAAACTGATTCCTATATTATTATCAGAACAGCGTAAAATATACTTTCAATTATCAACAAAGATAGTGAAGTCATCCAAAATAGGTATTTTTCGAAGGGAAAATGTATATAGATTTTAATATTGTTCATTTTGAATCAGCGGGAGTGTTAGATGGTAAGAAAGAAAATCTGAAATGTTATGATTCCAATTGGAATCACGGGGAAGGAAAGGGTTAAAAAGCTTACTGCTGATGTTTTTTGCTGGATAAAAGTAAATTATGCAGTTAAAATAAAAAAAAAGAAAATAAATTAAAAAAAAAAAGCTTTTAATAATACCATTAAACCACCTCCTTTTCTTAAAAAATAAATAAATGAATATAATAATAATAATAATAATAATAATATTTAAAACGATAACAGATATTCTTTTATATAAGTTGTAGTCACCCTTAAGGCTTTTGTTCTCTTTTGTTTAATATTTATTAGCTTAGAAGAATAGTGAAATAAAACTATTAAAAAATAATTAATTTCACATAAATTAAAAAAAAAATTAAAACACACTTTTATTCCAAAATTTACTATATATTTTTAATTTGGTGTCCAGGATCCCTTACCCTAAAATCGTTACTGCTTGTCCGTTAGAGTAATCAAATTTATGCACATATGTAAACATTCAGCTCGATCGGATTATTGGAAGTACTTAAAATTCGAAATAAAATTTTTTAACTGGAGTTGGGGCTCCATTAAGCCCGTTACAGCTTCAGCAAGTATTGCCATCGGAGTTATGCATGCGTGAATCATAAGTATTTTATTTATTTATTTATTTATTAAGAATTACAAGTACGTGAGCATTATACTGTTTAAATAGCGTACCCAGCGGAAAATAGAATATTAACCTCATAAAAAGTATAAACTTTGAATAAACTATAAAATCCAAAAACTCGCAACAATTGTTTTAGGTAGAAGGAAAACACGATCCTTCGTCAACCGAACAAAGTAGACACGAGTGCTGCAAACAGCGCGGTAACGCACACACACACACATACAAAAAAAAAAAAAATGTTTGCACAAAACATTGTTTGCAGTACTCCTGCCTACTTCGTTCGCCTGACGAAGGGTCGTGTTTTCTTTAAGCTTGAAACAATTGTAGCAAGTTCTTGCATTCTATGATGTTTATTCAAAGTTTTGTACTTATTACTTTTAAAAGCCAGTTCTGTGATACATTTTTCATAAATATTAATCTTTATATCTTAATATTGGGTTGTTCGATAAATAATGTCGTTTTTTAAAACCTTCGCTTCTAAAAACCAAGGCTTCCTCGAACGTGGAAATTTTCAACTTACCGAAAGATGGCAAAAGGTCATCCAATAAAATGGTCAATATATCATTGATTAATGTTTGTTGTTAATAAAAATAAATTCACTTTGAAAACAGGAAAAAAAAAACGACATTATTTATCGAACAACCCAATATTGTTTTTTCGAAGATTTTTACTGTACAATAAAATTGATTCCCATGAACAAAATAGGGAAAATGGGGATACGAATTTTACATAGGAAAATACCATAAATAACAATAATCAACAGCTGTTTTTAATCAAAACTCTTTAACATAACTCACTATCATTTTTTTGGTGCATTTTATTATACAATATAGAACTATGCTTTATGTTTTACGTGTTTTTTGTAGATAAATAAGGAGTAAATGAATCGAATAAAATGAAGTTTCTAATTTTAAATCACTAAAGTGCAAAACCCGTATCTTTTATAATAAGAAAAAAAGAAGATGCAACATTATAAAAATCTATAAATATCTTCCTATCTTGATAGCAGAATTTGATATTTTAATCATTACTTGAAAATTTATGATCGACAAGCTATATGTTTTACCTATTTCTGGACAGAATAAAGCGAAAAAAAAAAATTAAGATGTCATTATTATTTCAATATTTACTGGTCGCAATTCGCTTAAAAGCTGGGCATTAAACAATTTTTTCTTAAGCAAAATTTTTTCTTTAAATATCACTTTGAAATTCTTCGCTCTGTTTCTCATCATAGAAGGATGTCCGTTTTTCAAACGAATTGCATGATCGGTATTTATTGAAATAATATTTATTTATTTTCTTTTTCTTTCGATTTATCCTGTCATCCATTCTACGATCACTGCAATGTGGATCGTAGAATTTTTAATAATATTAACATATCTAGAGAGAGAGACAAATTTCTGCGTTCCTTTCTTCCTTCTTTTTTTTTTTTTTTTTTTACCTTTTTCTTCTTGTTTTTTTATTTTTTTTATTTTTTTTCAAATTTGAGTACGATGAACGGTTGATATAATTTTTCTTCTTGTTACAAACAGTAACTTTACTGCATTATAACGATATAAAACTACAAGTTTCTTTTTAATAAAAAAGCACCACATAAGTGGCGTTTAAAAGTAATAAGTATGACACTTTGAATAAACACCCTAAAATACAAAACTCGTAACAATTGTTTCCGGCCGAAAAAAACATAACCCTTCGTCGGGCGAACAAAATAGGCACAAGCTCGTGCCTACTTTGTTTGCCTGATGAAGGGTCATGTTTTCTTTCCATCCGAAACAATTGTTACGAGTTCCTGCATTTTATGGTGTTTATACAAAGTTTAATACTTATTAAGCTTCTTTTTATTTTATTTTATTTTTCTGGACTTATCCTAACAAGAAGCAAACTAAATGATATGAACACTAATTTAACCCTGTAGATTTCACCCAATATTTTCCTTTGAAAATTGCAAAACCAGTTTCGAAAACGGCTGTTTAGACTCATAACTAATCATAAATATGTAAAAAGAAAAAAAGAAAGAAAAAAGCATTTTTAATTTTAGGTTTGAGACATTTAACCAGATTAAACTCAAATAATAATTAATTTATTCAATAAATAATTTCGTAAATAAGCATCATAAATTAGTAAAACTCGCAACATTTGTTTCAGATCAAAATAACAGCATGTCCCTTCATCAGACGCAAACACTAGGCACGTGTGCATCATCAAAGTGGCAAGATGCATTTGCTCTTACTGAGAAATTTTAAGTGACGTCTGCATATGATTTCCTCTGGAACATCATTTGTTAAATTCTTGAACAGGACTGCTGCCTAATGAACAGAGAATGAACAAAAATTAAAAACCGATAAAAACAAGGAAAAAGTATTGAAATAATAATATTATAGTTTTAAAAAATTAAAGAACACGCTTTTATAGAAATGTGAACTAAAAAGCACAAAAATATCTATCTTAGTATTAAAATGCAGGGTAAGAGAAAATTGTGTGAGTGACACACCATAATATTTACATACATTTGAATCTTTAATTAAAATAATTTAGAATTAAACAAAAACCATTTTTAAAAAATCTCCCCTGACTGGGCTCGACCGCTAGACCTTTAGGTTTACCTCACAGCCACAGCGTTCACTTAGGAAAAGTCTTTTTTTACAATATAGATTTTTTGTTTACTCCCAGAGCGGTTACAAACATACATACAGGTGAAGCTAATAAAAGCGTGTTAAAAAAAAAAAAAGAATCATAATTAAACGTTAAATGTTTGGTAAATTAATAAATGTTAAATGGTTATAAAGGGGGGAAAAGTCTTTAACACAGTTTTAATGAAATTTATTTTGAAAAAAAAAAAAAAAAAAAAAAAAAAAAAACATTTTTTAACAGAACTATTCTTTCCTGTAGCAGTAATTTTATGACTTATCTCTCCGCAGATATCATTTTACTATTTTCATTCAAGTCACATAATTATTACCTCACAGGTTTACCATCCTTTTCTTTTGCACAAACAAAAACAAAGGATCTCTCTCCCGTCGCTAACTGAATGATTTGCATGCACATTTAGCGCCGAAAATCATGTTGAATACAGACAAAATGACCCAATTCTTTTTTCGGTGAAAAGAACTTTGTTTTCCAAATATCTACAGTTGAAATTCATGACATTCCGGTTACCCTTAGCTTAGATACGGATGACCAGTGTTTTGTTCTTTCGGCAATTACTGAAGCGAGAACTGACAGAAGGCTGATGTAGTGGATTTGTAATGTCGAGGTCAGTTAATTCGATGTAACCAAACAGATTGAGTACGTTTAGTTAATGTTTTATCCAGAATGTTTTGTTTATGGGAATTAAAGTAAACGTTTATTGTATTGGAACAAGGGAAGCTTCTTCAGGTAGTTGTTTAGAAAATAATGCTCTATTGTTTACAAAATACATTGAGATAGCCACATACTTTTTAGCCTGTGGGATGTCTGACTGTAGAATGTTTCCTTAATGATATCAGGAAAAAAAATATTTGTTTATTAAAATTTACTATTTCATTATGTTAAAGTGTTCCACGAGTTTTAAAGGCTTTAAAGGAAAAGAAAAAAGCATATTTTCTCTATTTATTTATTTATTTATTTATTTATTTATTTTATAATAATAATTATAAAAATATATTAAGAAATTTGAGTATGTAAAGAGCAACGTCTAACTGTACGCTCTTGTATTGTATAGCTTTCAATGTCCTTTGTCTAGCTTATAACTCAACAGACAGACAGACAAGCAGTCAACGGCATACAGACAGACTAACTGAATTCATTTTCGTTCTTATACATTGTTGGAAAATGTTAAAAATGCTTAACACAAAAGAAGATGCAGCCCTTAATGTATCTTAATATTTTAGTGTAACCTTATAAATCTGAAGGTTAACCATATTATACTCTATACAAAACATTATTTTAGCATATTAACAATAAATGTCAATTTCTTTATGATTTTACAGTAGAAAGTAACTTAAATGTGATTTATAAAAATGTCTTCCATAAAACTCAATGCATCGGCATTTTCTATTTTTCCCTATAAACAGAGGTTGTATAGAACCTATTAATACCATTGTAAAAGAAGAACTTGTGTGTGAACTTGAATAACATATCCATCCAACTGTCCATTGTGAACTTGAATAACATATATCATTTTTAAAAAATTCTGAAAGTATTTACGGATGCTGGGGAGGGACAGTTGAACAGACAAATGCACAAAATGAAATCATATTCACACTTAAAAATTGCTAGAAAATGTTAAAAACACTTAATGTTAACGAAAATACAATTCCAGCAAACTTCGAATAATATCCTTCAGTGTAACTGAATATTTTTGTGTGGCCCTGTAAATCTAATGCTAACCACACTAAATTCTATAGAGAGCTTTTTAAGTGTCCCTGTACACAAACCAGTGGTGATATTTATTCCATTTTATGTAGAAAACAAACGACAGTGAACTTAAATAACATATTTCAATTTCATTAATATTTATTTAAAGGTATTAAATTATGGTTTATAAAAATACCTCTCATAGAACACAATGCATTGGAATACTTTCAAGTGTCCCTGTACACAAACCAATCGAGATATTCACTCCATTTTCAGTAAGGAACATCCGATAGTGAACATGAATAACATATATCAATTTCATGAATATTTACGGGAGTTAGAGCGCAGACGGACGGACAGGCAGACAGACAAACCGAAGTCATTAACACTTTTCAGCCTTGTTGGAAATTGTTAAAAAAAGAAGAAGGAGAGAAAGAATGGAAAAAAGTAGCAGAAAAAATATTCGTTAAAGCACTAATCAGTTCTGCTATTCTTTCTCTGATTTTTCAGGTGAGTTTACTCTAGCATCTATCGATGAAAACTACACCAAACTGTATCTATAAAATGTTAATTGTCAGAAGCTAAGCTGATATTTTTACATAAACTAGTAATTGGCGCTGTTACATAAAATTATATAAAATAAAGTTTTTTAATGGGCACATTATACTTGTTCTTTATTTTACAATACCAGTTTTTCATTGTTTTCATTGCAAAATTTCCATTTGGATCAGTACCATGTGTTGTCTGAATAGTCAGAGCTTCGATCTATAATTAACAGGTACCAGGTTCGAATGCCGATTCGAATATTAGTTGTTTTTAATAGTTCTGGATCCTCTTTAAGCGGTAAGTTCCAATCTAATTAACTTTAGTATGAAAAAATAAAAATAAAATAAATAAGACTCCAGAGACAAACCAAATCCATTTGTTTTGTTTACTAGAACAACGGTTGGCTGACACAGGATTTTCTGTTGATGGCACCAAAAAAATCCACAAAAGTACAAAGTTCAAACTATAATTATAAAAAGAAGATATATATATATATATATATATATATTTTATGCAAAAAATTTCTTACGACGATTTGCTTTAATTCTTAACTAATAATTTTAATTCTTATTAAATAGTTTTAATTCTTAACTATAAGTTCTAGCTCGATCTTTTCATAAAGATAAATTTTTTCCTAACCTCGTTATTTTAAGTGTATTTCACAACTATTGTTCCGTTTTTCGAACTTTCTATAGACCATCCTCCGTTTTTCGAACTTCCTTCCTTAGATTCCATTTATCTAAGGTTTTTCTGACGATTTGTAAGCTATAAATACCATTAAAAATATTATCATCTCATTGATTAATAGTACAAATTTCTTTGTACTAATAATTAGACGTTCATTCAATTTCATTTCTTTGTACCAATAGTCAATCATTATATCATCATGACATAACAATTCACTGAGTTCTATCACTTTCAGTTTATCAGAATAACCCTTAGATAAAAGGAATCCAATAACACTCTGGAGAAATTCGAAAAACGAAACAACAAATATAGAATAAAATTCACATAATAATGTTATAAAAAAATTTATTTTTGATGGAAAATTTTAATATGAAGCTATAGTTAAAAACGAAAGCATTAATGGTTGCAAGATATCTGCTTGTCATATGTAAAAATTAATTTTAAAAATCATTTCCATATAGTATATACAACCTTCTGTATCATAAAAAAAAAAAAAAAAAAAAAAAAAAAAATTTGTCTGTTCCAAAAAACATATGAAAACATATTTATTTTAGATTTCCTTTATATAACCCCCCCCCCTCCCCCCCAAAATTTTGTGTATGCTTGTATGATAAATATTAAATATCAAATAAATCTACATTTACCATGTTTGTATAAAATATTAATTGATAAAAGTATTCAATAAAGCTTTAATTCAGCAATTAAAAACCATTATATTCTCACCGCACACGTTTTTATCACTAGATTCAATAAAGATATCATTGTTAACGAAACACTTGTAGACTCACCATACTCATGTATCATAAACATTAACTTATTATTTTTTCCTTATCAAGATGTACCACATTCTTTCAAAATAATGGAAGAAAAATTGTTTCTAACACTTTCTTTCAATTTGAACTATCAACCCCCCACAGAGATCAAGGCGCTTTCACTTTCATTGAGTTTATTGCTGCAAACTAATGATATCAATTAATCTTGAAAATGGCCACAACCTACTCAGATTAAATAATACTATTTGTCATCGACAACATTCTATCGTAAATAACTTCATTTTGAACAAGAGAAAAGTGAAAAAATTCGAGTTGACCACTGTGCTCCAAAACACGTAATATCAATGTCTACGTGATCAACATTCGAGGACATAACGCAACTACAAAACAATTAACTTCCGATGCTCATAAGTTACTATTTATCTGTGATGTTTTGAAATAAATGAATGCAGTTTATTGCGTAATTTTTTGTATGTTATTTCTTAATTGACAATTTTTATAAAGTATAGGGTTAACTGTGTGGGATTAGTTTTCTTTTTTCTTGTATTCTCTATCAGGCAATGTTGAAACATAATTCGATATTTTCTATACATCATTTTTTTCTTTTTTTTTCTCTATCCAAGAAATGATATTTCACTTAAAGATCTCAAGAAACAAATATTTTCGCAATGTAACTCGAAAGAGAAAATCACCAAGCTTCAGAAAACAAAGTTTTTTTTTTGTTGTTGTTGTTAATCATGGGTATATGTATATATATATATATATATTACATTTTTAAGTGAAATGTTGCTTTTTTTAATATACGTTGGTCATTTTACCGAAATTCTATCGTAAGTAACGTCGTTTTAGTATATTAAAACCCGTTAACACCAGAATTAATTTTGCAATTCATGAATATTTCAATTCTAAATTAATATAGAGAACTGACAGTAAAATATGTTAAACAATTCTTCTGGTATAGTTGTTACACTTTTTGTTGGTCTGCTTAAAATAGTTAGTTTTGATGCAGAAATATTATTCAATGAAAATTTCAGTTTGAGGCTGAAGAATTGCTACCGAAGTGGAGCACATAATGAAAGCATAATCCTTGAAAGCAAGTGGCAGTGGTTTCTGCGTTGAGAAGAAAACATGCATGCATGTATATCCAGTATATACATGCTAACTTGAACTACTTTATTTTACTTCAAAATTTTGACAAAATATCGCAATCAAATTTTTCCAAAATACTCCAATATTACACTCACATAGAGTTTTATAAAGAACTTATTCATAACAAAATATGGATGATAAAAAAGTTATTCTTTTTCAAGAATATGGACACGGGGAGAACGGAGCAAACATGATTACTCCCTACATCATGAAAATTAACGAAAAAATTGATTAAAGTTTAGCTCAATTACTTCTCATCAAAAATCACAAATTACACGCCAAACTGACATCAGAAAGTAACCAAGAGCAACACACATTTTTTTCTGTTATGCTTTAATCCGTATCACCTTTTTAAATATATTAGCGGCTCTAATGTTAGCCAAAAATACCATTACTATATCTTGGGAATCAAAAATGTACGTTAGAAATTTAACCACAAGAATTTATGGTTTATGGTTTCATTAGTCTTTTAGCCGATACAAGGTACATAAATTCTTTTCAAAGAGCGTATGCATCTGTTATTTGCTTCAAAAGTGACACATCAGCGAAAAGTTTATTCTATTTTACTTTACTGAGATGAAAAGATTGAACTTCCAAGCTCATTGCGAGACAAGCCACCTCTTACTTTCTTTTATTTATTGCAAGAAACAGAGAGATAATAAATTTGATATTTTGCTAGCAGATTTGCTAGCAGTGATTTTCGATATCACATATTTCTCCCCTTCGACTGAAAAAAAATGTTGCTTGAGGTTGTCATATACTATATATATACTTTACATATAAAAAGACAATGATTTATATATGTATTTATATATATATATATATTAGGTGCATAAAATATCAAAAAAATGTATGTAAACATTGTAAATCTTTGAATAAAACGTATACAGAGTAGCTACAATTATTATTTTTTTAACCTTGTGCACAATTTCAATAATGTTCATGAGAATATTCACCAGTCATATCATTTCTTTTTCATATGTTTCGTAGTTCTTAATTAACTGCAGATATTATGCTTTGTTGTTATATATATATGAATCACTGACAGTCACATTATAAAAGTAGTAACCCTAACAGCACATCTCATTCACAAGACATCCTTAGGATACCCTATGGATGAAATTACGTCTAAGGGACATCCTCAGGATGTAATATGAATAAGTGTGTTGTTAGGGAATAAACTGAATATCGTGTACACTTAAAAAATCGCTTCTTCTAGATTCACGGCTATTTAAGTATGCTTTGTTTGTGAATGTATTAATCACTTGTACAAATAGTATTAATATTACAATAGAAAATAATAATTTATATAAATGCAAAAATGAAATACAAAAAAGCAAAATTACCTAAAACGAAAGACACTGTTTACCAACTGGTGTGTGCAAAAATTAGAAAATAATGTCAGAAGAATATAAAAAACAAAAAAGTATGATGTGTGAATAACACCATAAAAATAAAAAAAATTATTTTGGCCAATTCCAGTCAGGAGAGCTGTTCAACTGTGTTAGCATCAACCGTAACACGAACAACCCACCTTACTCTTGTGCGAATCACAAGTATATAACTCAGGCTTAGGGCCTTCGTCCTAGATGAATATGACAAGTAGAAAACCGCTCCACCACGCCATTAAAATTACACGATCGGGAGCACCTCAAAAACCTGGGACGGGTATTTCAAATGAATAATTAGAGAAATACTCGTTCAATAGAATCACCAGTATTCCACCATTGGATGCTCTCAACTGAGTTGATGATTCACGGAGCAATAATTTTGAACGAATCATCTTCTCAAGGAGGGAGAATTATTAAAAAAAAAGTGCAGATTCAATGATTTGGCATCTACAAAATAATTTAAATAGTCATTACGAGAAAATTGAGAGCATAAAAAAAGCCATGATCGTATAGTGATTAGTACATTGCGTTGTGTCCACAATAACCCAGGTTCTAATCCTGGTCACGGCACCAATTATTTGTTACAGTTTTTGTTGGTCTGCTTAAAATAGTTAGTTTTGATGAAGAAATATTATTGAATAAGAATTTTAGTTTGTTGCTGAAGAATTCCTACCGAAGTGGAGTACATAATGGAAGCATAATTCTTGCAAGCAAGTGACCGTGGTTTTTGCTTTGTGAAGACAACATACGATAATCCAGGATATAGACGCTGACTTGAACTATTTTATTTTACTATCAGAGTACTTTTAAATTTTAATCCTATCCTGATTTAAGGACGTTTAGTGTTCTAGCGAAAACACTTCGAGATAAGAGATTTATTTCCTATTGTGTATGTTGGCAAACACCTCGAAAGTAATGTATCATAAGTCAAGTTTAATGATAATATAAGTTGACTTAATATAAGTTGACTATATAATTGTTGAGAATATAAGTTGACCAACTTAATGATAGTATATTAAGTTGGTACATCTGAGCAAAAAACAAATTTATATGTGATGAATGGAAAGTCATAAATTAACTATCCAAATTATGTAATTATAATTAATAGCAAGCACATAAATATTCGAGGGACCATTTAGAGTAATCCTATATACTGTCATTAAAAAGCAGAAATCATTCCAGGAATCAAAAAAAAAAAAAAAAAAAATACACGTGTTACTTTATTAGCTGTCCTCAAAGGATGACGCTGAGGTTAGCTAATGGGTTAATGAAAAATTAAAAGAAAGAATTTATCATCGTGCTCCCAAACATATAATATCAACGTATACGTGATACTCGATGACATAACGCAACTATAAAACGAAATTTGCAACGCTCATAAATCCTAGTTATCTGTGCGGCCGAGCGGTTTTTCGCTCAAAGCTGATAGATGGCGCGTAAATACGGCCTAAGACCCCTTAAAAAGACCCTCATGAAGGGCAATCCCCTATACGCCTAGGACCCTAGCGTAGTCAGTCGGTCTTAAACCCTACAACAAACCAACCTAGGTATCTGTAGCATTTTTAAATTAATTGAAGGATGGACTTAAGTAAATTTAGTATATATTTATTAACAAGTTTTAAAATGTCTAAGGTTGAGAGTGTGAGTTTCTAACTCTTTTCTTAAATTACACTGCGCTGAGAAAGAAAAAAAAAAAAAAGAAAAAAGGAGCTCTGATACCATTTTTGTTGATTCTTGTGTAAAATAACCTCTTCAATCCGAATATGACTTCCATTTACACAACCCCCTTCCCCAATTTTTATAACTGTTCGGTAATTTTATGACTATATATTTGATTTGGAGAATAAAAAAGAATTAATTTAACACCTAAAGACAAAAAAATATATAATGTTTAATAAATAACATTTATAATAGATTAAAAAAATGTAAGAAATGTAATACATAATTTCAGTGGCAAATCCCACCCTAAATTTTCCTAAATTCCACCCTAATGTTCATGTTTTAGAATTTTCCAACACTGTAGCCCCTAAGACGATATTTAGTAGTTAAAGTAATCCTACCCCTCCTAAAATTCAAATTTATAGCCATAAAATCATCGAAAAGTGATAAAAATAGGGAGCCGTCCCTAAAAAACGGTGTGTGATAGGGGGAAATGAACGTGACATTCGGAATCAGGAGGTCATTTTACATAAGAATTTGCCAAACTGTGTTGGAGGCAATTTTCATGCCGAGCAGTGTTATTTACGAGGGAGTGATGAAATAGAAAGCGGCATTTTCTATTTAGCTTTACAAAATGTATTAGAAATGTAATTCGAAGAAGCAAATGACGTTGCATCGCATTTAAAAAAGAAAAATTTTAATGTATAATGCAGACGATTGTGTGGTGTAGGGATTTTTAAGGCCAATTGACTTCATGAGAGTCTAAGGTCTGGGAGAGTACCCTCCGTGAAAGTCTTTCGAATGAGTTATAGCCGATATTCACACAAGTTTCGGAGAAATCCACGGTAATTTCGAGCGGTTAAGTTGAAGAGCGTAATCTGGATATGAACCTGGCATTTCATGTCGGCAAACTATAAGATCATGAATAAGTCATAGGACTGGTACAGGAGGATCCTAGTAGTAGAGAGATTAGAAGCTCCGAGAGCACAAGAGTGGAATATCTTGGTCAAATCAGGACCATATAAGGCATCCTGCACTCTCAAGGTCATTCTAGGCTTGTTCTGGGCCTGGAGTATCAGGTAAAATCATGGTAACTCCGAACGATTAGGACGACAGATGCAACCTGGATATGAACGGCACTTTCCGTCTACAAATTTCGAGAGCAGAACCTCATGTCTTCCGTAGGGGCCGCATCACGCATATATTTGTAAGCGAAATGCAATTGTATTTATGTATATGTTATGTATATTTATGTTACGTAAATTTTTTCTTAAATAACTTCATTTTAAACAAAAGAAAAGTGAAAAAATACGAGTTGACAACTATGCTTCGAAACACATAATAACGAAGTTTGCGTAATCAACATAAGAGAACATAACACAATTACAAAACAATTAACTACTGATGCTTATAAGTCACTTCTTATCTGTGGTGTTTTGAAATAAATGGATGCCATTCCTGCCATAATTTTAGTGTGTTATTTCTTAACCCTTTCTTTCCCAAGATAGGTTCATTTTAACCCCATTTAGAAGTTGAAATTTAGTTAAGCCCGCCTCATTCAGAAATTGCGCTAATTCGCCAGAGATGGCAAGCGTAATCAGTGGAATGCTGCAACTTCTAAACGATACAAAAAGGCGCGATGCTTGTGAATTTCGCCAAGCGGCACCTGAAAGCAATTTTTCTGCAGTAACGCCTTAATCTTGGGAAAGCGAGGGTTAGACAATTAAACAAAGTATAGGATTAAAAGTATGTGATTCTGTCCTATTTTATAAACTCTTTAACAAGCCATGTTAATATATATATATATATATAAAGAAGAAAAAAAATGATGCATTCAATATACCGTTTAGAGATGTATGGAAACTTTTAGAAGATCGCACCCCGTCCTGAAAAATGACAGAACTCAAAAATGCAATGTTTGAGAAAAAAAATCAACTTAAAGGTAACGATATAGCATTGGCTATAGCCTACAATTAAACTGACACAACTGCCTTTGTGATGGATAAATTGTTAGATAGAGATGGGACTTTTTTTTTTGTGCACGTTGGGGTACTTCATACACATTTTAATGACATAAACTAAAAATTATAATTTTTGCTTGTATTACTTTTCTTGTTGGAATGTGATATAATGATTATTTTACCCAGATTCTAATAGTAAATAACATCATTTTGAACAAAAGAAAAGTGAAAAAACAATCAAAAGATAACCGCTGGGTTCTAAAATACGTAATCTCGCCGTATAGTTGATCAACATTCAAGAACCTAATGCCACAAAATAGTTGACTTCCGATACTCATAAGACACTATACATATTTGTGATATTTTGAGAAAAAAAGAAACTGATACCACTCCTGGCATAACTTATTTGTGTTATTTCTGAATTGAGACTATTTAACAAAGTTAATAGCGTGAAATGCTATTATTTTTTAAACTTCTTTCCAAACAAGACTGAAAAGGAATATTTTAATGTGTTATCATATTTTCTAAAAAGTTTTATTTAAAGTTCATAAGTGACAAATATTTTAGCAGCTTAATTCCAAAAAGTAAATCGTATATAATAGAAAATGAAACTTTTGATGTATTATACATGTCGTTTCCGGAGAAATAATGGATATTTTTTAGACATATCGCACGAAGGCAAGAAGAAAAAAAAATGACAATTTTGAATTTTTATAATTGAAAAATATATAGGAAGTGCCCCAGTGTACATGAAAAGCATCACATCTGTATATGCAATTTTATCCACAGAGACCAGTTGGATTTATTTTGTTGTTTGCTAATTAATGTTTTATCGTATTCGTTAAATGTATTTTATCAAATACCGTATTTTTGAGTTGTGTCGCTTTTCTTATCGAGATTCGATACGTTGATTATTTCACCGGAATTCTACTGTGAAAAATGCCATTTTGAACAAGAGATAACTAGAAATAATCGGGTTAACCAATGTACTTTAAAACACTTAATATCGACGTCTACGTGATCAAAATTCATGGACATAACGCAACTTCGAAAATTATTAACTTGCGATGCTCATAAGTCGCCAAGTTATCTTTGATGTTTTGAAATAAAAGGAAAGCTCCTTGATTACGTAATTTTGTTGTGTTTATTTCTTAATTGCCATTTCTCATGAAGTTCAGGGTTATTTGTGTGGATTTTTTTTTTCTTATTTTTTGTTTTTTCATGAAATGGTGAAAAAGACAGTGGTGAAAAAGGTAAAATGGACAGTGGTGTGTTCATACTTAGAATATAGCGGTTTACATGATCCAAAAGATGCACGATCTGATGCATTCGGGGGCCAGTGGAGTATTTGAAGTTATTCGTTATGCTACACAAACGAATAATTTCAGGCAATTTTAGACTTATGGCCTCTGGTATTGTCTTGCTGAAAAATCTCTTATCTTTCTTCAGGAAAAAAAAGTCAATATATATTATTGTGCATGATCATTAATTATGGATACATAAACAAATCTAGTGAGCGTATCTGAGCGTATCTGAGCGTATCTCTCGTGAGCGTAGCACAGACACGAGAAAACTCAGGTAATAACATTACCAAACCACCATTAAACACAAATCACGCAGAGCCCATCAAAATTCCTACATTCTTCTAGAAATGGTAGAGAGAGACGTTTCTTGTCGATAGTGTGAGCATCTATCCGTTTGATACATCAGACAGCTTGGTTCGACGGGTAAAATGTAAATTTTAGCCACTCAGTAGTAGCATTGTAGTAGCCACTCAGTAGTAGCACTTTTAGCATTGTAGGGTAAATTGAAGCCATATTGTTAGCGATACAATTTTGTCAGCATTGAAATTAAATACTCCGTGTGCTGCGAAGCCTCGTTCGTAACATGTTTCGTTGTACCGTCGTATTAGACAAGTCTGGGTGTCCCCATTGCTTATACAACACGTTAGTTGCTCGACAATAGCATGCCGTCAGTTCTCACACACTGTCGTAAGAAACATTCGCCCATAACATCAATGACACTTGGTACACAGCATTTGCCACAACGTTTATCTTTTCACATGTTTAAAGTATAGGGTCAGAGGGGAGGGGGGGGGGTAATAGCAACCACTTATTGCATTTTCAACTTTTAAATTTTTTATTATTTTACTAATGTGAAAATAATTAAAGATAACTAGGGGTAGCTTTAACCTTCCAAGAACAATAAAAAAAAAATTTCCTTAGGTTTCTTTATTTGAAATTAATGGGGGTAGTTATAATTACCCCACCAAAAGTTCAAAATTACAAAAAGTTGGTGTAATTGTATAAATTATAAATCCTTTATTTTTTCTTTACATGCACAGACTTTTTTTTTTTTTTTTTTTTTTTTTTTGTGTGTGTGTGTGTGTGTTTGTGTGTGTGAGATAAAAAATAAAAATATATCAAAAATATAAAAATGCATTAATATGCTTTTAAATATTTCGGTAGGACGTTAAATTAATAATTGTAATAGCTTTAAATTGCTTCAGATGAATGCTGAAGACTATCTATCAAGGAAAACTCATTATAAGCTTTAAATCTATAGTTTTGAAAAAAAAAAAAAAAAATAGTTTTCTTAACAATGGTGTTGCTCATTCCCTATGATAGGGATGGAAAATTGGTGTGGAATTCATACCACAATAAGTTTAAAGAAAAATCTTCTTATTAAACCAACGATTTTTACAGGTAGAGAAATAGTTTAAACGAATACTGGTACGAGTTTTGCGCCAATTTTCTAGACCTGCTAATGATCGAAATTACCCCACCACCTAACACTACCGTTACTCCAGTCACAGTACGCGAGTCTAAGTACGCGAACACTTCACAAACTGTGTTGTTTTTGAAATGCACAAAAACTAATGAAAATTCTTTTTTAAAATTGGATAAATCACGCATTTTACACATCACAGCAAAAAAAGTTATCATAAAATATAATTTCTAAGATAGATTATTTTTTTTATTTTTATATCCACCACAGCTGCGTACCGATATTTTATTGGCTAAGGCTTTGACATCTGAGATAACCGTGGTTATTATAAAATAACTCGACCTTTGCACTGCAATATTAATTTAATTTTACTCATGTTAAATATATATATATATATTATATCTGTTAATTAGTATTTCACTTATGTATGTGTAAATGTATTATATGCACTTTTAATTTAGTTACTTTTAGATAAATTTTACTTAAGTCTTAGCTATAGCTTACAAAATTAGTAACTATTTTTTACTCTATAAGCACAGTAATTTAAAGATAATAGATAATAGTGATTATTTTTTATTCAGATTTAACCAGTATACTATAAGCTATGGATATACAGTTGGTTCTCTGTTTAACGACACTCTACTTAACGACGATTTCTATTTAAAGACGATATTTCACAGTCCCTACCCCCTTTGCCGCAAAAATTTTCTATTTAAAGACGACAATGTTTCTATTTAACGACGATTTTTTTTCTTTTTTTCCCCTTGAAACTCTTACCTGTAATACAGAAATTTCCTGTAGGAGAAAAAAAAAAACTTTCAACAAACACAGAAATTTTATTTCATACATGCAATGCTGCAACCATAAAAGTGTTGCAGGGTTTACAAGAAAAAGGGATGGGGGTAACTGTTTCTTGGAAAATCGAATAATGGAGCTGTGTGGGAGTGCAATCACTCTATTGTCCCTAACCCCTTGTCATGTGACTTTCTGTAGCAGTTGCCTCTCATTACTTCCGATAAGGTGGTCTTTGCTTATGTGTGTGTTTATGTTGAGAGACAGCGAGTGTGTTGTGTTGAAGTACGAAGTGAGCCGAACATTATGGCATCAAAGCGAAAGCATCTCAGTCTACACGAAAAGGTGAAAATTATTGAAGAATGGGAAAAAAGCACTGGAATGACGAAAGCGGAATTTAAAAAAAAAAATTGAATTACCCGAGTCTACTCTCAAAGGCATTTTAGCAAGCAGAGAAAAAATTGTTGAATCAGTACAAAAATTCTGTTTCAGATCCACATCCAAACGTAAAAAAGAACCCAGCCATTAGACTTGGGTATCATTTGCAGCATGAAAATTAGAAAATTTACAATCTTGGAAGCAATGCACATGATAACATCAGCTTGAAAAGAAGTTTCTTTATCCACAATAAAAAAAAAACTGCTTTCGTAATGCCGGCATTCACAAAGAACTTGACGTAGAGCTGCAATGTATGGATGTAGAAATCAATGAAGATGACACTACCCATGATCATGAAGAATGGAGAAGTGTTGTTCAAGGTGAGGATATTTCAATTGAAGATTTCTTCCAGTGTGATGAATCAGTTTTAACAACAGACTGTAGAAATGTAGAACAAATTTATAAGAATTTAGTAAAGTAACTATAGTGTTAGACGAAGAAAGTGAAGTTGAAGAAACGGAAAATGAGATACCGCCACCATCTTACAAAGAGGCAACTTCGGCTGTAGATGTTCTCCGACGTTATATTGCCTCATCGAATGTGGAAGACGACACATTTAATATTTTAAACAATCTTGAAAAAAGAATAATGAAAACCAGGCCAGAGTTGAAGCAATCAACACTTTTTGATTTTTTTAAAAGTTAATTTATTGTATTTTTTGTACCCATTTTTAATGTAATTTAAAATGTAATTTTTGAAAATAAAGTACAGTAATTGTTAAAAAAAAACATAACATTTTTAAACATGCCAATATATAGAGAAATATATTAACAGTCCTAAGCCTGTAAAGTGTGAAGGAAAATGTTATGCACATAATTTTTTCACATTTCTGTTTAAGGACGTTCTCTACTTAACGACGATTTTTTACGGTCCCTTGAAAGTCGTTAAACGGAGAACTAACTGTATGTGTATATGTATATGCACTTTCGATTTAGTTACTTTTAGATAAATTTTACTTAAATCTTAGTCATTGCTTACAAAGTAAGCAGGCACTTTTTACTCTATAAGCACATTATTTTAAAGGTAATCAATAATAGTTATTATTCTTAAATATGACTGGTTAAATTGAAATTTAACCAGTATACTATAAGTTATGAATATATGTGTCTATGCATATGCACTTTTGATTTAGTTACTTTTAGATGAATTTTACTTAAATCTTAGCTTTAGCTGTAGCTTAAAAAGTAAGTAGGTACATTTTACTGTAAAAGCATAGATATAAAATATAATCAATAACAGTGATTATTCTTTACTTAAATTCAACCTTTTGGAACTTCTTAAAGATAGGCGGATTAAATTTCCTGTTTTACGACCCATAGAAGACTATTTGTTACATTTTGTATATCTTTGATATACAAAATGTAACAAATTATAAAATAATTTCATTGTTATTTACGTATACGTAAATAACAATGAAATTATTTTATAATTTTTGCTTTTCTTGATGTTATCCACATTTTGTTAACGTTTCTTAAAAAAAAAAAGTGTGTGTGTTGAGGGGGAGAGAAAAAGTATAAAAAAAATCCACTCTGATTTTTTTTACTTAAAATTGTTTTTCTCGATTTTAACTGCGATTTTAAGTTAACTCCCAAATATATAAACAAAATTATTGAAGGATTTCAATGCATGTTTCTCATATCAGCTGTTAACCAGCGAACACCTGTCATGACGTCAGATGTGACGTAACTGTATTACGTAATCAACGGCGCATCTTCGCTCCCTGAGAGAGAGATGTTTATAAGAGTCTGTACGAGAAAGCTTTACTAAGCGAGCGGCAAGAAATGCCCGCATTATGTTATCCTACTTTTCTATATATTATTAAATGTTGTGATTGTTAAAAGACTCTGCTTTTCACTCTGTGGACCCATTTATACCAACAATGGTTATGGGCCCAGAGACACGCATCTTACTGCGGACTTTTTAAAAATTTAAATTAACATTCGTTAAAACGAAAGTGCGACTTACTGTTAAGCCTAAGGGCTGAAATCGAAAGTATTTTTGATTCTATTTTTATAAAGAAGCTACTATAGCTGATTAAATATGTCGCAAATATTAAATATAGAAAAGTTATCGAAAAACAATTTTGACACCTGGAAGCTGCAGATAGAAGCTGTTTTAATCAAAAATGATCACTGGAGTTATGCTAACGGAACGAAAATTAAGCCCGATGAAGGCGCCGAAGGTGAAGAAAAATGGCTCGAAATTGACCGGAAAGCTAGAGCCGATTTAATCCTAGCAATTACCCCAAGTGAGTTGTGTCATATTAAACATTGTACCACCTCAAATGAAGTATGGAATAAATTAAAAGAAGTTTACGAATCGAGAGGACCGGCAAAGAAAGCCACCCTGTTGAAGCAGCTACTCTTTAAGAAAATGTCTGATAGTGAAAATATGTCCGATCACCTAAATATTTTCTTCGATATAGTGGACAAGCTAAAAGAAATGGACATTGAAGTAGCCGAAGACCTATTATCAATTTTGCTCTTATACAGTATTCCTGACAGCTATGAAAATTTCAGGTGCGCCATAGAAGCAAGAGATGAATTGCCACAGCCTGAAGCTCTGAAAATTAAAATGATGGAAGAATACGAGTCAAGAAAAAATAAAAGGAATCAAGAATCATCAAATGCGTATTTTACGACTCACAAGAAAAATCTTCCTGAAAAGAACAAAAGAGAAATCTTAAAGCCTGTGCAGAACAAGAACACATATGGCGAAAGAAATTATGCAATCTTCAAATGCAATTACTGTTCAAAAGTAGGGCATAAAGCCTCAGAATGCAGAAAGAAGATCTCAGACAGAAAATTCACTTCATCGAATAAATACAAGGATAGATCTTTTATGGTTGAAGATAGTACAGAGTTCACGATGGCAGCCAGTAACTCTTTCCAAGAACATTCCGAGTGGTGTCTCGATAGCGGTACGACATCCCATATGGCTCATGACAAGAATTTGTTTACAGATTTTGAACCTAGAATTGGATCATTTATAAAATTAGCTGTAGATGAAACAGCGGAGATCACAGGTGTTGGAACAGTCAAATTAAAAGTTCCCGGTAATCACGGTGTAACCAATATAAAGTTAACAAATGTTTTGTGCGTTCCAAAATTGAAATGCAATTTAATGTCTATATCAAAAGCTACTGCAAACAACTGCCGAGTTGTATTTACCGAAAAATGTGCAAAAATCACAGAGCAGGACGGCTCTCTGATTATAAGTGCTACGAGAAAAGGTGATTTATATTTTTTTCAGCCGCATGTGGATATCGCTGCATCAACTCAGGTAAGCAACTTTCATAAATGGCATTTAAAATTAGGACATTTAAATGAAAAAGATTTAAAATTATTAAAATCTGAAAATATGTTAAGAGATTTAAATTTTAATGAAAAAGATTCCTTAAAAGATTGTAAAGTATGTATTAGGTCTAAACAAACTGTGAAACCATTTTGTAAAGAAAACAAATTTCATAGTGATGAATTATTAGAAGTAGTTTATTCTGATTTATGTGGCCCTATAAATGTTAAATCCCATGGCGGATCACGTTATTTTATTACTTTTTTGGATGATAAATCTTGTTACATTGAAGTAAATTTTCTAAAAACAAAAGACGAAGCTAAGTACGCGTTCCGGAGATATAAAGCAGCAGTCGAAAATCGATTAGGAAAAAAAATTAAAATACTGTATACTGATAATGGATTGGAATATTGTGGCGAGGAATTCAATAAATATATTGAAGAATGCGGTATTAAACGCGAATTTTCATCGCCAATGACCCCTCAGCAAAATTCTAGAATTGAAAGACAAAATCGTACATTATGCGAAATGGCGAGGTGTTTATTAATGCAATCAAACCTTCCAAATACATTCTGGGCCGAAGCAGTAAATTGCGCTGCATATATTAGAAACAGGTGTCCCACTAAAGGAATTAAAGAAAATAAAACACCGTTCGAATTGTTTTTCGGTTATAAACCAACTGTTAACTATTTTAAAATTTTCGGACAGAAATGTTTTGTTCTAAATAAAAAATCAAAAGGGAAGTTTGAAGCTAGGTCACACGAACATATATTCGTTGGCTATTCAAATGAATCACGCGCTTACAGATTATGGAATAAGGATACCAGAAAAATTGTCATAAGTCGTGATGTTCGATTTATAGACGAGTTTCAAACAAATGATTCAGCTACTACTGATCAATTAGAATTAATTTTTCCGTCTGAGAATAAATGCAATGATTGTAATATTAAAAATGAAACTCCTATCACTACTCAAACCGCAGACAGGGGGGAAAACAGCGGATCGATTTCCTATCCCCCTGAATGCAACGGAGAGAGTTTCTCTTTTTGGAAAGGGGGGGAAGGCTCGCTTTCTGAAGGGGGGAACGTAGAAGATGTGAGTGGAGGGGAGGAGAGTGCTCACGATAAATGTAAACAAGAGAAAGGGATTGATAAAAACAATCCTATTTTTAAACGCGGTCCAGGCCGACCTAAAAAAAGTAAAAGTTGGAACTTTCAAAACTCTCATAAGGAATGTATTACAGATACGAAATATAAAGATGAAACTTCTCAATTAGCTGATAACTCATTTAATGAAATTAATCCCAGCGTAATCGACGCGTTAAATGGAGAGTATGCTAAAAATTGGGAGAACGCGATGAAATTAGAATATGATTCTTTAGTTAAGCAAAACGCTTGGGAAATTGTAGATAGACCAAAAGATAAAAAGGTAATTGGGTGTAAATGGGTTTTAAAAACAAAATTTAAACCAAATGGTCAAATTGAAAAATTTAAGGCCAGATTGGTTGCCAAAGGGTGTTCACAGAAACAAGGTATAGATTTTGAGGAAAATTTTTCACCAGTAGCCAGATTAAGTTCTATAAGAACTGCAATCGCGTATGCTATCCAGAATGGTTTCACAGCATACCAGTTAGATTTCATTATGGCATATGTTAACGGCAATTTGAATGAAGAAATTTTTATGGAACTTCCTGAATTTTTTGAAAATGATATACATGAAAATAAAGTGTGTTTATTAAAGAAGTCTTTGTATGGGCTTAAGCAGTCAGGAAGACAGTGGTTTAAGAAATTAGATGAGAAACTGAGAAAAATGAAATTTAACCCTTTGAATTCCGACAAATGTGTCTATTACTCAAAATATCCTTTTGATGCTATTATAATCGTCTATGTCGACGATTTAATTTGTCTCACTAAAAGTGAAGAGCACTATTTTGATATTAGAAATAAATTAGCAGAATCTTTCAAAATGAAAGATATGGGCCTTCTGCATTATTGCTTAGGCATTGAATTTAATCAAGATAGGGACAGCATCACTATATCACAAAAGAAATACATTGAAGATTTATTAAATAAATTTAATATGGAAGATTCTAGAGTGGTGAATACACCTTTAGATAACAGTGTAAAATTAACTAAACAAATGTGTCCAAATACAGAAGAAGAGAAATCATATATGTCAAAAATTCCTTATAGACAATTAATTGGTTCTCTTATGTATCTGTCGGTTGCTACTAGACCAGATATCACCCATGCTGTAAATTATTTAAGTCAGTTTAATAACAATCCAGGAAAACCTCACTGGATAGCTGCTAAAAGAATACTAAGGTATCTCAATGGCACTAGAAATTTAGGAATTGTGTATTACAGAGACGATAAACCATTGACAGCATTTGTTGATGCCGATTGGGCATCGGATATAAATGATAGAAAATCATATACAGGATACGTCTTTAAATATGCCGGTGGACCTATTTCTTGGGAATCTAGAAAGCAGCGAACCGTTGCTCTATCCACAACAGAATCTGAATATATGTCTCTGTCCGAATCCGCAAAAGAGACAATTCATGTTAGAAATTTCTTAAAAGAATTGGATCCTGAAATTGTATCAAGTCCAACTGCAATCATGTGCGACAATCAATCTGCACTGAGATTAGTAAAAAATCCTGTTCATCACAACCGATCTAAGCACATTGACATTCGTCATCATTTTGTGCGAGAAGTTTACAATAATAAACTAATAGACATTAAATATATTTCATCAGATGAACAACCTGCAGATATTTTAACAAAAAGTTTAAATGCATATAAACATGAAAAATGTTGTGATATTATAGGACTTAATACTCAGGACTGATGAACTTAAAAATATATATATATTTAAACTGTGTTTTCATTAAGAAATTAACTGCTTATATTTTACGTATTTTATTTTATAATATTAACCATAATTATTTGCTTATAATTCTATTTCTTTACTAACACTTTTCTTATTTTAAGTAACTCTTGCATAAAAATAATTTTCTGTAATTTTTAATATGCTATTATAATGCATAAATATGTTTTATTTTCGAAACATTTATTGAAAAAGGGGGAAATGAAGGATTTCAATGCATGTTTCTCATATCAGCTGTTAACCAGCGAACACCTGTCATGACGTCAGATGTGACGTAACTGTATTACGTAATCAACGGCGCATCTTCGCTCCCTGAGAGAGAGATGTTTATAAGAGTCTGTACGAGAAAGCTTTACTAAGCGAGCGGCAAGAAATGCCCGCATTATGTTATCCTACTTTTCTATATATTATTAAATGTTGTGATTGTTAAAAGACTCTGCTTTTCACTCTGTGGACCCATTTATACAAACAATTATAATTTTATTTATTTATATTTACACAATTTCTAAAGTTTCAATTTATTTTAATAACTCCTTAGCATTAATGCTTGTAAATTTAGAATATAAAGCATTTTTGTATAATAATTTAATTTAGTTTTAATTATGAATCGTCAATATATTTTTTTTTTTTTTTAAGTTATCTTCATTTTACAAGAAACCGCAATTTAAAAATATTTTCATATATAATTTGAGGTAAAACTTATAGAAAAAATTTTTTTACTTTTCTCAAAGTTGAAAAAAAAAACTTTTAACTCTTCAAAATAGAAACATTGAAATAACACATTTATTATGCATTCTTGATTTCAAAGATAAAGCAAAATGCTATCAGTATTTCCTTATTTAGTTATGTTTGTCTAGTTTTCAGTTGATTCAGTGGCTATTAAACGTTCTCTGTGACCGGAATGTTCCACGCTAATCAATCAAGCGTGAATATTATTATTTATTTTGCATAAAAGATAGAAAAAAGTCTTACTAGATTTGATTTTTTTTTTGGAATGAAGCCATATATAAAAAGTATTTTGCAATAAATACAGGAAAATTGATTCAGTCACTGCTGATTTTTAAAGATTTCGATAATTATTTTAATTATTATTGCTATTGTTTTCTGTTTATAGTATTTGGTATAAATATGTCTTTTGTTTATTTGTTTTGATATTTCTAGTATTAACGGAAATAAAAAAAATAACCTGTGTGATTTTAATTTACAGAATAATGTGCGATAACATTTTAGTAAACAGTAACATCATTATTTATATATGTCGGGAAAGTGATTTGCGAATGACTTATAACATAATCTTATGAGCTTTTTACTTTATATATTCAATATATTTATTAATTATCTAATATATTTACTCATTTAAATATTCATTCATTATATATTTTCACTCATTTATATATTTATTTATATATTTGCTCATTCATTATTTTTTATATTCATTCATTATATATTTATTTTATATATACGTTCAAAAGTTAAATTAATGCCAAAAATTTCAATATTATATGTTTTAGCGGTTTATTATTATTATTATTATTATTTACGGGGATGAGATTTTCCAAATTTGTTATTTTATAATCTTAAACATTCAAATTTTTATTAATATTATTATTAATAACCATCTGCAACAATAAATATTGAAACGTATATATATATACCGGGTGATTCAAAATAGATGTTACAGCGATTATCTCGTAAACTAAGAAAGATAGAAACATACTTCCAATTACAAAATTAGAGCAAATTAAGAGTAGATTTCAAATATGGCATTTTTTGTACAAGGGGCTGTATACATATTAAATACGAAATTTAATTTTTATACGGCCCCTCCTATCATGTGACTTATATTTAGAAAATTATTCTCCTCGCTCTAACAAGCAAAATAAAAAAAAAATCATCTCTCTAAGTCAAAATCTCGCTGAGTTATTGCAATTTGAAAATGATGACTTACACCACTTTTTTTTTCAATTTTGGCATCTATTTTTCGACGCCAACCGTCTCACTTTAGGGGGTTATCTATGAGATGAGAAAAATTAAAAAAAGATCCTTTATTTTAAAATAGCAACTAAAATCATTCAAGCACGTGAAATCAACAGTTTTAAAAACTTAATTCAAATTTACATTATTTCGTATTGTTAAAAAATTTAATAGTTAAATTTCTTAGGGGTCACCTGCAAATTAAAATACCTTAAGAGAGGAAAAAAAATTAAAAGTCTAGCAAAACCGTGTGAAATTTTCGTTCTTTATTTTTACCATTTTCCATCATGGTTGAAAAATTTAATGACTTCGGCTCTTTAACAATTCCAGCCGGATTGAAAAGTGTTAATGACTTCGATTTGTCTGTCTGTCCATTCGTCTTTCTGTGTGTCCGCGCTCTAACTCCCGTGAATATTCATAGAATTTCCTGAAACTAATATATGTTATTTGAGTTCACTATCGGATGTTCCTTATTGAAAATGGAGTGAATACCTCTGCTAGCTTGACACCCGAAAGTATTCCAAAGCATTGTGTTCTATGAGAGGTATTTTTATAAACCATATTTTAATACCTTTAATTTATGCATATATTAATAAAATTGAAATACGTTATTGAAGTTTTCTATCGGATATTTTCTATAGAAAATGGAGTAAACACCATCACTGGTTTGTATACAGGGACACCCGAAAGTATTCCAAAGCATTGCGTTCTGTGTGAAGATATTTCTATAAACCAAATTTTAATTACTTAGCATAAATCTTAATGAAATTGAAATATGTTATTCATATGCACAAAAGAATGCTTTCTATAGTGTACAGTACGATTAGCATTAGATTTACAGGGCACACAAAAATATTCAGTTACGTTAAGGGTTATTATTGGACATTTGCTGGAATTGCATTTTCGTTTACATTAAACGTTTTTTAACAATTTTTAACAGTGAATAGGATTTCAATTTGCATACTTTTTTATCTGACTGTCCATCTGTCCGTCTGCCCGCCCCCAGCGTCTGTAAATATTTTCAGAAATGATATATGATATTCAGGTTTACTATATGATATTAGCTATTTAAAATGGCATTAATTAATTCTCTACAATTGGTTTGTGTACAGGAACGCACATAAAATGCGAATGTATTGCGTTTAGGGACAGACATTCTTCTAAATTACATTTAAATAACTTTATACTGTAAAAATCATAAGGAAATTCATATTTATTGCTAATATTCTAAATGTTTTGTATAGAATATGGTATCGTATAGATGTATAATTCTATGTCAGGGGGGTTACCGCCATTCTCAACCCCCGTTTAATTATAGTATCTATACTTTTCAAAACAAAAATCAAGTCTGTTATAAATTTGCTTGAAACTTGCAAATCTTGATCAACTTTTCAAGTGGCAACTATATGTGGAATCCGAAGTACCAAATTCGCATTTTCTGTAGTTATTACTTTCTCATACCCATAAGGTAGAGAAAGTATTGTTTTTGGGCCAAATTTTCGAAAGTGAGTTTTTGTTATATTTACACGTTTTGAGATCCCCTGAATATGAAAATCGTGTTTTTAGCGGTTGGTCTGTGTGTCTGTCTGTCTGTTACCAGCATATCTTAAGAACAAACAACAGCAGATATTCAAACTTGGTGTTCTAAATATGTATCATATAGGGATGCTACACTAAGCTTTTCATTGATATGAAACAAATGGTTTGTGTACAGGGACACTCAGGAATATTCAAATGCATTACGTCTATGGGGGAAATTGCAGGTAAATAGAGTTTAACACCTATAGACTGCGCTAAACCAAATGAAATAAATATATATTTTTTATATGCATAAAAACATGCCTCATGTAGAATATGGCAGGAAAATCATTCACTGTTCATTTACAGGACTACACAAAATAACCAGATTATAATGCGACAATAGCTGAAAATTGATGGAAGTGCATTTTAGGTTGTGCCATATATTATTACTATAGGTTTATATTTAGGTGCACTTTGTGGTTTGTACATATTCTTCAAAAGATATACAGGGTTGCAAATATTTAAGCTATAATATTCTTTTTTGTTGTTGTTGTTGTTGTTGTTAGTGAAAGTGCTTTACTATAATATTTTACCATGTCCAGGAAAACTGCTCAGGAATGGAAATGAATTCCTCATAGACATATGATAAATAATGTATGTTTTTAAGCTAAATATGCATCGCTTGTTTTTTGCGTATTTACACGTTTTGAGGCTTCCTTATTACCAAAGTCAAGTTTTTAAAAGTTTGATTATTGCCTGCGTCGAATAATTTCAGGAAACGAATAATTTCATGAGATCACCCCTCACACAGAACTAACTATCATATAAAACTCTTCCGAAGCCTAATTTGAATTATTTTAACATAGGTTTACAGTACTCTTTATGTTACCTCTTAATCTCCAACCTGTATTTATGGTATTAAATTTCTGGGTAAGAGAAAGTCATGTGAGTGGCACACAAGATTATTTGTTGTTAAATTATGCTAATAATTCATATATATATACAGATCAAGCAATAAAAATTTACCTTTCGTATTCAGGAGGCCTCAAAATGTGGTATTATACAGAAAAAAAATCGCTCTTCAAAAACTACTTTGTTTACAGTATGGGTATGAGAAAATAATTTTCCGTTCTGTGTCAGCAGTGTTCTTCGAAATATAAAAAATGCAGCAAAGCACTTACGCCAATTACATTTAATAATAATAATAAAAAAAAACGTTTACCTTAATTTTGGGTAAGCCCTGTATATCGTCTATAAACTATATACAAATGACTTTGTGTACGTAAATTTAGTGTTATATGTAAAACAAGTAACATAAATTGAAATACACTTCCAGCAATTCCCATGTATAGCTCCAGTATATCAAAATACTCTGGGTAACCCTGTAAATGAATGATGAATGATTGCTATACCACAATCTACATAAAACATGCTTTTATGCGTATAAAAAATCTGTTCTTTTCATTTTGTTTAGTGCGGTATATACATGTCGCACTGTACTCATGAGAAATTTCACTCACAGACGTAATGTATTTGAAATCTCTTGGATGACCCTGTAAACAAACAATTGTCTGATCGCAACGAATACTTTAGTATAACACCGCAATATGATACGGATTTAGAATTTCGAATTTGGATATTCTGCTACTATTTGTTCTTGAGATATTCTAATAACACAGAAACACACAGACACACACACACACACACAGACAGAGAGAGAGAGAGAGAGACCAACCGCTTAAAACATGATTTTTGAATTCAGAGGATCTGAAAACGTGCAAATATCACAAAAGCTAATTTTCGGAAATTTGACTCAAAACAATTCTTTCTCTACACCGTGTATATGAGTAAGAGAATGTATAAAAGAAAAGAAAGAAAAATGAATTTGAAAATTCCCTTTTAGTACATAAATTATTCATAAATTTTATTTGTTAAGTTATCAATGAGTATTATCTTGTGTATTCACAGAGACATTACAGGTTAAAATAGCCGTCTTTCCCTGAATGATTTTTCTTTCCCCCCCCCCCCCCAAACGCTGATCAACGTGTGCCTTATTACAAAAGCTATAGTAATTACAATTTCTCACTTTTGATACAACCCCTTAAGATTTGGCGAAAATGATTTTTTTTTTTTTTTTTTTTTTTTTTTTTGATTGTTAGAGCGAGGAGAATATTTTTCTAAATATAAGTCACATGATAGGAGGGGCCGTATAAAAATTAACTTTCGTATTTAATATGTATACAGCCCCTTGTACAAAATAAATGCCATATCTGAAATCTACTCTTAATTTGCATCAATTTTGTAATTGGAAGTATGTTTCTATCTTTCTTAGTTTACGAGATAATCGCTGTAACATCTATTTTGAATCACCCGGTATATTGTATATATATATACATATATATATATATATATATATGTTTATATATATACATATATACATATATATATATATATATGTTTATATATATGTACATATGTGCATATTTATATATGTTTGTATACATATATATGTGTGTGTGTGAGTGTGTTGTGTGTTGTGGTTAATATTATTATTTGATTATATTTTCGTTATGCAACAAAAAAGGCTTTTTTTTTTTTTTTTTTTTTTTTTTGTCAATTTATATGTATTAGAAGATCCTGTGAGCTACTTGACTATTTCCAGAAATTGCATATGTGAATAATGGTCTGTTTTATTTACATTTTTACAAGAACATTCAAATCCTCAATATATATATATAAAAATGTATATATATATATATATATATATATATATATATATATATATATATATATAATCTTTAAAAAAGTATAATTTTATGTCATGGAAATTAATCATCACATCTTTTTTATACTCTTTATGAAGAGCATCAAAGTTTGGAAATGTCTCATAAAAAGTATGTTTAATTTTGATATTTAACAATGCAATCTACTTTTGTCTCATATTAAAAAAAAAAAAAAAAAAAAAAAAAATCTTCATAATGTATTATTTATATTATTTATCTGAAAACCTTTTCATTAAATTCTTACTTAAAGTAGGACAGTCATTTAATAAAACAAAGTTGACAGCTTTTTCACAACATTTTGCAATATACATGTAAGAAATGTAAATCCCATTTTACATATAAAAGAATGCATGTACGTTAAATATATTGTTCGAATGCAAATCATTCAAGAAAACTAGTGTATTGAGTGTAGTTAAAAACGTGTGAATGTTTGCCAAATTTTTCTGCTAAGTACTCTATGAACTATTCTGCCAGGTATTGAATTATTAATTAAGTACTGTAGACTCATACGATTTCAGTTTATGCGGGGGGGGGGGCGGAAACTGTGCTCAAATTTCATCGTTATATTTGTACCTTGGAGGTAAAGGACACTATGTGCATTTTGTGAAAAATGTTAGTACCATGACCTTTATGTGTATTTTTACTTTCCGAACACTATAGTGAGGAAAGTATTGTAATCAAGTCAAAAATCCGAATTACAGATTTTGATGTTTCTATACGTTTTGAGGTTCCCTGAGTCCGTTTTCATTATTTTTACGATGATGTATGTATGTGTGTGTATGTATGTATGTGTGCATGTATGTATGTGTGTGAGCGAACACGCTAGCGTCTAAACGCTTTGCTCGAATAAGCTAAAAGTTGGTACGTACGTTGTAAGTCACCGTAGCACGAACCCTATAGATTTTGGTGAATCTAGCACTTAAAAAAAAGATTAAGTATATGTTCCTTTACAGAGACACAAGAAAAATTCTTTATCATTATTACCTATGGAGCCAAATTCTTAAAAGTGTGATAGTGTCTAAACGCCTTATTAAACTGAGCAAAAAAATTGTACACATGTTATAGGTCACTGTTGCACGAGCTGTATAGATTTTGGTGAATTTAGCAACTACAGTTTTTTTACAGGGACACAAAGATTTTTTTTTTTATCATTATGGCCTATGGGGCCAAATTTTTAAAAGTGTGATAGCGTTTAAACGCCTTATTTAATATAGCTGAAAATTTATATGAATATTATAAGACACTGTTGCACTAACTATAAGCATTTTAATGAATCTAGCATTTATAGGTTTTTACAGGAACACAACAAAACATTCTTTATCATTATAATCTATGGGCTCAAAGGTCAGTAGAGTTAAATTAAACATTGTGTACTGTATGGAGAAAAATACTCAAATACCCTATTGTAATTTTCTCTTTTATTTATTTAACAACTCCTCTTACTTTACTTTATCTACAAAACCGTTAATTACTCAATGTTCGGAAAGTCGAGTGGGGCCACTCCAGATTTTTTGTTTCATATAGAGCCACTAGCAGGTCTACCCGGCGTACCCCATGTAAAATCAAATGAAAGAACTGAACGAAAGGGTAAAAATGGAAAGAAAAATGCATGAAACATTCCTCGAAGTCCTTAATAAAAAATATTATAAATAAATAAACAAATAAATATAAAAGGTACAGCTTAAGTATGGGAAGTCTATGACGACGTTAAATATTTTAGGCTATTTTTGCGATGAATTCAAATGACTATCACAATTTCGTAACTAAAGATCATGGCTAGAAACGTCCGAGCTACTTCGATGCCAAATTGCAAATTCTGCCGAAGGTATCCGATACTATAGCTGTTCCATTAAAAAAAAAAAAAAAAAAAAATCTTAATAAAATCCAAATTATGACTATTTACAATTAAGGTGAGAACATAAAAGAACTTCATAAATTAGATGTAAAGTATCAACAAAAATTAAAAATATTGTTTCACTGTGGAACAGAAAAGTACTACTTAGTTAAATAAAAATTTTAAACGATGTCAAATATCTCTATGAAAATATTTATCTACACGCGAATTTCTGATTTTAAAAAATGCACGAAAACTTTCGTAGCGTAACTATTTTTACTTTCTCTTACCCATATGGTAGAGAAAGTATTGTTTAAGGGTCAAATTATTGAACCTGAGTTTTTGTTATATTTACAAGTTTTGAGGTCCCCTGAATACGAACATCATGTTTTTAGCGAAAGGTCTATGTGTCTGTCTGTGTGTGTGTTATCAGCATAGCGCAAAAAAAAATTGTAGCAGAAAGTCCAAACTTGGTATTCTAAATGTGTATTGTATCAGGATGCTACACTAAGCTTTTCGTTGAGATGAAGCAAATGGTTCGTGTACAGGGACGCCCAAGATAATTCAAATATATTACGTCTATGGGGGAAAATGCGGATAAGTAGAGTTTAACATTTATACACTGCACTAAACCAAATGAAACGAATATATATTTTTTATTTGCGTAAAAACATGTCTCATGTATAATATAGTAGGGAAATCATTCACTGTTCGTTTACAGGGCTACACAAAAGAACTAAATGAAAGTGCGACAATAGTTGCAAATTGACGGAAGTGTATTTCAGGCTGGGCCATGAATTATTACTATAGGATTATATTTAGGTGCACCATGTGGTCTGCATATAATCTTGGAAAAATATACAGAGCTGCAAATATTTAAGCGATAATATTCTTTTTTGTTATTAGTGGATGTGCTTTACTAATAATATTTTATCATTTCCAGAAAAGCTGTTCAGGAATTGAAATGAATTCCTTATAGAGATATGTAAATAATGTATGTTTTTAAGCTAAATATTCATCGTTTGTTTTTTGTTTATTTACACATTTTGAGGCTTCCTGATTACCGTAGTCAAATATTTTAACGTTTAATCTTTGTCTGTGTCTCTTAGAGTGACTTAAAAACGAATAATTTTAGGAAATCCAAATGTTGTATTTTGAAGTTAATATGAGTTTGTCGCCCTAAAAGTTTGATCAAGATTGAAAAGTGTCAAGGAATGTTGCGTGTGAAAATTGTCTGAATAATTTTAAGTGAACTTTAATTTTAATAACAGATTTAAATTCTATATAAATATAGGTGTAGTAATGAAACGGGGAGTTGAGGAGGCGGTAGCCACCCTCACACAGAACTAATTACCATATAAAACTCTTCCGAAGCCTAATTTGAATTGTTTTAACGTAGATTTACATAAAAGTACTCGTTATGTTACCTCTTAATATCCAACCTGTATTTATAGTATTAAATTTCAGGGTAAGAGAAAGTCGTGTGAGTGGCACACCAGTTTTTTTTTTTTTTTCTCTCTAATTTTTATTATTTTCACTCGAAATTAAAAATATTATTGCCGAGTGGTCGTAACTCGACTAGGTTTTTTTAAGTAAGTATAATAATAAATACAGAAATTCGACATTTCCTTGTAAACAAAATTCGCATCAATTAAATCGACGCTTAAAATAAATAAATAAATAAATAAAATAAAATAAATATATCTTAGTATTTTTATTTACGTGACGATACATATCGTACTAAGTCCTCTATCTATTTAACTCAATTTGCTTCAATCCGACTGATTTTTCCGGAAGGTTTTCGCCTGAGCTTTTCAACAACAAAAAAACTTTTAGTATCGAAACAATGTATCTGCAGCAGTTTAAAAATAAATTAAATTATACTCACTTCTATATTGCCAGACAAATAAAAAATAAATATGGTAAAATAAAGTCACAAAAATTGGCTGAATCACGATTTAATATATATATATTATTAGTAAATTAATGCACAAACATAAAATTTATCGTGCAGCTAATAGTTCTTTAAACTTGAACTGACGTAAATCATTATAAATGGAAGAAAAAAATAGAAAGAAATTAGATCATAAAATAAATAAATAAATAAATAAATAAAATAGAACTTTCATAAATAGAATCTTTTTTTAGTTTACATATATGTTTAAGATCAATAGTATAAAATTTCGAGCCGTTACTATAGGAATAGGAACCACTGGTTTGTGTACAGGAACATTTGAAAGTATTCCAAAGCTTTGCATTCTCTGAGAGGCATTTCTACAAACTAAATTTTAACAACTTTACTTTGTATAAAGCGTAATGAAATGGAAATATGTTATTCATATGTCCAAAAGAATGCTTTCTATAGAATACATTAGGTCGTTGCAAAAGTTCCTGCGGACGCGGATCATTTTATTGCCTCCAAAGACGAGAGCTTCTATCGCCGTGGTATACATTTGTTACCCGAAAAATGGGCAAAGGTTGTAGAAAGTAATGGAGAGTGTTTTGATTAAAAATTGTCATTTGAATTGATGTATTTTTATGAAATGAAGCAATAAAAAACCGCACGAATTTATGCAAAGACCTAATAGTATGATAAGTATGAGTCTTACAGTCTTACATAAAAATGTTCAATTGCATTAAGAGCTATTAATAAAAATTTGCTGGAATTGCATTTTTGTATACATTAAGCGTTTTTAACACTTTCTAACAATTTTTAAGCGTGAATATGATTTTAATTTGCTTTCTGTTTGTCCGGTTGTTTATCTTTCTATCTGTCTGTGTCCGGCCCCCAGCGTCTGTAAATATTTCCAGAATAGTTAAAAAATTATATATATTAATAACTATCGATAGTTCACTATATAATGTTCCCTATTTAAAATTATATTAATAGGTCCCGTACAACTAGTTTGTGTAGTGATAACAAAAAAAAAAAAAAAAAAAAAAAGCCAATGCATTGTGTTTCAGGACAGATATTTTTAAAAATCGCATTTAAATAACTTTGTACTGTAAAAATCATAAAGAAATTGACATGTATTGTTAGTATAATGTTTTTTTTTTTTTTGTTGTTGTTGTTTTTTAGAATATGTTATGATTAACCTTCAAATTTACAGGGCTACACAAAAATTTTCAGATACATTAAGGGCTGTAATTCTAATCTAACGGTTGAATTTTTTTCTGCATTAAGCCTTTTTAACACTTTCCAACAATGTCTAAGAGTGGTTTTAAATTCAAATATTCAATCTGTATACTTTTCGGTCCTTCTGTTTGTCTGCTGTGTGATAACGTAGGCAAAGAATATTGAAAAATATACGATACAACAAGTACGTACAGTTGGAATGTTTTAATAATCCATGCGTACTCAATGATTCTTCGTTCTTGTTTGGTTTTATTATAGCTGTTGCTTTAATTTATAGCATAACAACAAAACAATAATGAAAATGCATAGAATACAAATGAATTCAAAATTATTCAGCAATAGTTTAGGAAAAAACTAATACAGTGAAACCCCGATCTATCTTTCCCGCATCCATCGTTTTCATGCATTGATCGTCTTATTTCGATGGTCCTTGCTCACACTGTATTTAAATAATGTTAACGAAACCCGCATTTATTGATCTTCAAAAAGTCATTTTCTCGCATTCATTGTTGTAAAATTTTTCTTCTGACCGAAATGAAATTGAAAATCAAGTGATTCCATATGGCATTCAAACTGGAATTACTTCTTTTATCCTAAAATAATTCTTTTCCTCATCCACGGAGGATCAAAATTGTGATAGCATGTCTCTGGACCATTCTGAAAGGTGAGTTCCAGACGGTCGCCATTTTCCCATATTGCAGCACTAGTGCAATGTAAAACCAAACCAACCTCAGTTACTCATGTAGTTTTAGGTGAAGAACAGGTATTGTGCAGATATTGTAACATGTGTCTATGAATTACTGAATACGGATCGTATGTTGTTGCTTGGAGAATAAGTTATTCTACTTTGTGTAAAGAGGAAAATGGATGCATCTATAGTATGGTCAGCTACTACATTTTTTTTTCACATTTCTGAGGCTAAGCCTACGGCTGTGGCAAGTATGTCTGACATAAATACGACCTTTGAAAATGCACAAATTTTTGTATACGCACAGGAAATTACAGAAAAGGACCATAAAATGTTGTAAATCTGGAAAATCCTCGTTTAATTTGTAAAATGAACAAAAATCCAACATAGAATTGCTGATTTTTAAAAATACATATCATTTAATGTTCTACAACTTTGATTTATTTCTTTGACAGTTTGGAAAGTAACAAATTAGTTTTTATTAGTATATATATATTGTGTGTATTATTTCAAAAACATTGTTTTGTTCGTGTTTTGAGTTTAACCCGCATTCATCGTATTTACGCTTTCATCGTTTTAATTTTTTTTTTTCACGTACCCCATGAAAAACGATGGATCGAGGTTCTACTGTATTTGGATATTTTATATTATTCTATTGAATTGTGTGCAAACTGTCCTAGCTTTACTCTATATTAATTTCGAGACAGATGTAAAACATTTCATGGAGTGATTTACTTATGAAAATATTATTGATTCCGTATAAAATAATTAATATTAGGGTAGGTGTTCCGGTGATTGGCATGCTCCAGTAATTGACATCTATCCCGAAATAATTAATAAATAAGAAACATAATTAAAAACATATATTTTACATTTACATATAAGAATTTTAACCTTTTATGTCAAACACTGGAGCATAGGATGCTAATAACTGGTAAAATGAATAACTAGCAGTGTCAAACACTGGAACATAGGGGGCCAATTACTAATAAAATGAAAAACTGACAGTGTCAATTACTGGAACATTGAGTGGGTGTCAAATAAAAATTCATAAAAAAAAATAATTGTTATCAAATGTATATATTTTAACATATATGTGGCTCTGAATGTCTTTCATACCATATGTACTAGCTAAACATTTCAAAAAAATTTCTGATGAATAGAACACTAAAAACATCAGAGATTGCGCTAAAAGTGTCAATCACTGGTGCACTTACCCTATATCATTTAATTTATTATATTTCAGAAAATTAAGAAATATGTTTATGGTAATAGAAGACTTATGAAAAAAAAAAAGTTTTATTATAAGTAATATTAACAATAAAATTTGTATTTAAAATCTTATAAGGTACCTTTATTCTGTTTTAGAATTATCACATTTTTTATCAAATTCATCTTTATATTACCATATTAATGTCGTTAATTTCACTAGATGCGTGAATTTATTAGCTGTTGCAGAAATTTTATTCAAAGTTACACATGCTTACAAACATATATATTAGAGAGAAATTCGTTTGAACTTAACGAGTATTATATGCTAATTAGAAATGTAACCTCTCTAATAGTTCGTGATTAACAACGCATAACTTTCATGATTCCTGCATATGAATTAATTACCAATCCATTAACCAAAAATACGAAAACTATTCCAGATATTATCATAATAGGGTGTTGATTAACATATATTTTTAGTCATCAAATTACCTTAATAGACTATCTGCCCTATTTTTACATATTTTTGCTTCAAAAATGATCTGATATGATTAATAATTTTCGTGCAAACTTTTCACAAACTCTCTTACGAAATTTAATCCTCAATTCTCAGAATCTTCATTCAGAAACGTTATAACCCATTTGTTCACGTAAACTGAATGAAATGTTGGAAAGAGCAACAAAAAGAATGTCCCATAAAACATAATTTTACGAATCGCCCTTTAGTCTGACGTGACATGTGTCGCCCGCGAAACGTGCGTGTCAGGTAATTTTCGTGACGCGATATCCGCATTACGCACGGGTAAATTACGGATGGCACTGACATGCTAAAGAAGTCGTGCAGTCTTTAAACGACCATCATGATAATTGCGACAAAGCAACATTTTCAAGTCAGTAACCTTGCTCAAATTAACAGACCTTGATTTTCTGGTGTCACATGATAGTAAACATGCACAGTAGATGCGCATTTGCATGTTTAGAATACAGAGTAACGTTATTCTTTTTATCGTTATATCGACATACTTAAGGAACCAAATTAGTATATATTTTGTGGGTATAATTTATAAATCGATAGTTTGTGTTCTTTTATTTTAACTTATAGGGTAAAAATACCGGGAAATAGTAATCGAACCATTACTTATGATTAAAAAAAAAAGTAATGTTAATTTTTCCTTAGGCTACTGAAAGTGAATTCCACTGGCCATCCATAACCTATAACGAGATGAGCACATTATATTTGTTTTAGATATGTCCCTCAAATTATAAATAAATGCAGAGAAGCGATAAGGGTACTTTGAAATTCAGTATTTTTGTTGTACAGGGTGGCCATAATTAAACTGCAAGTGTTCAAGGGGTGCTGGAGAGAAAACTACTGGGAATATTCCAGTGAAATTTGGTATCTACACGTTTCAGAACATGCGCAAATCAAATATGCAAAAAAAAAAAAAAAAAAAAAAAATCGCCATTTTCACCCGATAGATGGCGCTGTACCGCATTTCAACGCTCACCGGTGGCATATACAACATCCAAAACCGATAGACAGAGCATACATCACTTACAGTTTATCAAAATTTATGGATTGTTTGTTTAATTTGTGATCTTTATTTACGTTAATTTTTGATTACATGATACTGTAAAAATTTAATTACTGAAGCGAATTGTATGGAATTTTGATAAACTGTAAGTGATGTTTTATATTGTTTATATGCCTCTTAGAATGTCATTATTCTCTGTATATCGGTTTTGGAAGTTGTACATGCCACCGGTGAGCATTGAAATACGGTACAGCGCCATCTATCGGGTGAAAATGGCGATTTTTTTTTTTTTTTTTTTTTTGCATATTTGATTTGCGCATGTTCTGAAACGTGTAGATACCAAATTTCATATTCCCAGTAGTTTTCACTCCAGCATCCCTTGAACACTTGCAGTTTAATTATGGCCACCCTGTACATTACTAATTCCATTACTGCCAGGAAATCTCTCATTTTGATGTACAGTCGGTAACAAAAGTCTCCGAACACTACCAAAAATTCCTACATTAAAAAAGTACACTTAATACAGTTTTGTTAAATAAATTCTTGTCGAATTCTGTTCTTAGTCAGTCTAAGAACAGGATTCGACAAGGATTTATTTAACAAAACTGTATTAAGTGTACTTTTTTTTTATATAGGAATTTTCGCTAGTGTTCGGAGACTTTTGTTACCGATTGTATATAGCGCGTTTTAAATAATAAAAACTAGTTTTTTAGTTTTAATAAAAGTAGGCCTCTATTATGTGAAAAATAGTATAAATTAATGACCAACTTCAAAATGCTCCATGCTAAATCTAAGTTAATTTAACGCTTTCAGCGTTAGCCGTTTTTCGGTATATTTGTTTAATGATTCATAAAACTAATACTATGCACAGTGTAAATATAAGAATTTAATACTGTATCTACACATGTTTATTAATATTTTTTTCTCGAAAAAAGCAACATATATTTCAATATTTAACTACACCAGCCTTTTATTTTGACAATGCATGCCGAAAAAAGACGGACTTAATGCTTATAGGGTTTTAAACCTCTATTTTTTTTATTTTTTATTTTTTATTTTTTTTGTACTATGCACTTTTTGTGTATAACTAAACACATCTATGCATTGAAATTTTACATACCTCAATTACAGTATTAGTTACAAACAAAAAAAAAGTTTAAAACTTGAAATGTTTATCAATTTTCGTCATGCGACTAAATTTAAGAGTCCATAACAAGAGTAATACTCTCTTGATTTCAAAATGAATGCCCAGTCTTGTGGACTAATAATCTGACTAACAGTCACGAATATTGTTAAGAGGATGGAATGAAAACAAATTATAAGGGAGCATTTTAAGTAACTAATTATTCCTGAAATTTGGAACCTTAGTAAAATAAATTTAAGGTTTCAAAATTTTGTAAAATATTTTAAATAATATTTGCGGAACTGTAGAATGATATTATTTTAAAAGTATTACATAGCTTTGTTTATTCTATAATAAATATCTAGGTATTTTAACTGCATCGGTTTTGATAATTTTCATCATGGTTTTCCCATTAAATTGATTAAAGTTTATAATGTAATCATTTTTAAAGTAGTTAAATGAAATTTATACTTTTAATGACCTCACATGAACTTTAACAATTACAAAGTTAACAATATATTAAAATCATACATTTCTGAAATATTAAATATGAGATTTCAATTGAATCAAACAAATTGTTTTACGAAATTTTTACTAAATATGTCAAAAATATTAAAATAAATAAAAATATAATAAAAAGGTTTCATTCCAATATTTCTTCCGGTAATTCCATTTTAATTACTTTAATTACAACTTTATATTAATATGTTTCATTTTTACTTCCTTATACAAAGTATAAGGAAGTATAGTAATCCCGATTTGCGAAATGGATTTTGTATTTCACATTGCTCGAAAACGAATGATCGCTGAATGTTGCCAATTTGTACGTGTAACTGTCATGATGTCTAGTTGCACACCTGCAAGTGTCGTCTTAACACGAGCTCTCGTTTTAGAGATATAAGGGATTTTACAGGATTTTTCGTGACGTCTGTATGTGTGTGTGTGTGTCTGTGTGTGCGTAGGTCGCATAACTGAAAAACGGTTGGACATAGAAAGTTGCGAATTGGTACATAGGTTTGTTATAACATCTAGTTGTGCACCTCCCTTTTTGGACTTTCTATGACTTTCCGTTTTGGAGATATTTAGGAAATTTAGGTTCCTAATGACCAAAAATACATAGGTTTTGGCCATAATGTATCAAAAAACGGTAACAACTCAAAAACGGTTTGGACAAATCTTGCAATCGATTTGTAACTGACTTCCCGACTAGCTAGACATTTGAAACTTTCAGAAAAGCTCAGAACACGTTGACAATGTATTTTCAAAATATTTTTAGCCAACTGTTTCGGATACCTGCTGCCTTCAGCAGCGTTTATATGGTTTAACAGAAAATGTATTTAATTAACTTCCCGACTAGCTAGACATTTGAAACTTTCAGAATAGTTCAGAATACGGTGAAAATGTATTTTTTAAATACTTTTAGCTTGTGCATTTAACTTCCTTTGAAGCATTATTTGTTGAATTTTGGAATAGTACTGTTATCTACAGAACAAAAACGGAACAAAAGTTTAAAACCTGATTAAAACAAGGGAGAAATAATAAAAAATCTGCTGCATAAAAATTGTTAAATTATGTCAAATGTTTGGTTTCGAAGCGAAACCGATGATCGTTAAAGGCTTAAACTAAATTTTTAGAAAACGAGTACTAATTTAACGCTTGCGAATTTTCTGAATGTGGAAACGGAATTTAAAAATAACAATTAGTTAATGCGTAATTTTATAAACAATTTTACCCATAGAATAACATGGGCTTTGGACGACCTTGACGGTCTGGGATGTACTTCCTTAACAACTTTCAAAGAAAGCTGCTTACTCCCTTTTACGATTTCCTCGTCTCTAGTCACCAAATTCCATACATGTCTATGGCGAAAACGGAATTTAAAAATAACAATTAGTTAATGTGTACTTTTATAAACAATTTTACCCATAGAATAACATGGGCTTTGGACGACCTTCACAGTTTGGAATATACTCCCTTAACCACTTTCAAAGATGGCTGCTAACTTCCTCTTACGATTTCCTAGTCTCTATTCACCAAATTCCATAAATGTCTATGGCGAAATTTTTTTTTATAAAATTACTCATTACCTAATTGATATTTTTAAATTCCGTTTTCACATTCAAAAAATTCACAACCATTAAATTAGTACCCGTTTTCCAAAAATTGAATTTTTTAAATTTTAATGTTTCATTTTACAGCGACTCAATTGGGAGTAACGCGAGGCATCCCGATGAATAAAAGAGTCACTGTAAGCTAGTGTTTAATTCTGCCGCATTTTAAAGGTAGAAATGAAAAGCATTTCTATGAATTAACTCGAAAGAATAAAGAAAACTCATTGTATCTTTTTGACATTTCACCGCATTATGATTAATCATAAAATATTTTAAATACCTTTCGTCATAAATGCAACCGTGATGTTTAAGTTTTGGAATTTCGGTCACGTACATTAATTCTATACGGAAATAAGTGAAAGTTACATTTTTGCAAACTAGATTTACAATGACAAAATGCCGCAATTAAAATATATTTAAACTATTCTTTCGGAAGTATATGTTTCAAACAAATATGGTACAAGGTCGTACCTCAAGCGTAATGAATTAAATGAAATTAAGAAATTATCTCTGAATAGTAGATATTGTAGTAAATTATAATTATTCAAAAACGAGGAAAAATGCAATTTTAACAATAAACTGTACTATTCTTGTTTTTGCACCCATCTTTTATCTTATAAAAAATATTTGAAAAAGTTTTCTTCTTCTTCTTCTTCTTCTTTTGATTTCTGAATGTTTTAATGTAAACTACTTCCTTTTCTTGAAAATGCTGAGTTTTAAAAGGTTTCATAAAACGTTTCGATTTCATGTGATTATTTAAAATTATTATTATTATTATTATTATTATTTAGGAACACACAAAAAAAAAGAAAAAAAAAATATCTACACTTTTTGAAACCTTTATACACAGTTTCTACTATTTTAACACATTCAAATTTTTAAACAATAAATATAGCTTTAATTTCAATGATGAGAAAAATGTTTATGTAATTATTTATAGGAGCATCTCATCGAAATACACCCATAGATGTGAGATTCTGAGCTCGAACCCAGGTCTTCTTAGTCGTCCTAGACGTTCGTTGTTCTCCAAAATTTTCTGCAAAACTCCCGTGAATGCAGGCCAAAGTTCATTAAAAATACCCCTATGGAGGAAGGGGATCCCACCCAGGCGTAGGTCCCAAGTTTCGACAATAGGTCTTAAACCTTATACACTGCAAAAAATAAACCTGCAAAAGTACATGAAAAATCTGGCAGCAGGGGTGCCAGTATTTCTCCGTCAAATATGCAGTTTAAAAACTGAAAATTGTATCACTGACATATATTTTACGCAGAAATCTTGTAAATCAAACAGGTTTTTTGTTAAAAGTACAGTTTTGTTCTGTATATTTGACGGAGAAATACTGGCACCCCAGCTGCCAGATTTTTCCTGTACTTTTAACAGATAATTTTTACAGTGATAACGCAACAAAATACCGAATTATACCCCGATTTTGGAAAAAAGAACGTTATTTATAACTTATGTGCGATGGTGCAATGGGTTCGCATTAAATTTTCGAATGTGCTTTTCATACTCCTGAGAAAAATGTATCCAGATAAATGTATTTATTATTTTAAAGCATTTCGTATTGAATATAATATACCACTTTCTTTATCAATACACCAATATAAAATTAATTAACAGCAGATTTTTTTTTAAACCCATAAAGCATAAAATATTATTTATTCTTGTTGCGTGCATTATTTAATTTAAATGTGAATACAGAGCTCTCTTGAGCTCACTTCAGTTAACCCATTATCCGCTGGTGTTGCGTTTACGCAACACCAGCAATAATCGCGTTTATCAGTTAACTAAAAAAGGTTTTTTATATTAAGTATTGTTTTTCAGTAAAAAAAGGATAGATGTTTATTTTATTGCAAAAAAATTTCATCTGAAAAAAAGTTTTATGTTTAAAAATGGATTTCAAACTTGAAACACATTTCAACTGAAAAGTTTTGAAAATATTCATATTTGAATGAGTTTACATAACTTATAAAAAAATGTTTTCGTAATAAAATAATTACTTTTGTAGTTATCTGTAGTTTATTCTGTTTTATTGCGCCCTCAAGAAGATTTCCGAAAACATTTATTTGTATTAATTCTATACTCTTGATAAATAATTCGCAGTTCAGTGGTATTCGAAATCTAAGAAAAAAAGAACAAAATCAAAATGCCGGATTGCTTTAAGCAATAGAATGAAAAATGGAGAACGATGCATTCTTTTTCTTGAAATTTAATAATTATAATAAAATTAGAAATTCTATATACATTTTATACATTATTTACAGAAAAAAATACTTAAAGGAACATAATTCCAAATATAATAAACTCTCATATTGAGAGATCCAAAAATTCAATCTTCGAACGAAAATTTGAGTCCATATGCCACAATGATAAAGAAATTTGCATTGTGTCCCTGTAAAAAGAACCATAAGTGCTAGATTATCTAAAGTTCATAAAATTCGTGTGACGGTGACCTATAACATGTATATAAATTTTAAACGGATAAGGCATTTATTTGCTATCGCACTTTAAATTATTTGAGCCTATAGATCATAATTATACAAAATTTTTTTGTTGTGTCCCTGAAAGAAAAAAAAAAACTATAAGTTATAGATTTACCAAAATCAATCGGATTCGTGCTATGGTGACTAATAATATACGTACCAACTTTCAGCTCATTTGAGCAAAACATTTAGACTTTATCTTGTTCACTCACACATATACATACATCATCGTAAAAGTAGTGAAAAGGAACTTAGGGGACCTCAAAACATACAGAAACATCAAAATCTCAAAGTCAGATTTTTGACATGATTACAGTACTTTCCTTACATTTGTATGTTCCGACAGTAAATAATCTGGTGTGTCACTCACACGACTTTCTCTTACCCTGAAATTTAATACAATAAATACAGGTTGCAGATTAATAGGTAAGATAACGAGTACTGTTGTAAACCTATGTTAAACAATTCATATTAGGCTTCTGAAGAGTTTTATATGATAATTAGTTCTGTGTGAGGGGGGCTACCGCCCCCCTCAATCCCCCGTTTCATTAAAGCACCTACATTTATATAGAATTTAATTCGGTTATTAAAAAATAAGTGTGTTTTTAAAAAATAATTTATTAAAATTATTATTTAAAAAAATTATCTTTCATGATAATGCAGACGATTTCCATATTAGAGAAGTAGTATAACACCAAATATCCAAAACAAAAGTCCATTTTATTCTCAAAATTAAAAAAAATAAAAATAAAAAAATAAAAAAAAGTACGATTTTTTTAAGTTTTTTTTTCGTTAAAAGTAAAAAAAAAATCGATAACTTTTAAATTATCGGAGATCGATGGTTCAACCATTCGTTTTAAAGGTATTGGCGAGCTCTTTTGAAAGATACCCATCATGAAAATTTACTCCCCTCGAGGGAGGACTTCCCCCCCCCCAGAGGGGGAGGCGAGCCTCCTACATACACAAAAAAATTTTCCCAGTTAACTATCACTATTACAAAATATATATATTCGTTTCATTTGGTTTAGTGCAGTCTATAGACGTTAAACTCTACTTTCCTGCAATTTCCCCCATAGATGTAATGTATTAGAATTCTCTTGATTGTCCCTGTACACAAACCATTAGCTTGATCTTAACGAAAAGCTTACTGTAGCATCCCTATATGATACACATTTAGAATACCAAGTTTGAACTTTCTGCCATAATTTGTTTTTGAGATATGCTGATAACAGACAGACACACAGACAGACACACAGACATACAGACAGACACACAGACATACACACAGACATACACACAAACCATTTGCTAAAAACATGATTTTCGTATTCAGGGGACCTCAAAACGTGTAAATATAACAAAATCTCGCGTTCGAAAATTTGACCCAAAAACAATATTTTCTCTACCTTATGGGTAAGAGAAAGTAAAAAAATAGTTAAAAGTGCATTGTATCTGAGATTGAGATAAGTGAGCTTAATGTATAATAATTCAATTCTAACTTTAATTTAAAATCGCAATATTTTTAAACTGAAAAAATTTCATAGTAGAATTTAACTTTAAACTTTAACTGTGTGGTAAAATCTTGGAATTATCGTGAGTTTCTTTTGGAGAATCGTGTATGTTTTATATTGCTTTAAACTGATGTGTGCAGTCATGGAATCAATAAAAAATAGATAAGCTATATTTATTCAGATAAATTGTACACATCTACCCCATAATATAAATTTTCCATCTCAAAGAATTTTATCCTCATTTTCGAGCATTCGTGGCCTTTTCCTTCTTAAACATCGTATCGTTTCACGCAAACTTGAAAATTCCTCAATTGTAACACGGATAAATTCTTCATTACTTATCATAAGACCAACGTATATAACTGGTAAATAATGTGATATCGTAATCATTTATAATTTTAATATTTTAATCATTTTAATTAAAATTAACTTTTAGAAAATGAATAAGTTCTTTGCAATTTATGTTCTTCTACATTTTGCCTTAATTTGCCTTTTTCTTTATTACTTAAAATATATATATTTGAAAAATAAATAAATACATAAATAAAAAATACTAGATATATATGCAGTCGGTAACAAGTGTCTGAACACTAGCAAAAATTCCTATATAAAAAAATACACTTAATACTGTTTTGTTAAATAAATCCTTGTCGAATCCTGTTCTTAGTCAGTCTAAGAACAGGATTCGACAAGGACTTATTTAACAAAAGCGTATGAAGTGTACTTTTTTTACGTAGGAATTTTTGCTAGTGTTCGGACACTTTTGTTACCGACTGTATATATATATATATATTTTTTTTTAATCTAATTCAATAGTTTGTATCCCACAATGGTAAAATATTTAAAATTGGCTTTTTAATGTCATTTTAATAGAAAGTGGGAAATGGGGAATAGCGATTCACTTTTTCACTTTTTCACTTTTTCACTTTTAATTTTTTTTTTTTTTTTTTTTTTACAAAAATAGAAAAAGCAACGTAGGGAAATGTCTCCGGTTGTGGCCACGGTTTAACTTTTGATAGAGCAGGTGGAAAATGGCAATGGAAAGTAAACGTGCTTAGCAAACGTTTGATGAAGTAACTCTATTAATTTCGTCAATCAGAAAAAAATATCACTAATTTTGTAAAATGGTAATTTTTAGCAAAATTAAAAAAAAAAAAAAAAAACTGTACCTGCTTAATTGAAATTGCTTAAATAATATATTAAAACTATAAATATTAAATAGTAGTGTTAATAATTAATATAGTTCATGTTAAATAAATTTATTTTACTACTTGTAGTTTCTGAAGAATAAAAACTTTTCTACTATCATACATTCATTATATAGAACACGTATTCGTGATCCCTTGATATTTATCATAAAATATTTTATAGATTTCCCTGTCTGCGAAACAGAATTATCCTTATTTTAGAATATTCGTGATCTTTTCATTTCTAAACATTTTACAATTCCATTTCACGCAACCTTGGGAATTCCCCACACAGTAACCCAAAGAAAATTTTAATTACTGCGCTTAAAACCTATATACTTTGTTTCTTATCAACTCCCCACCAACCGTCGTGACGACACCCTGGTACACCTGACATCAACCTCCAAAAAACTTTCGCTTTCCTATCTGGGTCGCGTGAGAGAACTTCCGTCAGTTCTCGAATCTGTGAAATCATACCGTCTTCATCGTCGCCGGGTCCGATAACATCGTCGAAAATGATTGTTGTATTATCAGACTCAGTATGTTACGCAGACGATATGTTAGATTTTTACTGGGGGCTTTTCCCATCCGTTGGAATCATATTTCATATTTCAAAAGTATCTCGAACTTTCTTTAACATATGTTCTGTTACTTCACAAAAATATTGCTGTAACTGAACGTGGTGATGCATTTTGATATTATTTACAGTATTTTAGAAACATTGAAATCGCAAAAAAATAAATGGGAGAGAAATTTCAACATGTTGTTTTTAAAATGTTTACTATTAAAAAATACTGTATTCTGGCCATCATTTTCTATATCAGTCTATATAAACGACATATACTTGTTAATATGCAGAAAAAAATAAACATATGTTCCTCACAATAAAGATGTCACCTATGCAGTTTGGTACAATTTAAAAAAATAGATGCTGAAATATATTTTTATGGAAAATCGCAGAAAGTGAAACAACTTGTTTGCCGATATACACTTAAATTATGTCAGCATAGTTTTTTCATAATGATCTTCTCACATATGAAATTTGAGTAATAGCAATACAATATAGAGGCTCTGATATAGATTTTTGTTGAAATAAAACCTCGATTTTGCATGAAGTGAACACGACTGACTACAGCAAACAAAGCGGCAACATGCCTGATGAAGGGTCATTATTTTATTTCTTCTCAAAACAATTGATGCATGATTTTTTTTTTTTTTCAATTTATGGTGTTGATACGCAAGATTATAAAAACAGATTTATTTAATATTTAAATTTTGTCAATTAAATAAAATAAAATAAAAGAATGTTTAATGAATAAACAAAGTTTTTAGTAAATTAACATAAATTATATTTATAATACAACACCTTTTTTAAAACCAGTATCATATATAGATAAATAAAAATAAATGATTGTGAAATTTTGTTAATTTTAACTAAGAATCACTAAAATTTAAATATCGATAAAAACATAAAATAATTATTTTAAATGTATAACGGTTTTTTAAATAAATGTTTTTTAACGCATTGAATTAAATCGCTATTCATTAGTGATATTACTTGTAGTTTTATTATATTTAATAGTAATATTGATTATACTTAATCTTATTTTAATTTTAGATAGGGTAAGTGCACCAGTGATTGACACTTTTAGAGCAATATCTGATGTTTTTAATGTTCTAGTCATCAGAAAATATTTTTAGAAATCTTAAGTTAATACATATGGCATGAAAGACCTTCAGAACTACTTATATGTTAAAATATATACATTTGATAACAATTATTTTTTTATAAATTTTTATTTGACACCCACTCAATGTTCCAGTAATTGACACTGCCAGTTTTCGCTTTAATTAGTAATTAGCACTCCAGTGTTTGACACTGCTACTTATTCATTTTACCAGTTATTAGCACCCTATGCTCCAGTCTTTGGCATAAAATGTTAAAATTCTTATATGTAAAATATATTATTATATTATTTTTCTTATTTATTAATTATTTCGGGATATATGTCAATTACTGGAGCATGCCAATCACTGGAGCAGCTACCCTAGTTCGTTTAATAAAAACCGTTTTGAACTGTTTAAGCATTTCGTAACTCTTAGCGAGAAATGTCGGACGTTGAAACAAAGAGACTTTCAATGCATTACATTTATGCATATATTTTACAGTTCTCATTTATTACTTCTACTTAAGAGAGTCACGAAAGAGAATAAATTAAGAGAAATTGATTTCCCGTTCTAAATTAAAGTGGTAAAAATCATGCTCATAACAAGTTCAAACTATCTAAAAGTTAATTACATGCATATCATAAAGTTTCATGGACATCATTATTTACCATTTACTTTAATTGTTCCAGCGTTATTCTTCCAGAGTTATGAATGATTTATAAACTATGTAAATACATCAGAACACTAAAATCATGAATAGATAAATTTGAACTTGTGAGCAGAAATGTAGAGTTAAGTAATTAACATTTATTCATTGTCGTTACACTCACAAACCCTACAAATATATGAGTCTTCGGCTGATCAATTAATAATTGGTTCGCGCAGTTGGTACTTATTTAATTGAAATTGGTCATTGTTGGCCGAACAGCTCTTTTATTTTTCATTATTTATTAATTTATTTATTCACTTTTTTTTTTTTTTTTTTTTTTTTTTTTTTGCCCCATTTGCCGGCATTTTATTTGTTATGTCGAAAGCTACGATGTGATAAAGGGTTGCATGGATTTCAAAAGCTAAAATAATACATATATTTCTCTCTCTTTGAGTATACATATGTATGTGCGTGTGTTTATAAAATAAATACAATTTTGTATTCAAAATTTCGAGTATATGAAAGAGAAATATTTAGACAATATTTTGTAAAATTTTCATTAAAAACTTACAAAATTCAGCTGGTGGGATTTGGTTTCCGTTGATCCTTTATTAATGCGGGGGAAAGATAACTTATGATAGTAATAAAAACAAGATTTTGGATAAACACCATAAAATGCAATAAAATCGCAACCAAAGTAGGTACGAGTGCTGCGAACAAAACAGCGACGCACAAACCCGTTTTGCGCGAAGATATAAATGAATGTAGATATAAATACTGGTGTGATCAGAATTATCAAATAAAAGAAGTAAATAAGAACAATTAAAATAGATAACAAAATCTAAAAATCTTTAAAATATCAAAATTAAATGAAATACGGAGTTATGTGAGTAATTTTCAAGCATCAGACAGGGACGCATTGGATGAAATATCATTAAAAAGACTTTTAGAATTTTTAAATATGTAAAAAACTTTATGGATATCCAAATGGGAAGAGGAGACAGGGGATGAAATTATGTTAGTTTTAGAAAAATCAAAACGATGACCATGAGCACAGCAGTGGGAAGCAATAGAAGATTTGGAAATCTCTTCATTACGAACATTCCGACGGTGCTCATTTATTCTATAGTTCAAACGCCTCCTAGTTTGATCAATATAACCTAAATTGCACGACGAACAGGGAATTAAATGCAGGGGCACCGCAAGATATGAATGGATTCCAATTATATATATACATATATATATATGTAAACTAATATACTGAAACATAATATTCACACCCCTCGCCAAAAGTATTTTGGAAAAAACATTTTTTTTTTTTACCCTTGTACTTTTCATAACACCCTACTGTGTAGTTCTCAAATCTTTTGATCTCTAACTCATACTTTTCATCTTGCCAAAATGTATGTGCACAAAATGAAAATATTTTGTTGAGACTAAATCAATAAAAATATATAGTTGATTTAACAAATTGTTTTGCTGTTTCAACGAAATATTTTAGTTGAAACAACTAAAAATTTTCTTAAATCAACCAAATGCTTTCGATTGATATAGCCTTAACAAAATTTTACTGTATCAGCAAAACAAATTTTTTTCTCTGTAGGCGTAGTTTATTTGCTTTACTTTATGAGCACAATAAAATTAGATAGATTTTATTTTAAAATTATTTGAATTGAAAAAAAACATAACTTTAAGTGAGCTGGAAAGGTAAGTGAGATATTTTTACGGCATCTTGAAAGTATTTTAATGATATAGCTTGGTTAGTTTTTCTCACCATAATTTTTAAATTTGCCAGTTATTATGTTATGATATTTTTACCTTTTGCACTGTACTTTTTACTTTTCACCACATTGTTTTTTTGAATTTAATCTTTTTATCTTTTACACATATAAATTTTCCTAATCCTACTCAGTTACTTTAATTGATATACTGGCCTTTTCTCTTTACTTTTCTTAAAGTTGATGCTTTCTTTATACAAAACTATTTACACTTTATGAATGATATAAACTATCAATCTGCTTCTAAATTAGTAAATTCAATTCTGCCTGGAATTTTAATTCTATTAATAAGAAATCTAACTTCAAATAAAATATAATAAATTACTAAATATTAAGATTCTATAATCTACAGATTTTTTTTTTTTTTTTGTATAAAAGATTATAAAATAAAATAAAGAAGCCGTGACCAGGATTCGAACCTGGGTTATTGCGGGATAGAAAAGAGTCTTTTAATTGTGATGCTTAATATTTTTAATTTGCAGTATAGTATGTATCAAAATTATGTATGAAAATCCTCTTTGGGGAAAATAATTTTTTTTTCATTGTTTTATTCTTTGAAATTATTTTTCTTTTATTATTGTGTTTTGTGCTTTTATTGATTTTTTTATAGAAGTATATTTATACCCAAGGTATTAATTCTTTCTAACAATATAATTAATTGTGGTATTGCCCTCTCCTTGCATGTGAGGTTTCCCCTCAAGGGAAGGATATATTTTTTTTCTTTCTCTCTCTCTCTTTATATATTTTTTTTTATTTTTATTTACTTAGCCCCCATATATATATAATCCAAAATTAATGATAACAAAATTTTTTTCAGTCTGTTTTTATTTTAAAATTTTACAAAAATAAAGGGGTAAACACTATTTGATAATTTATACTCAGTAAACTTTTTAAATGCTAAGCTTTTACTAAACTATCTTTAATTATATGCGTAATTTAGAAATTTTCTAAACTTTTATTTCAAAAAAAAAAAAAAAAAAAAAAAAAAAAAAAGAATTAAAGGGGGTGGATAAATTTTTTTTTGATAACATCTGGCTAAAATAAAATTAGAATAAATAGATTGTACTGATAAATTACTAAAATGTCCAGTAGTAAAGAAACGCAAGTGGATTCAGAGCTGGGAGGTAGTGTACTCCAAAATGAGTCCCTCTTCTCACAAAGTCAGAATTCGAGTACAGCCCTGACAGTGGGGGTGGAAAATGCGCAGAGTCAAAGAAGAGCGCTCCTCTTAGATAACCTTTCTTTAATTCCGGTTTTTACAGGAAGGGACCCCACATTCTCAGTTAGTGAATTCTTCTCGAAATTTCATGAGTTCGCGGGTTTTTTGGGTTGGAAGCAGGAAGAGCTGTTCTTCGCTGTCACTCAGCGGTTAGCTGGAGCAGCACAGAGCGTGTACAGGGATCACAAAATGCATGTCAAAAATTTTGGGGAGTTAGAAAAATTATTAAAAGATAGATTTGGAGCAAAGGAAGATTTGCATCGTTGCATACATAATTTTTGGTCCTTTGTACAATCACCCGACATGTCAGTATCGGATTTCATAGTCAAGGCTAAGGTTAGAGCCAGGAGAGCTCTAGAAGCCCAAAAAATCCCCAGCGAAAATTTAGCGCAAACGGAAAATGAATGGTTGCTAGCTCTTTTATTAAAAAACTTGAGGCCCGAGATTAGAAAGGGGGTTATAGCTAGGTCCCCTACTACGGTTGAAGAGATTGAGCGCATTGCGCTTGCAGAAGAGGAAGCTTTTCTCTCGGTTAGCCCCCAGCAAGTATCTAGCTCAAGCGGCTATGTGGCTGAGTTGGCTTGCGCGGCCCAAGTAGCGACCCAGGATAGGTCAGCAACTCCCCACCAGACACTAGCGAATCTTATTGCTGATTTATCAGTACAAGTTTCGCAGCTCTCCTCAAAAGTCCAAAGCCTCGAGAGTAGGAGAGATGAGCGACCATCTCCGAAATCTAAAAAGGACATTGTGTGCTATTATTGTGGTAAAGACGGGCACTACAAGAGCGAATGTTTAAAGAGACAGAAAGATGTTCAACAGAGTAGGAACTCAGCCCAAAATTCTCAAAATTATACTTTCAGAAGCGGATATCGTTCCCAGGGTAGGGGAGGTGCTCAGGTAGGCACTGAAAAATTGCCAAATAGTGCCCACCATGAAAACAAACCTTTAAACTAAAAAGGATCTCACCTAGGGAGGTAGAGGCTTGGGATCTGGCACCTTCAACACAAATACCTCAAAATACTGAATATTTCTATTCAGGTTGGAACAAATCTTTTGTAAATAAACTGCCTATATTATCCTTTTTTTATAAAGGTGAACATCATAATGTGTTAATTGATTCTGGGTGTTCCTGCAATTTGATAGCTAGTAATATTGTAAAAAATATTAGGGGAATAAGTAAACAGATTTGTTCAACAAATCTCAGAACACTTTTAGGCGGTGAAGTTACCTTAAGAAATAAGGCAGAGCTAGAGTTTAAATTGGGAAAAACGGAATTTTCTGACATTTTTGCTATATGTGATGGCTCTCTATCTCCAAGTTTTCAAGTTATTTTAGGGATACCTTGGCTTAATAAATACAATATTAAAGTAGATTTCAAAAACAAAACACTTACTGGAGATAATTTTGAAATTTTGTTTGGGTCTCAGCAAGACCAGTCTGTTAATTTTGGCACTGCAATGCTCAACCCCATCCCTATATATGCAAAAACAAAAAAAATTATTCCTTCTCTCTCAGAATCAGTAATTCCTGTAAAAGTAAGAAACATGAACAATTCTAGTTCCAAAAATGTGTTTATTTACCCTCATAAATTTATCTCTGATTCCATTGTTATTAGTCATGATGTTATAACTGAACCATTTTCAATTTCAGTGTATAAATTCGTTTATTATTTATCCTCTATTTTTTGTAAGTTCACGTGCTGAACAACATGTCAAAGAAAAAAAGAGTTAAATGAATTTAATGCTTTTAATTTTTATGTAAAATATGAGCGCGTGCTATCTTCAAAATTTGTTAAAATGTAAAGATTATGTGATGCGTGTGGCATCGACAGTTTTGTTTTTTAATTCAAGAAATAGAATAGAATAAAGTTAGCAACGATGTTAGTTGCATTTTTTCATATAGTTTGAGTTCTTAATTTTAGTGAACTACTTTTTACCGTAGGAATAATTTTCTTATGTTTAATGTTATAGGGAATTATTATATGAGCATAAAAGATGCTACTTTAATAATTTTAAAGTGTAAATAAGTAGTCTTGGCGTCCGCCTTTATACAGTTTAATTTAGTAAGAGAAAAGCTAGGAATTTGCGGTGCTTATTCCGTTGCTTTACATAAAAATATTGGAGTCCATAGCGACAGGACCGTTCAAGTGAAGTAAAATTATTTTGATTATATTAAGATTAAAAAGATGTTTAAAACCGTTAAAGGGTTTAAAAAAGAAGATTTGAAGTGGGTAGCCGAAGAGATTGGAGAGACTTTGCCTTCGACGTTCACAATAGCAAGCTTAAAGGAGCTGATTTTAAATAGTAAAGAGTATGAAAAGGATCCCGAATTTGTTCAGGATATCTTAGAAAATGCTATAGCGGAAAGAAAATTGAAAGAAGAAAAACAAGCTTTGAAAGAAGAAAAACAAGCTTTGAAAGAAGAAAAACAAGAACAAGCTCTGAAAGAAGAAAAACAAGCTGAAAAAGAAAAAGAACTTGAGAAGTTAAAGCTAGAAAAAGAAGCTGAGGCATTAAAGCTGGAAAAAGAAGCAGAACTGGAGAAAGAGAAATTAAGATTGAACCATGATTTAGAATTGGCGAGAATACAATCATCTGGGCAAATTCAAACTGATGCTATTTTAAGTAATTATGAAAATAGTACTATGAGACGAAAATTTACTTTACCTAAGCTGGAATTCAGGAAATTTGGCGGAGAAATTAAGGATTGGTTGCCTTTTTGGAGCCAATTTGAACAAATCGATAAAGATGATGAAATTGCCCCAGAGGACAAGTTCCAGTATTTAGTACAAGCAACAATCGCTGGTTCACGCGCAAGAGAAGTTGTTGAAAGTTTCCCGCCAACTGGCGCCAATTATTCAAAGGCAGTGGAAAGTTTAAAGGCTCGTTTTGGCAGGGAAGATATTCTAGTAGAAGTGTATGTACGAGAGTTATTGAAATTGATAATATCTGTGCAAACAAAAGGTAGATTTGCATTAACTTCATTATATGATAAGCTTGAGTCATATTTACGGGCGCTAGAAACATTAGGTGTTACCACTGATAAATACGCCTCCATTCTATACCCTATGGTTGAGTCTTGTTTCCCAGCAGACTTTTTGAAGGCCTGGAATCGCTCGAATCTCTCTTCTTCTAATACGGATGCTAAAGGAAGGTTGAATAATCTGATGTATTTTTTGAAAACGGAAGTAGAAGGTGAAGAGAGAATATCTTTAGCTGTAGCGGGCTTCGGTTTGACAAAGCGTGAAGATAATAGATATTCTAAAAGGAAAAACGGTGCAAGTGCAGACTATATGCGAAATAAGTTATCGACAGCTGCAGGTTTATTGACAACGTCTTCTACTTTAGATTTCAAAAGGGTATGCATTTTTTGCCAAGGCAAGCATTTGAGCTCGGAATGCTTTTCAGCTCGAAAATTGAGTTTATCTGAGATACAAAAGATTATAAAGGATAAGAATTGCTGCTTCGCTTGTTTGTTACCTAATCATACAGCTAAAAAATGTCGAGCAGTTTTAAGATGCATTATCTGTTCTAAGAAGCATGTGCCTTTGATGTGCGATTTGCGTGATTCTCAAGGTAAAACTGCACAAGAAAAGGTTGAAGAAAATTCAGTCAGTAGCGAAGTAAACATGGCAAATTTTAATAAGCAAAGTGCTAAAGTATTCCTTCAAACCTTAAAAGTGAAACTCATCTCCGAAAACAAGCAAAAAACAGTTCGTTTATTGTTAGATTCAGCATCCCAAAAATCTTATATTTTGAAAAGTATAGCAGAAGAGATGGATTATACTCCCATTCGTCAAGAAAAAATGATGCATTCATTGTTTGGCGGAGTTACAACAAAGGAATGCCAACATAATTGTTATAGAATAAAGGTTAAGGATATGAAGGAGAAGTTCACCTGTAATTTTGAAGTGATGGATCAAATTACTATATGTGAAAACATTCAACCGGTCACTAATGGTCCGTGGATTAAAGAGTTGAAAGAATATGGAATCGAATTATCTGATGTAAGTCATTGCCGTGAAGTTATCGAAATATTGATTGGGGCTGATATTATGGGAAAGATGTTAACTGGCAAAAGAAAAGTATTGACATCTGGTCTTGTTGCCATAGAAACATACCTTGGTTGGACATTGATGGGCAAAGCGCCTCACACCGAGGTCTCAACAGATAATTTAGCAATGATGGTGACGTCTTTGTTCGTAAATGAAGCTGATATCTCAAACTTATGGAGATTGGACTTGATCGGAATAACAGATACTATAGAAAAGAAATCTAAAAATGAGATTGACCGTCAAACAAAGGAACATTTCTTAGAGACAGTAAAAATTAACAAGGATGGTCGTTACGAAATTTGTCTTCCTTGGGCTGACGACACATCTGCATTACCAGATAACTTGAGTTTGGCTGTAAGACGTTTGGAAAGTACAACTTCTAAGTTATTATCTAAGAACATGTACGGAAAATATGAAAATATATTTATGGACTGGTTGAATGAGGGGATCATAGAAGAAGTTCCTGCTACCAAAGTGAACTCTTATGGTAATTATTTACCTCATCACCCAGTTATTAAAGAGACCAGTACTACAACACCTATCCGTCCGGTTTTCGACGCTTCAGCAAAGTTGACTAACCATCCATCTTTAAATCAGTGTCTGCAGTGTGGCCCAAATTTGATTGAGCTTATCCCAGATATTCTTCTACGTTTCAGAGAAAGAAAATTTGGTGTAACCGCTGATATTAGAAAAGCGTTTCTTCAAATTAGCATTTGTGAAAAGGATAGAGATTTCCTACGATTTCTATGGTGGAAAGATCTAAAAGAGAAGAAACTTAAAGTATTCAGGCATGCACGAGTCGTTTTCGGTGTAAAGTGTAGCCCTTTTCTTTTATCATCAGTAATTGAATATCACATCAAAAATAGTGCAAGTTTTGAGGAAAATTTCAAGCAAAGGCTTTTGCATAGTTTCTATGTAGACAATGTCGCCACTAGTGTGCACAGTGAAGAAGATCTGAAGAAATTTATCTCGGACTCAAAGAAAATAATGGCAAATGCTGGTTTCGATTTAAGGCAGTGGGAATACACTGGTGATCACGCTGAAACATCGAACCAGAAGGAAACTCAAGTATTGGGTCTGATTTGGGATAAGGTTTCCGATACATTAAAAGTCAACATGAAATGGCTAAGCGATTTCAACACAGAAAGGATTACCAAGCGAAGTATGTTATCAGCAGTTCATAAAATTTTCGATCCTTTTGGTTTTACTGCTCCGGTGATGCTTTATCCTAAATTGATGTTACAGAAAGCTTGGAAATTAGGAATTAATTGGGATGACGAAATAACTGGTGAATTACAAAAGGAATTCCTATTATGGTTCCAAGAACTTAAATATTTAAACGATGTTAAGATACCAAGACATATCCAGATCACCCCAGAAAACTTACATGCATGCACAATTCATACTTTCGTTGATGGAAGTAAAGATGCTTACGCAGCAGTAGTATTCTTGAGGATAGAAAAGGAAGATCAAGGGGAAATAATTCTGCTTGCTGCCAAGTCCCGAGTTGCGCCTTTAAAGAATACGACTGTACCAAGGATGGAGCTATTAGCAGCTACTATTGGCGCTCGTTTGGCGAAAACTGTTGTGGATGCTTTGGGTTGGCAGGAAATGAAGAGATATTACTGGAGCGATTCCTCAACAGTGCTTGCTTGGATATCAAGAAATGAGAGCTGGTCTGTGTTTGTCCGAAATCGGGTTCAAGAGATTCAGAAATTAAGCAGTCCTTCATCATGGAAACATATACCAAGTGAGAAGAATCCAGCAGACTTGCCGTCTAGAGGCTGTAAGGCTAAGCAATTAGCTTTAATCAGATGGTGGGAGGGCCCACATTGGATGAAAGATTCAGCAGAATTTAGAAACCACATGAACACTTCCGATGAAGATTGGAATGAAGAAGAAATTCAGAAAGAAAGGTCAAAGTCTACTTGTATGTTGACGAAACCTGAATTTCCATCCAACAATAACTGGTATTACCGCTACTTTTCAAGTTATGAAAAAATCATACGTTTAGTTGCTTGGATTCTTCGCTTTAAGCATAATTGTTTAAATCCTGATAAGAAGAGTAAAGGCGAATTGACGGCTACTGAATTTCGGGAAGCTGAGATAAAAACTCTACGTATGGTTCAAAAAGAATCTTTCTCTTCGGAAAGTGATGAAAGATTGAAGACATTACAAACCTGTAAGGATGAGCAAGATGTCATTCGTTTGAAAACTAAAATAACTTACAGGAAAGATAGTGAAGATTTTCTCCATCCCATAATTCTCCCTTCAAGGCATGAAGTTGTTAAGCGACTTATTTTTTATATTCATGTAAAGAACTGTCATGCGGGGTTACAAATCCTCTTAAATTTGCTTAGAGAAAGGTATTGGATCCTCAACGGAAGAAAGAGTGTAAAGCTTGTGTTAGCCAGCTGTGTGATTTGTAAAAGGTTTAATTCAAGGGCTTTATGGACATCTAGTGCTCCTCTACCTGAAAACCGAGTAAAAGATTCTGCCGTATTTCAAGTTACAGGCATAGATATGGCTGGTCCTTTGTATCTTAAGAACGATAAGAAGAGTTGGATTTTGATTTTCACATGTGCTATATATAGAGCTGTTCATCTAGAGCTAGTGACCTCTGCTTCCACAGATGCATTTTTGATGGGTTTGAGAAGATTTGTGGCTCGCAGAGGAAGATGCTCTGTTATCTACTGTGATAACGGAACAAATTTTGTTGGCGCAGCTAATTTATTGAGAAGCTTAGATTGGCAATGTATACAAAAATATGGGTCTGTCAACTCCATAGACTGGAAGTTTAACCCGCCAACGGCGGCGTGGTGGGGTGGCTTCTGGGAGAGGCTGATTAGGGTAATAAAAGATCTTCTTAAAAGAGTCTTAGGACGCGCCTGTCTTACGTACGAAGAAATGACAACTCTTTTAGCTGATGTTGAAAGTGTAGTGAATTCAAGGCCTCTAACATACCTTTCTGAAGATGCGACTGTAAAGCCTATCTCCCCATCTATGTTTCTTCAAGATGTTCACGAAATTCAGCTTCCAGATGTTGATGCAGTTGAACAAAATTCTCTATCAAAGAGGCTCAGATACAGGCAGTCCCTACTCAGAGCTTTGAGAGATCGATTCAGATCCGAATATTTGGGTGCTCTCATACAGCGAGCAAATAGAAAACAGCCAGAAAAGGGTATCGCTGTCGGAGATATTGTATTAATTGGATCTGACAACAAGAAACGAATCCACTGGCCACTAGGCCGTATCACAGAACTTATTCCTGGCAAAGATAAGAAAGTTCGACTTGTAAAGGTTCAAACTTCGCAACATGAACTTTTACGACCTATTCAAAGATTATATCCTTTAGAAGTAACATCATCAAATAATAGTTCAAAACTGAAAGAAGCATACCATTCAAAGGAAACCTCTGCTCAAACTGTTAAACCCGTTGTAACTTCAGAAGAGGAACCAGTCAGATATAGCAAAGCGGGAAGGAGAATTAAAGTCCCTGAAAGACTAATGTATTGAGAACTACACCTGCAACATTTGGTTTTGATTATAACCTATAATCAAAAGGTGGGAGGATGTTATAACTGAACCATTTTCAATTTCAGTGTATAAATTCGTTTATTATTTATCCTCTATTTTTTGTAAGTTCACGTGCTGAACAACATGTCAAAGAAAAAAAGAGTTAAATGAATTTAATGCTTTTAATTTTTATGTAAAATATGAGCGCGTGCTATCTTCAAAATTTGTTAAAATGTAAAGATTATGTGATGCGTGTGGCATCGACAGTTTTGTTTTTTAATTCAAGAAATAGAATAGAATTTTAGTTCCGTTGCTTTACACATACAGTTTGCCTAAATAACCCGGATAAGTTGTATGTAAAGGTTTTAAATCTAACAGAACAGCCTTTTCATTTAAATAAAAATTGTCAACTTGGATATTTAGAGGAAATTAGGGAGGAAGAGCCAAAGCCCCAAGTAAACTTTGGGGAAGTGACAGAAATTGGAGAGTTGGAAAATATAAATTTGCAATGGGACACCGAGTTTAAATTAGATCACTTAGATGAAAATTTAAAAGAGCAGGTACAAAAATTTTTACAAAAGAACTCGGATGTTTTTGCTGCCTCAGTACTTGATTTACCAGGGTGTGACACTGTTATGCACAACATAAATTTAAGTGATGACACCCCTGTTAGGAGTTCTCCCTATAGAGTCCCCTACAACTTAAGAGAGGAGATGAATAAACAAATAAATACACTCATCGAAGCAAAAATTCTTGTGCCATCTAATTCTCCATATGCATCCCCCATTATTTTAGTTAAGAAGGCGGACGGTTCTTTTAGGCTAGCATGTGATTTCAGGAAATTAAATAAGAAAATAGTTAGCGACAGTTACCCCATCCCTAACATCTCTGAAACTATAGATTCTTTGGCAGGCTCCAAATATTTCTCCACTTTAGATCTTACTAGTGGATTTTTTCAGCAAAAGATACCTGAAAATCAGCAGCATATTACAGCAATTGTGACGCACGATAAGCTATTGCAATGGACCAGAAGTCCATTCGGTTTAAAATCTTCCCCCGCAGCTTTCCAAAGATTAATGAATTTTATTCTAAGTGACTTACAGCATTTAAACATTCTAATTTATATAGATGACATCTGCGTCGCTTCTAAAGACATAAAATCCCATTTTGAAAAATTAAATTTAGTTTTTGATAGGCTAAGCAACCGCCATGGTTTATTCAAAAATTTTTTTTTGGATGTCACTAGGTATTTGTTTATATTTAACTACTAATATGTGTTACTTATTTCTGTGTATTTATATACCTACCAACTTATATCATCTATTATTCCTTATGTTTTATCATTTATTATTTTTATATTAATGTTATGTTTATATTTAATTATATGTAATCTTATGCCCACCGGTGGGCCAAAACAAATCTATGTAGCATCATTATACATGTATCTTGTGATGTCCATTTATTTTCTTATTCTTATCATGGTTATTATCGCATAATCTGTAAAAGGCTTTTTCCGGTTGTGGCTCTGTCCTACGAATTAGATTACTAACCCTTATTTGTCTAGGAAAAGTTCAATCCCAAAAATGTCTAGTCCGTTGTTCGTAAAGCGGGTAATTTAGTTTTTTTTTCGGAAATGTTTACATCACCGCTTCAGCAAGAGTTGGAGTGAGAGGACTCATCAACTGGAGGGAAAAACGTTCTCATCGGTTCATCAGACGGAGTGATTGACAGCCGTTGGCTCAGGAGAGGAGAAACTGCGTAGGGTTCTTCGCGGTTTGATTGATTGGTACCGTGGAAGGATGAGGAGAGAAAAAACTCGTCTGAGATAGATCTCCCATAGAGAAAGGGATAAAACAGCTGTGTTTTGTTTACATCGCTACGGGGTAGATATCGTGGCTTTCGCTTCTTGTTTTTCGTTCCGGATTACTTTATATATCACTCAAAAAAAAAAAAAAAAAAAAAAAAACTAATTTAGACATTATGTGAGGAATATACTTATTAAAAGAGGCTACTTGTAGTATTTTGAATGCAATTATAATTTCGGGAACTTAGCCTTTTGTAGAGAAGGACTAGAATTCTCAGGTACCCGGCCGGATTTGAGTTTTCTAGTAAGATGAGTGTTCGTTTGCTCCAGGCGGAGTAGGGATCGGCGTTTGATTTATACTTTCGTCTGGGACACTTTAACATTCTCTTCTTTTCCTTCAGAAAAATTTAGGGATTTTTGCACACTTACAAAAAAAAAAAAAAAAAATTTATTTTTTTTTTAACATAAAAGGGAGGTTTTCACCACATTGTTTTTTTGAATTTAATCTTTTTATCTTTTACACATATAAATTTTCCTAATCCTACTCAGTTACTTTAATTGATATACTGGCCTTTTCTCTTTACTTTTCTTAAAGTTGATGCTTTCTTTATACAAAACTATTTACACTTTATGAATGATATAAACTATCAATCTGCTTCTAAATTAGTAAATTCAATTCTGCCTGGAATTTTAATTCTATTAATAAGAAATCTAACTTCAAATAAAATATAATAAATTACTAAATATTAAGATTCTATAATCTACAGATTTTTTTTTTTTTTGTATAAAAGATTATAAAATAAAATAAAGAATTAAACAAAAAAAAACTCATGTCTAAATTTAATTTGAACCTATTATCTTTACCAGTCACCTCATATATATATCTATCAAGTTTCTAAAATAAGGCCAAAAGATAAAAAAAAACAAATCCAGAGTTTTTCTCTGGTTTTCTTATAAAATGCTAAATGCAACTTTTATAACAATCAACTTTTGATATCCCGTCAGAATTGTTTACTAAAAATTTACAAGAAAGCACCAGACTTTTTTCTTTAATAAAAAAAAACGTATAGTGTCAAAGAAGATTTAAAATCGTTACTTCACCTTTCGATTTAGCTCTCGCAAATGAAATATAATTTACTTTAAATAAAAAAATAAAAAAAACCTGCGTTGTGTACCCATAAGAAACCCAAGTAAAATGAAGGACAATGATGACAGCGATGTTACTTTTATGTTACTATATTATTAAATCATATACCTCAATGTAGACAAATTTTATACCTAAATCTTCCAATACCACTGGACCTTTCAGTACACAGACACCACAAATACATGAACAAGAAAAAAAAACATTTTATTTATTTCTTCTATCAAGATCCACCTGGAAGGGAAACTTACCACCTCAACCCTCTTTGGGAATCGTTTATTGACCAGATTTTAAATCCTAATATCTAAGTCACTAGATTTGATTATACAACTTATTTAACTTCAATTTATTTTATTTTATTTTATTTTATTTTATTTTTTTTTTTTTTCACAATTCCCAATCAGAAGGTTAAAGTAGCTAACTGAAGGTGTCCAGTTACGATTTTATTTAATGATTTCATTTGAAAAAATGTTCCTACAACTTTTAATATATTAATATAGTCCTTGTCATTAGACTTTCCTAAAATTAAAATTCAATCTATTTTTTGAAGACACATCGATTCAAATACATTTATTCTATATTAAAGCTTGGTTATTAAAAATTATAACAGAGTTAACCAGCTCTAACTCAATAGGTGTATCTATAAATTCTCATTAACAAATTCATCCTACTCCAGAATAATAAAGGTATACTGTCATCACTGTACATCATTGGAGACTTTAATTTTTGCCCAAATATTATCATCTTACGTACTTCCTAAACAATAAGATTTTTCTTTTATTAGTAATCTCTAGTTTCGGCTGAATAACATAATTTTTCTACCCTAGAATTCTCTAATGAATTAGAGAACCTCCTCCCATAATAAAAAATTTAGGTATTTAAAGGATGGCTTCCTCCTGGAAACTCCAACTTAAACATACTATTATATAAATTAAAAAAATAGTAAAAATAAATAACAACAGAATCTATAAAAAAACTAAGTTCTCTTAAAATACAAACAATAATATTTATTTGATCTCATTATCCTACACTAAACAAACAAAACATAAGAAATATATAAATAATCAGGAAAAATATTACGTTCTTTTAACACAATATAACATACGACAACTTCGTATGAAAAAAAATAAACGTAAGAAACCAAGAGTTTCATACACTTTCGAACACTTTATCATTTAAAACCCTTTTTTTTTTTGTTAAAATGCACACTAAATAAATCAAAAAAAAAAGCTTTAACAACTTACAATTAAGGCCTTCTCGAGTTGTGGCTGTTATTCTTTTAGACTAAACAGGAGTCTGGCTATCAGGAATCATGGCTTTCAAAATTGAACACTGGGACTAGTATGAGTATGCTGCCGGGAGAAGTCCTTCCTCACGCCGTTGAAGGTCGGCTGGGGCGTAGTACCAGAGCATTAGTTGTCTCATTCAAACTTATCTTTTCAAGGACGGATTTAATTTCGTAGAATATGGCTACAATGACCTCATTTTTCCACTCGTGGGTCATTTCTGCTCCTCTTAAACGAATAAAAAAAAAGACGGATGCTACTAAAAACAAAAACGGACGATGGCCTTAATGCCGCCCCAATCTCCCACCTATAAAAAGGTCTTCACTGATTGGGGTGGTCGGCAAAGCCTTTTGTTTTGTCAACATAATCAATTAAGGTCCAACCTTTGACTGTATATAGCCGCTGGCCTCAAATGTCATTACCGATGTCGAGATTCACCGTCATAACTTGCAAGTCGCCGCCACTGGAGTGAGTCAGGGCCCGCTACCGTTCAGTCCTGCCTTCGGTGATGCTGCGAGAGCGCCAAGACAACGAACCTTTACGTATGAAGTTCTCCAGCTCAATACCTCATTTCCGGGAGCCCGGAGGCCCCCTTCTCCTTATAAGGAAAATTTTTCTACATCTCCGTCCTGGATGGAGTCTTCACATCGAAAATAAAAAATAACTCAATTCTCACTTGTTGCCAAAATGTATTCCTACAATTATTCATTGTCCAATGGAAATCCAATTTTTTCAAAAACCTACACCTCTTCGTGATTACCCCCACGCGATGATAGGCCCACTAGGCTGCCTCAAGGAGGAGCCTTTCTCACCCCTATACAATAAAAAAAATAAAAGAATTCCGCCAGATGCCCCTGACAAAAAAAAAAAACATCTGGGATTTCTCCGTCAACCCACAAAATTCCAGACCTAGACTTTTTGAACTTGACAGATTTTCAGACATACCCGTGTCATAAACTCTTTGAATTCGACAGATTTTCTGACATCCCCGTATCATAAATACGGCTTTATGCAGTCCTCAGAAACATAAAAGTTTAAAGTTTCTCGTCTCCCTATCTGAACTCTGGCATTTCACAGGCTAGATAGCATTTTTCGAGTCATCAACCGCTCAGTTTCCCGGGAAAAGTGATCACACAAAGTGTTTCTCCAGAAAGTTAGGGGAAGCCCAGTAAACATCATTCAACAACATCTGGAAAAGTCAGTCTACCCCAAAACATCTTGCTTTCCGAGAAGAAAAAAAAATTAGAAAATTCTTAAGTGCCGCTACCTACAGCTAAGGCAGGAAAAACTTGAGTTTTTATAAACTTTTAAAAGAGTATATCTAAGTTTTTAAGTAAAAATTTAAACCGTTCGTGTAACATTTAACTTTTTCTTTTATAATTGATAAATTTTAAATAATATAGTTTTCTGAGAAAAGGGTCTGAAAAATATAGTTTTTGTAAAAATAAACAAGTTTCTGAATAAAGTAAAAAAAAGAAACAGTTCCAGTGAAATTTAAATTCTTGTAATAATATAAAAGTTTTGAATAAAGATGAAAATAAAATATTACAGAAGATGAAAATAAAATATTAAAATTTAAAATAATAGCAAAAATTTAAAATATTAACATCTAAGAAATACAGTTTTTGTAGGAAACCGAAATTCATCTTAACAAAAGAATATTTAACTTCCTTACCTTCTTGCAAAAAATTATACAACTTTAAATAATTTATTAAAGATAAATTCTCCAAACTTCCTATTTTTAGATGACATTTCGAATACCATATATATTTTCGATTTGCATGTTTTCTTCTCTTTAATTTCTTTAATGTCTACCATATTATTATATAAAATCAAAAGCGTTGTACCTTTTTATTCAAACAAATAACCTGTTATTTTGTTCTCAGTCACAGAATATAACGGAAAAAAAAATCATCTAAATGTCTACATTGGATTAGTGGATTTCCTCTAAGCTTATACATTATACTTAAATATAAAAATACAAAGTTGCAGTTTCTTAAAAGATTATCAATATTTATTTTTAGCATAATGATGGTCCCATTAGATGTATAGCGAGGAGGTTGCAACTGTTCTATTGTAATACAATTATAGTATGAATTCGGAATACAAAATGCATAGCATTTAACTTAAAATGAAACTGATGATGATTGATTTTAAAATGTCATAATTTCTATTATTGGAATATCAGCATGGTATATAATTTTAATTTTAGGTTAAAATAGGCTGATGCGTCAAATTTGCTATGTTTAACTGATTTCTCTATGATTATTTTACTTAACCAAACTTTAAAATATCCATAACATTGAAATCTGTATGCTATTAAAGTAGGTTGAAAACTTGTATGGTATGGCCACCTCTTCAATATTACCTTAGACAATTTCACACAGTACAGATTATTTATTGGATAATTATTTATTAGAATTAATTTCCATGGTGAATGCAAATGATACACTCCTGCTCAAAAGTTTAGCAAGATTTGTAAACTATATATATATATTTTTTTCCAATGTAAAAACTTATCTTTCGATGAAAGGTTTTGAAACATTGGGTATTTAAAGAACTGGATCTCCCTCATGTTTTTCAGTGAAGGTTGATTTAAGACAACATTTAGGGGGCCGGTAACAAATTGAAAAATATCAATAATATTTGTGATCACCGTGTATCGTTAATTGAACGAAATGAACTGTAACTTTAGGATATGTTAATATAGACACAGTGTAACTTGTGGATGAATTTGTGTGAAGATAGCATATTAAATAACGAAGATATAAACTTTTATTTTAAAATTCCAAAAAAAAAATCAGCATGTTTATTATATATAATATACAGAGTTTTTAACAAAAATTATTATCATTTTCAGATAAGTTGGAAAATCACTTTTGAAACAATATACTGCAATCAGAATACAAATATCTTAAATATCCTATGAAATATGAACATTTTTATGAAAATTGTTGTCACTGCGCATATGAGAAAGATTTAAAAAAAAATTATTGCATAGGTTGAAAGCTAGATATACTGGGCAACGTTTTGTCAAAAGTACATTTGGACAGAGTAAAAATTAAACAAATTATCCAAAAAAGAACGAGTTAGATTTTAGATATTTTTCAAGAGTTGAAATTTCTTAAGTAGTTTTTCACATGCTGCGTAATTAATTTAAAAATCCAATTATTTTAACCAATTAACAAAAGTTCTTTTTTTGTGAAAAACCCCTTATTATCTCACAAATCTTAGTAAATAAACAAAAATATGTTAGAGTTATAAGCTTATAAGGGGTTTTTCACAAAAAAGTACATTTGGAGAGTGCTTGAAATAATTGGATCTTCAAATTAATTACGCAGCATGTGAAAAACCTCTTAAGAAATTTCAACTCTTGAAAAATATCTAAAATCTAACTCGTCCTTTTTCAGATAATTTGCTTAATTTTTACTCTATTCAAATGCACTTTTGACAGAAGTTGCCCATTAGATCTAGCTTTCAACGTATGCGATATTTTTTTTTTTAATCTTTCGCACATGCACAATGAAAACGTTTTTCATAAAAATGCTCATATTTCCTGAGACGTTTAAGATATTTGTATTCCGATTGCAGTATATTGTTTTAAAAGTGCATTTCCAACTTATTTAAAAGTGGGAATAATTTTCGTTAAAAACTCTGTATATTATAAATGAAAAAAAAAAAGTTTTTTTTTTTTTTTTTTTTTTTTTTTTTTAAGTTTTAAAATAAATGCTTATATCTCCGTTATTTAATATGCTATCGTCACAAAAATTCATCCACTAATTCAAATGAGTCTATAATAACATATCCTAAAGTTACAGTTCATTTCGTTCACTTAACGATACAGGATGATCACAAACATTGTTAGTAAAATTCGGATCCTGGTTTCTGCTTGATTGGAGACACAATCACTTAATATTAAATAAATTCAGACGTGGCTTTGAAATAAAACACCTCGTACTTAAAGACGAAAACATTTAATAAGACACTACTAAAAAAAACGCACAAAACATAGATAAACATTTAGAACACAAATAAAAATATTCTTCTCTAATTAACTAAACATGTCATTCGCTCGTTCCATCCAAAACTCCGTTCCATCTTCCTTGGCTGTTGCCACCTATCTCTTGTCAAATACCACTTCATGACGTCATGTAACTTTACTCGTCCCTCCTTTTTGAGCTCATACGTCACAGGAGTGACTATGATGCTACCAAACTTAGATACTGTTTCATGATATAGAGAGTTTCTACACAAATGTTCACATTCATGATAATGCTGAATAGTTTTTCATATAATACTAAGAGTTTCTAAAAAAATGTTCATAAAATAAATGTTCATATATATAAATCCTAAAAGTTTATATCAAGAATATATTAAAAAAAAATGCATATATCATAAAATCTTTAGGAAGAGCTTCTGCATATGCCCAAAGAAAAAAAAATTAAATGCATAGTATATTCAGCAATAAACAACAACAGCAATACACACAAATAATTGATCTAACATTAAATATCTTACAAACAACCCTTATAATATGCACATGAATTATATAGTATATCACGAAATAAATTAAATTTGAATAATTAGATATAACTGAAATACTATTAAAATATTTTAAGGAAGTTGAGATAAAGAATCGGCATTGCCATGATTTTTTCCCTTCCTATACGTAATTTTTAGATTATATCTTTGCAAAGCTAAAGCCCAACGTGCTAACTTTGCACCGTGTGGCATTGTTTGGGTCAGAAAAGTCAGAGGATTGTGATCGGAAATTACTTCGACTTCTGCACCGAAGAGCCAAGTATCAAACTTTCGTAGAGCAGTCAGCACACTGTAAGCCTCTCGTTCGATCGTTGACCATCTGACTTGGCACGGAGAAAGTTTTTTACTAAAGAAAGCAATCGGATGTTCTTTGCCAGAATCGTCCGACTGAGATAAACATGCTCCTATAGCTTTGCTCGAAGCATCAGTGTACAATTTGAATGGCTTTGCTATATTAGGCGTATATAGATATGGCATATTCATTAAATGGTGTTTCAATTTTTGAAAGGCTGTTTCTTGGGCATCAGACCAGGGAATTTCATTAGGTACGCTTTCTTTGTTAATTCAGTCAAGGGAAGCATTTCTAAAGCAAAATTTGGAATGTATTCCTGGTAATAATTAGCCAAACCAATTACACTACAAAGTTCTGTTTTGGTGATAGGCCTGCAAATTTTTCTTATAGCTTCGGTTTTTTCGGGATCGGGTGTATGTCTTCCTGATCCAATAATATGGCCTAAAAATTTCACTTCATTCTTTCCGAAATCGCATTTCTTTAAATTAACTGTAAGACCAACTTCTTGGAATGTTTTGAGAACTGCTTTCAAATGTGTTATATGTTCACTCCAAGTTCACTCGTCGATATAGGAACGACAATAATCTTTATGACACTCTAAAACTTTGTCTATAGATTTTTTAAATGTACTACCAGCGTTCTTCATACCAAATGGCATGACATTCCATTGGAAATGCCCTGAGTGGGTAGTAAAAGCAGTATAATGTTTGCTGTCTTCTTTCATAGGTATTTGCCAGTACCCTTTCGTGAGATCTAGAACAGAAATAAACTGCGAATTACCAATCAAATAAATAAGATCATTGGCAATCTTCATGGGGTATGCATCTGGGATGGTATAGCTGTTCAATAAACGAAAATCAACACATAACCTAACAGTTCCATCCTTTTTGGCAACGCAAACTACAGGATGAGCCCATTCGCTGTTACTATGTTCGATTAGTCCAAGTGTAAGTAATTCTTGAATCTGTCGATCCACTTCTTTTTGCATAACTATCGGTATTCTATATGGACGTAGTCTTTTAGGACAGCAATCTCTAGTAACGCGGTTGGTTGGTTGGTTGGTTGTAGGATTTAAGGCCGATTGACTCCTAATGTGTCCTAGGCCTAGGGGGGGAATGCCCTCCGTGGGGGTCTTTCTAAGGGGTCCTAGCCCGTATTTACGCGAGTTTCGGAGGAAACCACGGAAAACGCCGAACGGCTAGGTCGATGAGCGCGACCTGGGATCGAACCCGGCACCTCCCATCTACCAGCTTTGCTCTAGTAACGCGGACACTGTGTCCTTCTACTTTAGCTATTCCGGGTTTAGTGCTGAAAATATTATTATATTTGCATATTACATTTTTCAAATCATTTTTCTTTTCAAAATTTAAATCTAAACTATCAATATGATCCGCTATTTCTTTAGGGGTTAAGCATCCATTTCCGAATGGTGCATAATGAATATCACCAAAATATTTATCTTCATCAAATATTAGGCCAACATGGTCAATTCGAGCAACGTATGGTCTGAGCTTATTAAAATGTAGTTCTCTTCTGGACCCATTCTCTAATTCAACTAAGGCTGAATGTGGTCTAGTGATTTCAACAACAGTAGCTGGGCCAATCCAAGTTTTAAGTAATTTATGCGAAGATGAAGGAACTAGTATTAGTACTTTATCACCAACATTAAACTGTTTATCTCTTGCTCTCAAATTGTACCGCGAAGTATATCTTTCTTGAGAATCCTGAGCATATTCTGATGCAATTTCATGTGCTTTTCTTAGTTTCTCAACTAGTTCTGATATATATTTTTCAACTGATGCGGAAACTGAAGTGGGAATTTTCCTCTCACCAGTCCATACGTCTTTCAATAGTGACAATGGTCCAGGAGGCAAACGCCCATAAACTGACTGAAACGGAGAAACACCTGTCGTACTATGAGGAACTTCTCTGTAAGCAAAAAGTAGATATGGTAGATGCAAATCCCAGTTAGATCCATATTCCTGTATATTTTTATTTAACATATCTTTCAATGTTCGATTCCAACGTTCCACTGCACCCATACTTTCTGGATGACCTAGCGTTGCAAACCTCGGAGAAACTCCAAGAAGTTCCACAAATGCTTCACTTAATTTAGCAGTAAAATTAGTACCTTGGTCTGTACATATTACTTTGGGGAACCCAGTCTGTGTAAATATTCTCATCAGATTATTGCAAGTTGTTTTAGCATTGATGTTAGTCACGGGAATAGCTTCAGCCCATCTAGTACATAAGTCAACTGCACAAATCACATATTTATGTCCTCTTCGAGACGGGGGTTCTAAAGGTCCAATACAGTCCAAACTCCAGACTTCAAATGGAATTTCTGGCCTAACGATGGGTTGTATCGGTATACGATCCCTATAGGAAACTGTTCTGCGTAATTGGCAGGTTTTGCAACTTTCACAAAATTTTTTAACGTCTTCTTTGAGACTTGGCCAATAAAATGAATATTTTATTCTCTGCTTTGTTTTCTGTTCGCCTAGATGACCAGCCAATGGTATTTCGTGTGCCATCCTAAGAACTTCTTTTCTTTTGCATGTGGGCAGAACAACTTGATCAACATTTTCTCCACATAAGCATTCTGAATGGACAAGAACTCCATTACTAATTTTAAATGAATTCTTCCCATTTTTGGCATAAAACCAGGATTTCTTTAAATCTTCATCATCTAATTGTAATTTTATAAAATCTTCTTTATTTCCATTGCTTTTATCATCGGTAATCTCAGCATTAAGTTGAAGGGACGTTGAGATGTTTTTCTTTTCATCATGTTCTTCCTGATTTTCTTTTTCAATGCTCTCATTTAACTTTGCAAGTGCATGATTCATACATTTATTTAATTCTACATTCTCCATTAAAACTTCATAGGCAGTTGAACAAATTAGCATATCATTCACAAGTTTCTTCGACACTGCACAAGTTACAGGTACATTGCCGTGTTTCCCATCATCTATCTTTAGGTCAAAAATCTTTAGAGCAGCTACTTCTTTTTCACCGAAAGCCGAAATAATTTGGATTGTTCCATCCCCTTCTCCAAAGTCGGTATCGACCAAATCTGCACGTAAGACTGAAATTTGTGCTCCAGTATCCACTATTGCCTTCAAAACCTTTTCTCCACATTTGATATTTACGTATTTCAAATCATCAATTCCATCTTTAATCGGCATAGAGGTTGACACAGGAATTGACACCTTAGCAGTTACAACTTCGTTCGCTGTCTTTGGCTTAACGTCTTTGGCTTCAACCACATTACTTACAGCATTACGAGTTGATGTTTTCTTGGAATTCTTGGGACAAACTCTAGATAAATGCCCCACAGATCCACACGTAAAACAAGTAGGTTTAAAACTTGTATTTTGATCAGTTCTTGGAGAAAATGATGTCCTAAATTTCCGAGATGGCTGTTCGTCCTTTTTTTTGCTGCTAAAGTCCTTAAAATCAGGTTTGTAATTGCTAGTTGTTCTATGTTTCATATCACCCCAACCGGATCCCTTAGCATTCAATCGTACACTTTCGTACTCATCCAACTTATCAGCTAAAACACCCGGAACAAGTAACTTAGCGCAGTCATCGACGAAATGTTCTCGGATATCACCTGGAACGCGTCTTTTTAACTGATCCGTAATCATAAGATTCTTTAATCCTTCAAAATCATTTACTGCAACTCCTTCAAGCCATTCCTCAAAGTAGCTTGTTATTTCGAAAACAAAGTCTCGCCAAGATCGAGTAGGGTTTCGCTGATGTTTCACAAATTTTAGTCTGAAATGTTCAGGGCCTAATTTAAATCGTTTTAATAATAAACCTTTGATATAATCATAATCGTGAAATTTTTCTTCTGACTCCCGAGCTATTAATTGAGTGATTTCTTTTGGCATAAGAGCTAAAAGAGCTGACACCCAGTTACCTTTATCTAGATTAATTCTCTTGGCTTGACGCTCAAACAAAGTCAAAAACAGCACTATATCTCCATCTCTCATTTCGAATTTTGGAACGATTTTTGTTAAATCTTGCGTAGCTTCAGAAATCGGTGCTACTTTAAACTTTTCAGCTTCCAAACGGATTTTTTCTAATTCAAATTCATATTCGCGTTTTTGTTTTTCAATCTCTTGCTCTTGGAATTGCTTTTCAGCGTCTTGTTTCTCCTGGAGCTTCCTATCTTCGATAATAATGTCGAGCTGATTCTTAGTAAACTCTTCGTCATATTCTTTATCTTTGGTAATTAATTTGCGTAAATCGCTTACAGTCATTTCACTCGTGACCTGAAGATTCAACTCCACAGCCAACAATTTCAAATCCTCTTTCTTTGCGCGACCCAAATATGCCATCTTATACAACTAAAATTTTCTGAACCAGAAACTTAGCAAAAATTCCCCACGGTGGTGCTGATTAAAACACTTTGTTAAATATTAATGGAAATAAAATTATATACCATATACAAAACCCATAATTTATACCTAAAGCAATTGATATCTGTATAAATTTCTTTACTTAGCTTATGAATCAAATTGACTTTAAAAATACGCGAATGATATTTTCACACATTAGAAATAATTTAAAACACACTGTCGTGCATATTTACATTTCCTTACGCAATGAAATATAAAATAAAATTCTTTTCTTATTTATCCAATTTATTTTTTATTGAAACCAACACTTTTATTTCATATGAAATGAATAAACGAACATTTCTATCATAAGCTTACTTCAACGTTTGTAAAGAAAAATAAACAATTAAAAAAAAAATGTAATCTTTAACACTTTTTATATAATTACCATGTGTCATAAGCATAAACACAGAAAAGAAGAAAAAAAAATGTACTCTTTCTATAAAATAATGAAATGGAACAAAAAAAATAAAATAATAATAACGCAGACGATTTTCATCAGCAACAGCTCTTTCGTTCGAAAACGAACTAATTTATTATGGCTCGTTATTAAATGAAATAAACAAAACACTATTTGTGTAATTTCAGCACTTAATAACTAAAATGAATCAACTCTCATAATATATTTCATATTAGGTACATTCATTAAAATATAAATATTCTAAAGAAAAATAGATTTTCCAATGTCAGGAACAAAATAATATATTTACTCTTATTTATTTCATCACACAAAATACTTTTAACTCTTATTTCGGAGAGCAAACAAATAAAATATATAGATATGTATATATATCAAACTGTGGGGGAAAATATCAAGATCTACTGTTGTAGATATTTAACAGATAAACAGCTCTATATTTTTTGAAGTAAATAAAAAAAAATCACATTGTATTAAAATTAATATTCACTGGCGTGAAATATTAAACCTTTATTCACTGCCGTAAATAAATGTAATTAATACATATACGCTGTATTAAAATTAAACAATCACTGGCGTGACATCGTATGCTGTTATTTACCAGCGTAAAATATAATACACTTAATACATTCACACTGTATTAAAATTGACATTCACTGGCGTGAACTTTATTCGAATGTATTTGAGAACAAAAACTTAGAACTGGCGTTCTATTATCATTTTATGTTATTAAAAAAAAATTAAAAGGTACACTTAAAATATTTGGGCATATACACGAAAGCTCTTACCTTCCCCATTTTCTCGGTATTGTTTTCTATCCTAGCAAAAGGCTGCGCCAGTAAAATTCGGATCCTGGTTTCTGCTTGATTGGAGACACAATCACTTAATATTAAATAAATTCAGACGTGGCTTTGAAATAAAACACCTCGTACTTAAAGACGAAAACATTTAATAAGACACTACTAAAAAAAACGCACAAAACATAGATAAACATTTAGAACACAAATAAAAATATTCTTCTCTAATTAACTAAACATGTCATTCGCTCGTTCCATCCAAAACTCCGTTCCATCTTCCTTGGCTGTTGCCACCTATCTCTTGTCAAATACCACTTCATGACGTCATGGAACTTTACTTTGTTGATATTGTTTAATTTGTTACTGGTCCCCTAAATGTTGTCTTAAATCAACCTTCAATGAAAACATGAGGAAGACCCAGTTCTTGAAATACCCAATGTTTGAAAACATTTCGTCGAAAGAAAAGTTTATAAAGTGAATAAAACTGGCCGTTTGCAAATCTTGGTAAACTTTTGAGCAGGAATATACTTATCACAGAGAAGTATAACACTGAATGCCGAAATAAGGTCAATTTTGTGCCAACATCTATGAAAATAAATGATTACTGATCTATGGTTCAACAATTCAAACACATATATATCAGCTAATTATATTTTAATAATGTTGTTGATACTTTTTTTTTTTTTTTTTGTGTGTGTGTGAGTGTGGACTGAAACCGAAAATGAAGCCAGTTTTTCTCTATCATGTACAGATTTTTGCCAATACAGGTTGTCTACCGACCGACACAATTTCTCCTTTTTCTGTAGTTTCTAGTACACTTCCACGATTCATTATAATTAATTATAGTAGCATGCTATAGAAGTTAACACATTATTTAAATCACATTATTTAGAATCACGGAAGAAATTGTGTCAGTAGATGCCTTGTATTTGCAAAAGTCTACCCGTGAGAGAGAAAAACTGATTTCATTTTCGGTTTCAGCACACTAAAAACCATATACATCAGTTAAAATTATCAAACCAAATTTTGCCAACATTAATTTTGTAGATCTGTGTAATTAATTGTAACTTTTCTTTTCTAACTAACTTCTATATTATTATTATTATTATTATTATTATTATTTTACGTTTAAATACATAATGTAAGAAAAATTCATTATTTTAATCTATTTTTAACGAAGTAGAATATTTACATTATATATACATACATATATATATATATATATATATATATATACTGATGCAAATGTAGAAAATGTTGAGGAGCTTTCCAATGCGCGAATAAAAGCAATGACTTTTATTACTTTTTCATGTCTATATGTATTTACAATACGAAGTAATTACTAAAGTTGAAAAGTTTTTAAAATTCGTTACAGTAATTTTCGTAATTTTCAATATTTATAAATTTCAGTCATACTATACTACAAATAATATAATAATTATTTAGAACTAATTTATATTTCATTATACGAAAATGATAGGATTGGAAGTATGGAAGTATGCTTCACGCATTAAAAGATAATTATGCATTAACTTAGGCACCCCAAATATCAAAACAAAATAAAAATAAGATAAGCAGGATAATTAAATTAATATCTCTTATAATGCTTACTTCATACCTAACATTATAATGAAAAAATAAGATAAACACAAATAAAAACATAATATTGCTAGCCTTCCAGACTAACCTCAATTTACTTCCTATTTCTTCAATTACTGTAACACGTAATTAATTTTTATCTACATATTGAGATTTTTTTTATGTATGTATATATATATATATTATTGATTAAGTTATTAAAATTATTTCCATTTAATAGAATCGTGATTATGGTAGCTTTATTTTCAATGAGATGCTCAATTAGTAATGCATGGAAAAGCACCGGAGTGGATATATATATCTTCGTATATTCGTAATACAAAAACAAAATGCTGTCCTTCCTTAAAATGATCCGAAAACGATTTAAATGATTATTTCACGATATCTAATTTTTCTTAAAATTATAGTTTTGGTTTGTGTGTTTTTAAGAAAATGTGTTTTAAAATTTTTTTAATAGTCGAAATAATCTGATATGTCACTCACACGACTTTCTCTTACCCTGAAAATTTAATACTTTATATACAGATTGGTGATTAAGGGGTTAGATAACGAATAATGTTATGTAAACCAATGTTAAATTAATTCAAATTAGGCTTCGGAACAGCATTATTTGACAAATAATTCTGTGTTGGGATCCTTTTTTTTTTTTTTTTTATCTCAACGAAAAGCTTAGTGTAGCATCCCTATATGATACATATTTATAATATCAAGTTTGGAATTTCTGCTGTTATTTGTTCTTGAGATATGCTGATAACAGGCATACACACACACAGAAAGAGAGAGAGAGATACACAGACCAACCGCTAAAACATTATTTTTGGATTCTGGGGACCTCAAAACGTGTGAATTTGACAAAAGTCAATTTCGAAAATTTGACCCAAAAGCAATACTTGTCTCTACCATACATATGGTAAGAGAAATTAAAAAGTAAATATAGAATTTAAAAAAACTTTTTTTAGCGATCATTTCATGAAGATAAAACCAAATAACATTGAATTTACATACCATTTATGTAACAATTAAGTGTTTAACTTTTAAAATATAAATAAATAATAATTGAATTATTTAATTAACTATATATATATTAAATCGTGATTTTTGAAGTTTCTTTCTTAATTAGATGCGGAAATAGAAGTTTATAAATAATAATAAAAATAAAATTATCTTGGAATTTAAATTGACATATCCTCGTTATCCATAAAATTATAGTATTTGACAGTGCGATTCCAATAACATATATTTTAAAACATTCCTATGATTAAAAAGTAAATAAATAAAGTTATAACATAGAAATGATGAAATTATTAATATCATTCAACAAAATTAAGTAAAACGGGATATTCAAAAGACATTGGTATTGGTATTAAACATTTAACTTTAAAATGACAACAATAATAATAATTGAATTATTTAAATATTTAATAAAATCGTGATTACAGGAATTCTTTTTCAATGATATTTCAATTAATAATTCATTTAAAAACATCTAAAGGCAAAATTCCTCCTTCAAGGAATTTAGATTGTTTTCTCGTGACATCCATATTGATACTTAAAATTGGAGAGTTTGTTTCTGTGCTTTTAAAATTATATACTACAAAGATTTCATGATTATATAACAAAATAAAGAAATAATAAAAGTTTATTTTCAATGCTTTGTAATGATAATTTCATAACGATGTAATCAAACAACATTATATCATTGAAATTTTTAATGTCTGACATTTCAAAATGCATTTGCATGGTATTATTCAGTTTTTATTTAATTTATTTTTAATTATTTTTTTTAAGAATAAAAATAAATAAAAAAAATAAAACATGAAGTTATTATTATTAGTAACAAAATATCATATAACATATATCATATTGGTAACAAAATATCATTCCAATTTATATAAGTAAAAATAAATAAATAAATAAAAAATAACCACTAATCATTCATTTCTGTTGAGATAGTAAAAAAGGTCAATGCTAACCTTATTTTATTTTATTTGTATTTATGCTTTATTTTTACGGTAAAGAAGGGTTATCATTGTAAATTATATTTTCCGCATAATATATTTTCATATTACAATAAGTATATTTGTTTACTCTTATCTTCAAACATTTTATCAATGTCTCTTAATTTATCATTTTCATCAAAATAAAAGCCCGATTAAGTTCAAAAGCGTATTATCTGTAAAAAACTAATTTTCTCAACGATGACAATTTGTAAACCAAATTCTGCGAGAAAAGAAAATTGAAGAAATCGGTCACATCTATTTTCTGAATTTTATGGATATTCCAGAAGAAATATTTCAGTTTAACAAAATTTCGAAAAAATATGTGTTTGTATTTGTTTATGATAACAAAGTAATTGTTTAATTTTACATTATTTTTTGCATATTTGCGATTTAAATATATATATATATATATATATATATATAGACAAACACAATAGTTTTGATAGAATTTCAACAAAAATTATTTCGTTAATCTAAACAAAATTTACATTGTAACATAATTAAACAGAAATTTTTATCATACCAACAAAATTTTTGTTAATTCGTTGAAACTTTTTTTACAGTCTTGCCACACAGCATAAAATAAACTAATAGTATATATATATATATATATATATATATATATATATATACATTGATTCAATTGACTGCCTAAATAAACAGATACGTTTCTGAGAAGGGCTGCCCCCGCTGTACCTCTCTTTCTACAACTATCTGTATATATATGTATTCCTAGTAACTGATAGTCTTGTATTAATTCCCTGTAATTCATAAATACGTATACCAAATTTCATGCGAAAAGATTGCATAACATATCGGAATTATTTTGTGTCACCCTGTAAATTAATTACCAATTCTATGCCCGCACTTTTCCACAGAAAAACATGCTTTTAAAATTCTAATAAAATTTCATTATATTTCATGGGGTGTAAACATGTTAAAATAAAGTTTTAAAAATAGTGACTATAGACCGTTATAGTACGAAATTCTTTTGCGTGTCTCGCAAAAGGAGCCACAGTAATTATATACAGTAAAAAAGAATACAACTATTTAATTACTTATAACTCATTAATAATTCAACCTAATTTGACATCATTTGGATGGTTACAGAATGTCATCCGAATTCTTTTGTGTAGTCTCGTAAATAAATCATTTAGTCTATACATATTCCTTTTTTTTAGAGTAAACATGCTTTTATACATCTTTATAATAGCAAGAGTATACATCTTTATAATCTATGAGAATTCCATTATGTTGAATGCAGCTTAAACGCGTTAAAATGAGCTTAAATAAAAATTTGTCTATAAGTCAATAATGTCATGAAATTTTTTTGTGTCTCTCTCTAAACGAACCATAAACAGTGTATACATGAGTAAAAACTATTCAACTTATTCTACGTTTTTCAAGAATAATTGTTCAAAATTTTACATACTTCGGATGATTACGTGATATTTAACACGTAATTCCCACGTATTTAACACGTATTATTTTACGCCGGAACACTTTTTTAAAGTCCTGTATATTAATTAGGTAGCCTAAGAGCACATATTTTCTGCAGAAAACATAAGCATCTCAGTAATGTACGCTAATTTCATTTTATTCATTGCAAAGTAATGATGCTAAAATACGTTTAAACGAAATTCACCCCGTAATGATAAGAATTTTGGCGTGTCACTGTAAATAAAGAATATAGATATAAAAAATTACATGACTATTTCTATACAGAGCCTGAACGTGTGTGGCAATTTGCAAGTCAATCAGAGGATTTTTCAAGCCGCTATTGCGGTACATATAAATTTTTCCCATAGGCCATAATGATAGGAAAAACTTTAGCGTGTCCCTGTACACAAACTACAAATAGAATAAACATCCAAAACTATACAGCTAATTCTTTGTGGCTCATAAACATGTTTATCAAATTGCATGTCAATAGCGTGATTTTTGCGGCCGCTATTGCGGTACATACAAATTTTTCCCATAGGCCATAATGATAAGAAAAACTTTGGCGTGTCTCTGTACACGAACTACAAATGAATACACATCCAAAACTATACAGCTAATTCCTTGTGGCTCATAAACATGTGTACCAAATTGCAAGTCAATAGCGTGATTTTTGCGGCCGCTATCGCGAGACAAACAGACAGACGCACAGACGGAGCCCAAAATCTTTTTGAGTCTCAATAGAGAGGCCTCCACTGAAGTTTCGGGAATAACTAAACAAATTCTGTTACAGAACAGAAAATTGTTTGGCAGGAAAGTTGGCATAAAATATCCGTAGGCCATACGAAGCGTACGTTGATAAAAAATTTATGTAACAGAACAATATTCGTACAGAACATTTTCGTGCGGCACACCGTAAAACATCTCACAAATAATAAAATCTTCTTACTCTACTAACCAGTTTCGAACTAGAGACCACCGCACTGTAGAAGACCATGTTACCTCCATGCCATGGAGGCACAGTCTGTTTTGTTACTTAGCTCTTCTGAATCTTGGTTTGATATTGATTTGTATACAAAATAGAAGAAAATATGTAACCACCAGATAAAATCTTTGTTAGTGTTTTATTTATTTATTTATTTATTTATTTATTTCGTTTATTACATTTTCTTTATTTTCTTTTTATTCTTTTTTCTTTTTATTCTTTTTATTCTTTTTTCTTTTCTTTTATTTGTTTGTTTTTGTTTTTGTTTTTATTTATTTATTTATTTTTATTATTTATTTATTTATTTATTTATTTTATTTTATTTTATTTTGACAGATTGAGATGTAATTTTAAACAAAATTTCTTTAATTCTAGAAAACGTAAATTTTTTGTAGGAAAAATACAGATTTTTTTTTTTTTTACAAATTTTTACTTATTTATTTTTAACAGTGTAAAATCGCTTTCTTATTTAACGTTTAGTCTACCAAACTGTGTCAATACTATTTGCCACGAAATATGAATTGTTTAAAAAGTACCAGCTTCGACAACTGAGTGAAATAGACTTACTCAGAGAAACCTTTTTTTAAGATCAACAGAAATTTTGTGAACACAGTAAAAATTTCTGTTTAAATGTGTTCCAATAGAAATTTCATTTAGATTAACTTTTTTTTTTTCCCTAAAAGTTTAACATTTTTTTTCTTTTTTATAAATATAGAAAAGTTAATGTAAGTTAAACAAAATAGTTTGTTAATTTAAAGCAATGCAAAGAAAGTTTGTCAAAATTTTGTATTTTTGTTAACAACATATCGTCTGCTGTCTTTACAAAACAGATTTTTTATATCTACACAGAAAAAATATTTTGCTGAAGCTATATTAATAATAATAATAATAATAATAAAACTTGGTTGATTTCAAAGGACAATAGTTAATGAAAATATAAAAATTATACAATTAAAAATATCTAGATAATTACAAAATGTACGAAGCTGTATAATACTTGTAAAAAATAAATTTCCACCGATCCCCAAAAACAATTAAAAAGCCTTTACAAAATAATAACTTTATTTTACTTTATTTTATCTCTTCTTGGATGGAGGAGGGGGTTGAATTTACGGTATAACCAGTTACTAAAATTGCTTCTTGCGAATTTATTTACATCCAAGTCCTTTTAAAAATTTCTATGGAAGTTAATCTGTATAATTTTCAGAAAACTGAGAATTGATTTTCAAATCAAGAAATTGTTATCTTTATTACAAATTCTCGAATTCTGTCACATAATATAAAATCATGAAATTTTCCTATTTTAACACATTTTACATTCTTCTATATCCCATAGGAGAAAATATCAGTTTTTAAAAATTTTAAAACTCGGATTTTCGATAGGATAGATTTAAACTTTTTGAAAGGCCTGGAACCCGATTTGACCATTTTTAGAAATTGTCTGTCTGTCTCTCTGTGTGTGTGAGGGACAAAATTTTGTGGCAATTGTAACTCAGGAACTGTTGCACATAATTTCATAAAAATTGGTAAGTAGTTGCATCTGACATAAATTAGTTCTAATCAACGTTTGTGAAAATCGTTCAACAGCTGACGTTGCCATCCCGCTTACTCTAAATTTTTAATATAATAGGTCGAAATTTAGTATAATTGTGCATAAAGAGAATTATTATTATTATTAAGAATAATTATGAAATTAAAGAGAATTATTTATAATAATGATAATGAATTAGCAAAATTTTTTTTGTATGTGTAGGAGCGTCGTTTTCCTCGTGGTGGAAGTACCCCCGTGCGGGGGGCAAATTTTCATTATGGGTATCTTTCAAGAAAATTGCCAATACCTTTTAAACGAATGGTTGAAGCTTTGATCTGTGATAATTTAAAATAAATTTATCGATTTTTTTTCATTTTATAGTAAAAAAATAAATAATAATAATAATAATAATTATATATATATATATATATATATATATGTATATGTATATATATAAAGATGTCATATAGAGTATAAAATTGGTTTTCTTTGGATGTTTAGTGTTGCTGTTCTCCAGAATGAAAATCGTCTGCATTCCTCAGTGAAGATAACTTTAATAAATAATAATTTCAATAAACTATTTTTACTGAGTAAATCTGTATAAGAAAATATAGAGGAAAGTTATATGGTAGCCACAACATACTAGTTTTTTGGTAATAACTTATGCTGGAATCAAATATAAAAATAAATTAATGCATAGATTTCTTCAATTACATACAAAAAACGTACAGTTAAAAAAAAATAGAAATTTAAAAATTTAAAAATTTAAAACAATATGGAAACCGTATGTGGATCATTCTGAAATTGTATATTATTTTGCATTATTTTTCAATAAAATAGGCTTATCCATCTTTAGCCCGTTAGTAGTCGCTAGTTAGTCGATTCACCGCCCATTCTTTTAGTGTTTATTCAACAGCCACCAAAAATTTTTAGGAGTGGCATTTGATATACATAATCGACGATTATTCCAGTCGATTCGCCTTTTATGTATATCAAATGCCACTTATTTTAGCAGCGAATCGACCAACTGGCAACTCGACTACTAACGGGTAAAAATTACTTTTTATCTTGGTAAAATGTGATATTTGTGTAAAATTGATAGATCTTCCTGGCAGTATATGATTTAGGAAGTGATGGAATATATAAAAAAAATAATAAATAATTAAAAAAACATGGCTGCGATGTTTTTTTTTTTTTTTTTTTTTTTTTTTTTCAGGGTTATTTTTCTGATGCACTTTTGGTGCTGATTAAGCAAAAATTCATCACGTGCAGTAATACCATAAAAATGTTTTTTTAAAAAAAGAGCTTAAACTTTATTTTCTCCTATAGCGATTATTAAGACATGAGAGAAATGGAAAGGAGATGTAAAGGTGAGTTTTCTTAACATGATAGCAGATTACTGATGTTGTGTAGAGAATTCCCTCAAGACGTGCACATGCGAAAAATCTCCAAAAGAAGCTTCGATGTAAAGAAATACAGACATTTAAAATGTAATGTGTAAACAATAGCCTATTTTAATGTATTTTATACATACCGTAAAATACCGTTCAAACGCCCCTCAATCTTCAAGGAAAGTCGGGGTATATTTTGGGGGATGGGGGTAAATAAACAGTAAAAATCAGCAAAAATAGAGAAATTGACATATATTTCCTGCTAAAACAAGACAGCATAAAAAAATGAATTTAAATGAAATATATGTATATATATATTAATTTGCAAAGATGAAATAAATAAATAAATAGATAAATAAATACAGTTTACTCTTGGTTAACAGACAGTGGTGGATCCAGAACTGGACTTCTGGGGGGGGGGGGAGGGGGCTAAGATTTTTCAAAGTGTTATTCTAGACCAATAAAAAAATTACAATTGCAATATTATATTTTGAATGTCAGTGTTTTGGGGGGGGGGGCTTCAGCCCCCTAGCCCCCCCCCCTTAAATCCGCCACTGTTAACAGACACTCAACTGACCGGATAAAATTGGAAAATCTTTTTTTCCCACTTTTAATAAATTGCTTTAAAAAAATTGTTGCTATTTTAGGAAACTTACATTTTCCGTTTACAAATAATAACAGTGTCCAATTTGTTAAAAAAAAAAAAAAAAAAAAAAAAAAACAATGTTCTCATTTATAAAGGTGAATATTAAAAAAATAAAATAAATAGCTTAAAAAGTTGTCTCATATTCAAATACAGTCTTCCGTTGAGCGTAAGGGGGCGTTTATTAAGTAATTTCAGAACAAACAAAATTCGGGTGAAAAGCAGAGGGGAGCATTTATTTCAGGTGGGGGTGATTTTGTGATTATTTTACGGTAAAGAGTTTCAATTCTGTTATAGCCTCTATCTCAATTCTTGAAATTTCTATCCTTATTTTGTGGGAAACCCTTATGTGATATGCAGTTAAGAGAAGCATTTCGGAATACAGCGTACCAAATGAGAACATTAGAGACGTCCAAAGCGGGGAGATGAAATGAAAATCATGACCAATTTGAAAATGCACTTATTTCAATCACATTGTATAAAAGTTCTTTTTTGTGAAAAACCGTTTATAGACTTGTAACATTAACATATTTTTATTTATTTACTAAGCTTTGTGAGTTCATCAGCGGTTTTTGACCAAAAAAGAACTTTTGCAACGTAAGTGACATAATTCGCGCGAGTTTCGAAAATAACAACGAAAATCTCCGAACAGCTAAGCCGACGAACGCAACAAAATTCTTTTTATTAAAATTTCTTAACATTCGTTATGAATCCATTTAACCCCCCCCCCTTTTTTTTTTCAGTTATGTATAAAAGGAAAAGAGGGGGGATATTTCGTGGGAACCAATACAGCAATGTAAAAAATTCAAATATTTTCACACTATTCAATTCACTTTTCTAGTAATGATCCACATTTCAACAATTACATTGCGTGTCAAATCGGTTTGAGATATTGACACACTTGGAGCTTATTCAGTGAACCAAAGGACTTATATATTTCCCGAAAAAAAAAATCTTTCATTAGTTTTTCTTTTGTTTTTTTGTTTTTTTTTCACAATCGTTTAAAAGCCATTAGAAAATACTTTTTTTCCCCTGTAAATTAAACATACGGAAAAATATATTATTTAAGATGTTCATTATTTCGAAACTTATTGAATGAAATAAGTTAATAATATTCGTCATGTGACTTCAGTGGTACTTTTTTCAAGCAATTAAGATAGTTACATTAAAGTTTATTTAGATCATTGATAGATTAACAGAAAATTTAATTTTAAATGTTGTTATAGCTTGTAATTTCCAGAAATTAAAACTCAGTCATTTGAACATATTTTCTTATAATTAACTAATTGAATTTATATTAATTTGCATTTCATTATTAAAAGATAGCTTTAGTTTAAAAAGTATGTATAGCATTTTACAAATTCATTTTTATGATCCGAATTCTCAAAGCGTATTTTTCGTTACTTTTTAAAGTTTAATGAAATGTGACTTCAGTGCTTTTGTTCTCAAACAATTAAGATAGTGACTTTAAAGTTTATTTGGATCATTGACAGATTAATAGAAAATTTAATTTTAAAAATGTTATTATAGCTTGTAATTTCCAGAAATTAAAAGTAAGTCACTCTAACATATTTTCTTATAATTAACTTATTGAATTTATATTAATTTGCCCTTCATTATTAAAAGAGAGCTTTAGTTTAATAAAATCTTTTTGTAAAAAAATAGAACCGACTTCAAAAAGGAACTACTATTCAAACAACTAAAAATGAAAGAAAATTGGCAGAAAATGGAACTGTAAATTGCGCCTAAAAGTATAAAATAATTTCCTTCGCCAAACAACCTATAACACTGCAATTAATCATAACTTTTGAAGTCGGAGCAAAATTAAATAAAATTTAATTAGTTTTTAAAGGTTTGCCTTTAGATCGGTAGCAACAAATGCTGTTGTCTCGAATGATCCATTTTCATGTTTCCTTTATTATTTTATCACTGTATACAATTGTTCCATTAGTAGCATCTACATAGAACAGTGAACATTCTTCACAATGCGGTATTTATGTTTTTACGAAGTTAGAGTTTCCTTTGCAACTTTGGTATAACTTTGATAACTATCATCCTTGAGGGCTTTTCGATTGGGGGTTCAAAACGTAAAACAAAAATATACACGCAAGATGTATATTTTCATAATATATATTGCACGATAAGTTGTTTCATATTCTTGATTACGCTCGATATACCTTATCAAAATGATCATGATATCCCAAAGAAATCACATATGTTTGCCTAATAATTTAGCGATTTTTCTTGCACAAAGGACGTCAGATACCAACATCTTTGCCAACTTTTGCTGCTTACGAAATCTTATTTGTTTTCTTGAATCAAAGTAGTTCTCGGCTGCATTTTGCAGGTAACAATGTGAGATGTGTATTTTGAATAGGATTTGATTTTTGTATTGAATAAAGGTACAAATTTTTATTTAATTTTGCGCCGACTTCAAAAGTTATGATTAATTGCAGTGTTATAGGTTGTTTGGCGAAGGAAATTATTTTATACTTTTAGGCGCAATTTACAGTTCCATTTTCTGCCAATTTTCTTTCATTTTTAGTTGTTTTAATAGTAGTTCCTTTTTGAAGTCGGTTCTATTTTTTTACAAAAAGATTTTATTTTTCTCTTTTCAGTGAAAACTTATTTATATAGCAGAGCATCAGAAGACGTTCGACGGAAGTTTCACAAATCACAAATTCCAAGAATAGTGACATTACTCAAAAAATGGTTTATGTCACTGAAAAATACATGAAATGCACCCAATGTGAACAAAAAAGTTACATCTCCATCTAGAAAGTTATCCACTCGAGGGACAGTTGTGCCAGTTTTATTCTAGTCAAGTTATTTTTAAGTTGATTTTTCTCAAATGCTGCATTTTTAAGTTGTGTTACTTTTCTTGCCTTTATCGGATATGAGCAAAAAACTATCTATTGAATGAACATACGTTAAATTAAAAAGTCTTTAGAAATGTAAAAAACGGATACGCTGTATTCGTAACCGAAAATTCTGTTAGGCATATATATTGAACTTTACAGTGAATACGTGTCACCCGCTGCGCTGGAAATTGCGCAGCGTAAAGTTCAAACAAAGAGCAAAATATGCATTGCAGCTGACGGACAGAAGTTTAAACATCGATACTTACATACTGCTTTTACCAGTGTAGCTGCATGCGTTCTGCAGTTAGAGTGAGAACAGACTTTTGTAAGTATCCTGTAATTTGCTTATATCTTAATGGAATCATAATGAAACCTATTTCAGGCCAAGATCATTACGACAACAAAAAAAGTATTAAAATTAAATCATCTATAACGAAGTTATAAGCTAACAAATTTCAACAAGAACAACGAGAAACATGGTTTGCATTGTGTTGGTATAAATGGGTCCGCAGAGTGAAAAGCAGAGTCTTTTGAACAATCACAACATTTAATAATATAGAAAAGTAGAATAACATAATGCGGGCATTTCTCGCCGCTCGCTTAGCAAAGCTTTCTCGTACAGACTCTTATAAACTTCTCTCTCTCAGAGAGCGAAGATGCGCCGTTGATTACGTAATACAGTTACGTCACATCTGACGTCATGACAGGTGTGAGCTATAGTTAACAGATGATATGAGGAAACATGCATTGAAATCCTTCATTTCCCCCTTATTCAATAAATGTTTCGAAAATAAAACATATTTATGCATTATAATAGCATATTAAAAATTACAGAAAATTATTTTTATGCAAGAGTTACTTAAAATAAGAAAAGTGTTAGTAAAGAAATAGAATTATAAGCAAATAATTATGGTTAATATAATAAAATAAAATACGTAAAATATAAGCAGTTAATTTCTTAATGAAAACACAGTTTAAATATATATATTTTTTTTTAAGTTCGTCAGTCCTGAGTATTAAGTCCTATCATATCACAACATTTTTCATGTTTATATGCATTTAAACTTTTTGTTAAAATATCTGCAGGTTGTTCATCTGATGAAATATATTTAATGTCTATTAGTTTATTATTGTAAACTTCTCGCACAAAATGATGACGAATGTCAATGTGCTTAGATCGATTGTGATGAACAGGATTTTTTACTAATCTCAGTGCAGATTGATTGTCGCACATGATTGCAGTAGGACTTGATACAATTTCAGGATCCAATTCTTTTAAGAAATTTCTAACATGAATTGTCTCTTTTGCGGATTCGGACAGAGACATATATTCAGATTCTGTTGTGGATAGAGCAACGGTTCGCTGCTTTCTAGATTCCCAAGAAATAGGTCCACCGGCATATTTAAAGACGTATCCTGTATATGATTTTCTATCATTTATATCGGATGCCCAATCGGCATCAACAAATGCTGTCAATGGTTTATCGTCTCTGTAATAAACAATTCCTAAATTTCTAGTGCCATTGAGATACCTTAGTATTCTTTTAGCAGCTATCCAGTGAGGTTTTCCTGGATTGTTATTAAACTGACTTAAATAATTTACAGCATGGGTGATATCTGGTCTGGTAGCAACCGACAGATACATAAGAGAACCAATTAATTGTCTATAAGGAATCTTTGACATATATGATTTCTCTTCTTCTGTATTTGGACACATTTGTTTAGTTAATTTTACACTGTTATCTAAAGGTGTATTTGCCACTCTAGAATCTTCCATATTAAATTTATTTAATAAATCTTCAATGTATTTCTTTTGTGTTATAGTGATGCTGTCCCTATCTTGATTAAATTCAATGCCTAAGCAATAATGCAGAAGGCCCATATCTTTCATTTTGAAAGATTCTGCTAATTTATTTCTTATATCAAAATAGTGCTCTTCACTTTTAGTAAGACAAATTAAATCGTCGACATAGACGATTATAATAGCATCAAAAGGATATTTTGAGTAATAGACACATTTGTCGGAATTCAAAGGGTTAAATTTCATTTTTCTCAATTTCTCATCTAATTTCTTAAACCACTGTCTTCCTGACTGCCTAAGGCCATACAAAGATTTTTTTAATAAACACACTTTATTTTCGTGTATATCATTTTCAAAAAATTCAGGAAGCTCCATATAAATTTCTTCATGTAACATTCCGTTAACATATGCCATAATGAAATCTAACTGGTATGCTGTGAAACCATTCTGGATAGCATACGCGATTGCAGTTCTTATAGAACTTAATCTGGCTACTGGTGAAAAATTTTCCTCAAAATCTATACCTTGTTTCTGTGAACACCCTTTGGCAACCAATCTGGCCTTAAATTTTTCAATTTGACCATCTGGTTTGAATTTTGTTTTTAAAACCCATTTACACCCAATTACCCTTTTATCTTTTGGTCTATCTACAATTTCCCAAGCGTTTTGCTTAACTAAAGAATCATATTCTAATTTCATCGCGTTTTCCCAATTTTTAGCATAATCTCCATTTAGCGCGTCGATTACGCTGGGATTAATTTCATTAAATGAGTTATCAGCTAATTGAGAAGTTTCATCTTTATATTTTGTATCTGTAATACACTCCTTATGAGACTTTTGAAAGTTCCAACTTTTAATTTTTTTAGGTCGGCCTGGACCGCGTTTAAAAATAGGATTGTTTTTATTAATCCCTTTCTCTTGTTTACATATATCGTCAACACTCTCCTCCCCTCCACTCACATCTTTCACGTCCCCCCTTCAGAGTGGTTCGCTTCCCCCCCTTTCCAAAAAGAGAAACTTTCTCCGTTGCATTCAGGGGGATAGGAAATCGATCCGCTGTTTTCCCCCCTGTCTGCGGTTTGAGTAGGGATAGGAGTTTCATTTTTAATATTACAATCATTGCATTTATTCTCAGACGGAAAAATTAATTCTAATTGATCAGTAGTGGCTGAATCATTTATTTCAAATTCGTCTATAAATCGAACATCACGACTTATGACAATTTTTCTGGTATCCTTATTCCATAATCTGTAAGCGCGTGATTCATTTGAATAGCCAACGAATATATGTTCGTGTGACCTAGCTTCAAACTTCCCTTTTGATTTTTTATTTAGAACAAAACATTTCTGTCCGAAAATTTTAAAATAGTTAACAGTTGGTTTATAACCGAAGAACAATTCGAAAGGTGTTTTGTTTTCTTTAATTCCTTTAGTGGGACACCTGTTTCTAATATATGCAGCGCAATTTACTGCTTCAGCCCAGAATGTATTTGAAAGGTTTGATTGCATTAATAAACACCTCGCCATTTCGCATAATGTACGATTTTGTCTTTCAATTCTAGAATTTTGCTGAGGGGTCATTGGTGCTGAGAATTCGCGTTTAATACCGCATTCTTCAATATATTTATTGAATTCTTCGCCACAATATTCCAAACCATTATCGGTATGCAGTATCTTAATTTTTTTTTTTAATCGATTTTCGACTGCTGCTTTATATCTCCGGAACGCGTACTTAGCTTGATCTTTTGTTTTTAGAAAATTTACTTCAATGTAACGAGATTTATCATCCAAAAAAGTAATAAAGTAACGTGATCCGCCATGGGATTTAACATTTATAGGGCCACATAAATCAGAATAAACTACTTCTAATAATTCATCACTATGAAATTTGTTTTCTTTACAAAATGGTTTCACAGTTTGTTTAGACCTAATACATACTTTACAATCTTTTAAGGAATCTTTTTCATTAAAATTTAAATCTCTTAACATATTTTCAGATTTTAATAATTTTAAATCTTTTTCATTTAAATGTCCTAATTTTAAATGCCATTTATGAAAGTTGCTTACCTGAGTTGATGCAGCGATATCCACATGCGGCTGAAAAAAATATAAATCACCTTTTCTCGTAGCACTTATAATCAGAGAGCCGTCCTGCTCTGTGATTTTCGCAACTTTTTCGGTAAATGCAACTCGGCAGTTGTTTGATGTAGCTTTTGATATAGACATTAAATTGCATTTTAATTTTGGAACGCACAAAACATTTGTTAACTTTAAATTGGTTACACCGTGATTACCGGGAACTTTTAATTTGACTGTTCCAACACCTGTGATCTCCGCTGTTTCATCTACAGCTAATTTTATAAATGATCCAATTCTAGGTTCGAAATCTATAAACAAATTCTTGTCATGAGCCATATGTGATGTCGTACCGCTATCGAGACACCACTCGGAATGTTCTTGGAAAGAGTTACTGGCTGCCATCGTGAACTCTGTACTATCTTCAACCATGAAAGATCTATCTTTATATTTATTCGATGAAGTGAATTTTCTGTCTGAGATCTTCTTTCTGCATTCTGAGGCTTTATGCCCTACTTTTGAACAGTAATTGCATTTGAAGATTGCATAATTTCTTTCGCCATACGTGTTCTTGTTCTGCACAGGCTTTAAGATTTCTCTTTTGTTCTTTTCAGGAAGATTTTTCTTGTGAGTTGTAAAATACGCATTTGATGATTCTTGATGCTTTTTATTTTTTCTTGAGTCGTATTCTTCCATCATTTTAATTTTTAGGGCTTCAGGCTGCGGCAATTCATCTCTTGCTTCTATGGCGCACCTGAAATTTTCATAGCTGTCAGGAATACTGTATAAGAGCAAAATTGATAATAGGTCTTCGGCTACTTGAATGTCCATTTCTTTTAGCTTGTCCACTATATCAAAGAAAATATTTAGGTGATCGGACATATTTTCACTATCAGACATTTTCTTAAAGAGTAGCTGCTTCAACAGGGTGGCTTTCTTTGCCGGTCCTCTCGATTCGTAAACTTCTTTTAATTTATTCCATACTTCATTTGAGGTTGTACAATGTTTAATATGACACAACTCACTTGGGGTAATTGCTAGGATTAAATCGGCTCTAGCTTTGCGGTCGATTTCGAGCCATTTTTCTTCACCTTCGGCGCCTTCATCGGGCTTAATTTTCGTTCCGTTAGCATAACTCCAGTGATCATTCTTGATTAAAACAGCTTCTATCTGCAGCTTCCATGTATCGAAATTGTTTTTCGATAACTTTTCTATATTTAATATTTGCGACATATTTAATCAGCTATAGTAGCTTCTTTATAAAAATAGAATCAAAAATACTTTCGATTTCAGCCCTTAGGCTTAACAGTAAGTCGCACTTTCGTTTTAACGAATGTTAATTTAAATTTTTAAAAAGTCCGCAGTAAGATGCGTGTCTCTGGGCCCATAACCATTGTTGGTATAAATGGGTCCGCAGAGTGAAAAGCAGAGTCTTTTGAACAATCACAACATTTAATAATATAGAAAAGTAGAATAACATAATGCGGGCATTTCTCGCCGCTCGCTTAGCAAAGCTTTCTCGTACAGACTCTTATAAACTTCTCTCTCTCAGAGAGCGAAGATGCGCCGTTGATTACGTAATACAGTTACGTCACATCTGACGTCATGACAGGTGTGAGCTATAGTTAACAGATGATATGAGGAAACATGCATTGAAATCCTTCACATTGAGAACCTCTTCCTTTATGAAGTCGGTTTGAAACGTCTATGCGTTAATCGAAGTGACCGTTTACAATAACCGTACTTTAAATTTTACATAGCATAAATGTCACCCGCTACGCTACAACATATGCAATTTCGTTCAAATGCGCACAAAATAGGAAATTGTGAACAAACAAATGAACGTTTTAAGCGTTCTGTTTTTAGTATAAAATGTCTAAATTATCTCTGCGTACTACATCGATGATGCTCTGCAATTTTATAATTCATTTTTTCCCCTGTCTTAAAACCTTTTCGAGATAGGATCGCTAACTCCACTCTTTTCCACCAGGTGGCGCTTTAGGCGGTTGAATCGCGTAGCACATGCCCACTTTACTATACCTACATACCACTTTTATTATTTATAGCTGCAGCTGTTCAGCAGTTAAAAGAGTCGGGACTGACTTTTTGGGGCACCCTGCATTTTCTTTTGATCATAAAGATCTTACAATGGGACCTATGTCAGACCAAGTCCTTTACAATAAATCAAAAAGTATCAAAATCGGATCATCCTTTCAGAAGTTATGAGCTAACAAACAAAAACAAAAACAAAAAAACATACGCTTTGAATTGAGAACCTCCTCCTTTTTGAAGTCCGTTAATCAGAGCATCTCTTACGAAGTTATAAGCTTACAAACACCAACAACAACACTTAGCTCGAATTAAGATCACCCTCCTTTCTGAAGCTGGTTGAAAACGACTTTGCGCTAATCGATGTGACCGCTTACAGTAACAGTACTTTGAACCACAGAGTATACGTGTCATCCGCTACACTGTAAAGTGTGCAACGTAGTTCAAGTGTGCACAGTGTAGGAAATTGCGAACAAATAACTGCACGTTTTAAGCGTTCTATTTTCAGCAATAATGTCTAAAAACTGCCTTTTCGTAGTAAATCGATGATGCACTACAACTTCGTAATTAACTTTTCTCCCATCTTGAACCGTTTTTGAGATAGGAGCGCTAATTCCACTGTTTTTCACCAGATGGCGCTTTATTTTTTTTAGATTGTATAGATGTTATAATGGGACCTACTTCAGACCAAGATCTTTACAACAAGAAAAAAGTATCAAGTAACCGTATTTTGAACTATAAAGCGTATGCCTCACCAGCTACGCTACAACGTGAGCAATGTAGCTAAAGTGTGTATAGTGTAAGAAATTGCGAACAAAACAATGCACGTTTTTAGCCTTGTATTTTTAGCATCGATGTCAAAATTATCTTTTCGTACTAAATCGATGATGCTTTGTAATTTTATAATTCACTTTTTCCCCCTGTCTTGAACCGTTTCCGAGATAGGAAGTTAGCATGAATGTCTAAACTATCTTTTTGTACTAAATCGGTGATAATCTTCAGCTTTGTAATTCACTTTTTCTTTAGAACCGTTTTCGAGATAGGAACACCAACTCCGCTATTTTCCACCAGGTGGCGCTACAAGCGGTTTAACCTTGTATTGCATGGCCACTTTGCTATACTTACATACCATTTTTATCACTATAGCTGCAGCCGTTTAGCAGTTAAAAGAGTTGGGACTGATTTTTTTGGGCACCCTGTATTTTCTTTAGATCGTAAAGATATTGCAATGGGACCTATTGTAGACCAAGACCTTTTCAACAAAACAAAAAGTATCAAAATCGGAGCATTCGTTCAGAAGTTATGAGCTAACAAACATGAAAAAAACATCCGGTTTGAATTGAGAGCCTTCCTTTTTTTTTTTTGAAGTCGGTTAAAAAATATGTGTATCATTTTAGAAATGTATTTTTATGTTGCCAATTTTCAAAGCGTATTTTTCGTTACTTTTTAAAGAGCAATGAAATAAAATAAGTATAAAGCTAACTTTATAATAACTTTACTCATGAGTTTATTTTTTTATTTTATTTTTATTTTGTTTATTTATTTATTTATTTATTTATTGCATGAAAACTGTATTTTTCAGTAGAAAGAACGTTAGTTTGTAACTTATGCAATGCTGATGCATGACTGGCCTTTAACTTAATTAAGTAATATATTTCTATAAAATCTGCATTTCTTTTTCTTTTTTTTTTATGTTAATTATTAATTAATATTTATACCAATTTTTATTTCATTTGTTTATTTATTTATTTATTTATTTTCCGAAATCGGTTAAATTTCTTTCTTTCTTTCTTTCTTTTTTTTTTTTTTTTTTTTTTTATCCTTTTACGCTCTAATTGAAAAACTACGTAACTTATCATCGAACATAACTTATCATCTGCACAACTTATCTTATAAGTTGGAACTTGAAAGAATGACAGTTTGCAAATTTTAAAGCATCAATAAAAAAGGTAAAACATAATCTCTTAAATTAAGATTTTAAAGAAAAAAAAGTGTACACTTTAAATATTAAAAAGCATTAAAAGCTAAAAACACACATAAAAACACGTCATTCATTTACTAAAATCAAATTTACAATATCTAAAGAACAATGCTTTATGCTCTGAGTTACATGGCATCTACAGGTCAAACAAAGCATTTTAATAAGGCACAAAAAGAAAAACACCTATTTCTATTACGACTCTTGGTAATGGTAATAGATATAAGAAGTTTGACAATATATATATAAGTACAATATATATAACTCTCATTATGTACATTTATACGGAATTTTGTCCTATACTGCCATGTTAAAAGTTTACAAAAAATGCGATCACAGCGCCACCTGTTGAGCGATTGATCCCCAAATCTAATCAGCACCAGTTTATGTCAGGGGCCAACTAAATACCAAGTTAGGTTAAATTTTGTAAAAAAAAAAAAAAAAAAATTCTTTAAAAATAAAAAAAATTGGTAACTTTGTTTCAAATTATCACAGATTTATAGTTCAACCATTCGTTTTAAAGGTATTGACGAGACCTTTCGAAAGATACCCATCTTGAAAATTTACTCCCCTTGAGAGGGGACTTCCCCCCCCCCGAAGGGGGAGAAGAAAAAAGAAATTTCCTACACATACAAAAAATTTTTATGTTTTGTTCTTTTCTCTTCCCCCCACTCCTACACATACAAAAAATTTTTCGTTAACTATCTCTATTATAAATAATTATTCTAAATTTCATAATGATTACTAAAAAATAATTCTCTTTATGCACATTTATAGAAAATTTCGTCCTCTATCACCATGTTAAAAATTTAGAGAAAGCGTGATGGCAACGCAACCTGTAAGATAATTTTTACCAAAAGTTTATAGGCATTAATTTATGTCAAGGTGCAACTACATACCAATTTGTATGAAATTCTGTCCAGTAGTTCCTTAGATACAGTTGCCACAAAATTTTGTCTCACACACACACACACAGACTGACAGACAGACAGACATTTTCTAAAAATGGTCAAATCGTGTTCTGCAGCTCTCAAAACGTGTAAATCCATCAAAATCCCGAGGTCGAAAATTTTTACAAATCCAATACTTTCTTCTATTGAATATAGAAGAAAGTAATTAGATGTAAAGTTAAAATAATATTAAATAGGCTTAGAAAAAAAAAAAAAAAAAAAAGTAGCATAGCTCGCATAACAATTCCCTATAGTTTTAACATAAGAAATTATTCCTACTGTAGATATTACTTCCATAAAATTCAAAAATTCAAACTATATAACAAAATGCAACCAACATCTTTGCTTTCTTTATTCCATTCTATTTCTTAAAACAATTTTTATAGATGCCCCACGCACCACATAAACTTTAAATTTTACATCTACTTTTTAAGATAGCATGCGAACATGTTTTATATAAAAATTAAATCATTAAATTCATTTTTCTACTTATTTTTATTTCATTTTGCACTCGCACTTTTTATTTCCTAATTCAAAATCATTAAAAAAAAACTTTTTCGATAGTGTTTGTTTCGATACTGATTATTATTAATTTTCTTTTTCTTTCCAAAAGAAAAAAAAAAAAAAAATGATTTTGATGAAATTCTGGCAGAAGCAGAATTTAGTTTAGGACGGAGAACTATTAGGTTTTTTTTTTTTTTTTCCAAATTATAACATCTCTTTCAAATTATTCAATTATATTTTCGATAAATTTTAGATTTCGATAAATGTCCAACTATCGAAAAACGACACCGCAAAAATCCCAGATTGAGGCTAATAGTCCTCAGTCCTAAAAAAAAGCTATGAAACCGAGAAAACGACGAATGCGTGTTAAAGTCAAAACACAAGGAAAACAATGTTTATGAACTGATACACACTATGTATACAGTATACTACTAATAAAAAAACTAATTTATTACTTTCCAAACTGTCAAAGATATAAATCAATGTTGTAGAACATTAAATAAAATTTATTTTTGAAAATCAGTAATTTTATATTGGATTTTTTTGTTCCTTTTATAAATTAAACAGGAATTTTTCCAGATTTACAACATTTTTCTGGTCCTTTTTTTGTAATTTCATGTGCTTATATAAATGTTCGTGCAATTTCAAACACCATAATTGCATCATCGGCGGGAAAATTATTACCTGTTTCTTCGCCATTGTTTTCATTTTTTGAAATCATACGTTTCTTCTATGCTTTAGGATACCGCATGTCACAACGTTTTGATTAATGCAAATATTATCACTAAATTTTGTACCAGACGCATCCTCTACTACACGCAACCACACTTCATCTGCATAATCCTCATCCTTATTTTCTTGCCTTTCTGTTAGGTATTCTTCATCATTTTTTTCGCACGTAACCACATTTCATGAAACAGTTTCCTAGATTACTGAAAAAGTTACTTTCTGTCATGGCTTGAAATTACAAAATGATCAGATGGTACAGAGACATGACATAACAATTTTAATCCTTCATGGAAATGGGAAAAAGAGTTATTTTAGGATGAAAGGAGTAATTCCAGTTTGTATGCCCTATGGAACCGCTTGACTTTCAGGAGAAAATGTTTACAATGTCAGGAAAAAATTTTTACAACGATGAATGCGTGAAAACGACTTTTTGAAGCACGATACATGCGAGTTTCGTTAACATTATTTAAATACAATTAGTGCAGGGACCATAGAAATAAAACAATCAATGCGAGAAAACGATGGATGTGGGAACGATAGATCGGGTTTTTACTATATATCTAATCATGAACCGAATTTAGAGATTTTTGAACTGCAACCTTATAATCACTATTTGTAAGCAATTTTCACCTTTCGTGAAAATTGTTTAAAAATTCGTGATTTTGTAAAAAACCATTTTTGTATTCTTATTCAAATAATCACGTCACTTATAATCAAATATGATCTGGAATTTGGTAAATGGGCCGCACATATATTTTAAATAACATGATTTGAAATTTGGAAGATTGCCAGATAGCAAATTTTATAACATAAATGGAGAGTTGTCTGGAAAACAAATTAACTAATTTAAAGAAATTAACGAAGAAAGCATCTATAAAGTAGGTTTTCATCAAATATATCTAAAATGTTCTAATAATAATAATAATAAACCTGAAATCGGTTTATTCGTTTGGGAGTAACAGTGCTACAGACACAGACACACGCGCAGAGAAATAGAGAGAGAGGGGGGGGGGGGGCAATATTCAGATTTATAATTCTTTTCTAATTCGGTGAATTTAATAACTAATGAAAACTTATAAAAAGAATTCTAATTTTAATAATTATTTTAGTATCACAGTACTATTAGTTTTAAACAAATATTTCGTGCTATCATTTTTTGGTATATGTTTCACTTTGAATATATCAGGATGTCCAATAACATCCAGTTTTATCACTTTATTTCTTTGTTTATCTTATATTAATAAGTCAAAATTATGAAAATCGTTACATATTTAAAAATCCACTGTTTGATACTGGATCAACAAGCAGTAAAATAATTAAGTTAAAAAATCGCCTCTTATTTCTGAGAAAAAATTAAAATCGTTCAAAAAAATAAAAAATAATAAAATATTTGAATTAGCCATTTTATTTACATGCATCATGAATATTACGTCTAATGTCATTTTCATTAGCTGAAACTTTTTGTAGACAATCGGATTCTAAATTATGGAGTAGATTATTTTGCTCGCATTTTTGCAGTTAAATAAAAATGAATAAAAGTAGAATAAATATTGAACTTAATTTATTTGGTCTATTTCCCATTTGGAACGGAGAAAGTAATGTAATATCTTAATAATATAAATTACTAAAGAAAAAGATACAGTCACTAGAGTCTTTAATTAAATTAATATAATAAACGTTGTTAAGAAAAACAGTAATGATTAAAAAAATTAAATATTAAATATTCAGATAATGATTGAAAACCACAAATGATTTTTAAAAAAGTTTGCAATATACAAAATAATTTTGTCGTACTAAATTATTTTCATCTCAGACAGATTTTTTGATATTTTTGTTGGTAAATACTTTTTTTTTTTATGAAACTTTTTAGAAAGTAATATCACTTGTTGCTGACTAATAAAAATAATCTGGTGTGTCACTCACACGACTTTCTCTTATCCTGAAAATTAATACTATAAATACAGGTCGGAGATTAAGAGGTAAGATAACGAGTACTGCTATGTAAATCTATGTTAAACAATTCAAATTAGGCGTCGGAAGAGTTTTATATGATAATTAGTTCTGTGTGAGGGGGGATACCGCCCCCCTCAACCCCCTGTTTCATTAATGCACCTACATTTATATAGAATTTAATTCAATTATTAAAATTAAAAGTTTACTTAAAATTTTACAGACAATTTTCATACGCAACATTCCTTGAAACTTATCAATCTTGATCAAACATTTCCAGCAACAAATTTATATTAACTTCAAAATACAACATTTGGATCTTCTAAAATTATTCTTTTTTAAGTCACTCTAAGAGACACAGACAAAGATAAAACGTTAAAAAACTTGACAACAGTAATCAGGAAGCTTCAAAACGTGTAAATGTACAAAAAACAAGCGATGAATATTTAGCTTAAAACATACATTATTTACCATATCTCTATGAGGAATTTATTTCAATTCCCGAACAGCTTTTCTGGAAATGGTAAAATATTATTAGTAAAGCACATCCACTAACAACAAATAACTAGTGTGTTGTGGCCAACAAACGACTTCTTCTATATTTTCCTATACAAATTCACCCAGTAAAAATAATTTATTAAAATTATTACTTAAAAAAATTATCTTCCATGATAATACAGACGATTTCCATATTAGAGAAGTAGTGTAACATAAATTATCCAAAAAAAGTTGAATTTATTCTCAATATTACATTAATTAAAAAATATATATATATATATATCCCAGTCGACTATCTCTATTACAAAAAATATATATTCGTTTCATTTGTTTTAGTGCAGTCTATAGACGTTAAACTCTACTTACCTGCAATTTTCCCATAGACGTAATGTGTTTGAATACTTTTGAGTATCCCTGTACACGAACCATTTGCTTCATCTCAACTAAAAGCTTAGTGTAGCATCCCTATGTGATACACATTTAGAATACCTTAGTTTGGAATTTCTGCTATTATTTGTTTTCGAGATATGCTGATAAAAGACACACACACAGAATCACAGACATACAAACAGACACACAGACACACACACAGGCCTTTCGCTAAAAATATGATTTTCGTATTCAGGGAACCTCAGAACACGTAAATATAACAAAAACTCATTTTCGAAAATTTGACCCTAAAACAATACTTTCTCTACCGTAAGGGTAAGAGAATTCAAAAAAGGATTGGGGAAAAAATCTCGCGGGATAAAATATTGCCGGGACAAAACGGAATGCAAATGCAACACAGCTGCGGCAATTGTTTGCCGATATTCACTCTAACTGAATCAGCAGAGTTTTACTTAATATAACTATTTCTCTCTGTACATGTTAGCCTTTCCTCAAAGGAGAGAAAATCGCAACGTGAAAACGCCACTCGTTGGGTGATACAGGCCAAAAGCTAATCGGTACCATGTCAAACCAAGGTCCAACCAAGTGCCAAATTCTGTTAAATAAATTCGATTGGTTCATAAAGTACAGTGTTTGAACAAAAAAAAAAAAAAAAAAAAAAAAAAAAAAAAAAAAAATATTTTTCAAAAATGGTCGAATTGAGTTCGGGAAATTTCAAAACGTGTAACTTTATCGAAAACCGAAAATCTAAAACATTTCTGAATCTTATATTTTCTACTTATATATTCAGAGGAAAGAATAATAACTCCACTTCTTAAAAAATAAAAATAAGTAGTCAATTTCACTTAATTAAAATGCAAGGAAATCTCAAAACGTGTAAATTCATCAAAAACCAGAAATCAAAAGTTTTTACGTGTCTTCTACTTGCTTCTTATACCCACAAAAGCTAGCAATAAAGACACTTTTTTAAAAAATAAGTAGCCAATTTCAGTTAATTGAAACGCAAAGAAAGCTCAAAACATGTAAATTCAGCAAAAAATCTCTTCCGTTGCAACATATTAGTATCTTATATCAGATACTTTATTTAGACATTTAAAAACAAATTTAACTTCAAATTATGATAGAATATTTACCATTTTCCTTTTATTTAGTATATTAGTTGAATATTTATTGTTTAAATATCACCCATTCAAATGAAATGTTTATGTTTACATTCGAAACTGGAAGTTTGCCATTTTTTTTCTGGAGTTTTGTGATTTTAAATTAAAATTTTATCAATTTTACAGAAAAAATAACTCAATCGAACACATGTAGACAGCAGACAGTAACTTATATATAACCCAAATATCGGAATTAAATTCGGCAGATAATTTCCGTTATTTTTCAATATTTTTTTACAAAAAATCCAATGGACGATTAACGTAGAAAATCTTTTTCATGGCTCCATGGACAGACAGTGACGTCATCACTTCGCTTGCGTATAGTGATGCTACAAATTACTGTGTCTATGGTTTTATTTGAGCTTTATGAAATTGTCAGATTTAACAACTTTCTACTTTTAGGTATTTTTTAATGGAAAGGAATATGTGTATAAAAGGGAAAAATGGGGGAAAATGTATAAAAAATAAATGTATTTTTAAATACCTTCTTGACATCGTAAGAAAATAATATTTGTATTCGCACCTTCCGGCTAACCATACCTTTCGAATGATGCCATTTTCAACCCTCTACTTCCATAATTAATATGTTAAAAAGGGACAACAAATTTTATGATTGCCTATTAATATATAGATAAGTCCCTATGGTCCCCGCCAGAGATAAAACATGACACCAATTCAAATTTACAAATGGATCATATTATTAGTTCACACGATAGTTTGTCTGGCGAGATTTTGTTCCGCAATATTATGTCCGGATCCCCTAATAAAATAATAGATTCAACGATTTCAGTTGTTAAATATTTGATAGGTAATTAAAATGTACAATAACTGACTAAATAAAAATAAAAGTAATTTTTACGATTTTAATTGCTCATAATTAGAAATAAATAATCTTCTTAATAATAAAAGCTTAAGTTTCCCGTGGTTAACGCTATAAACTAATACCATAACTACCACAATGTATTGGAATAAAGAAAGAAAAATATTATTTATGGTTTCCATGCGTACATTTGAAATGAATAAAATAATGAAAAAGGGATACTTTATTGAAAAAATTTACATCACATTGCAGTAATCTATTGAGATAATACATATATATATATATATATATATATATATATATATATATATATATATAATAAATAATTTAATTCCTTTACAATACTCAGCAAATGAGAGAAAGATGAAAATACCAACAATGAAATTAATAATTAGATGTATTACGTATAAAGTTATTGTCACAATTACCATTTAATTAAAATTCACTGATTAGTAAAAACAAGTTAAAGTACTTACGCAGAAGAGAAATGACGTATATATCACTTAAGCCTAAACTATGAGATAGTTGTCATATTCCATTAATCCAGTAAATTCATGCAACACAAGATAAGAATTGAAATAAATTAACCAAAATACTATTGAAATAAAAAGGAATGCATAAAGGAAAAATAGAGTTAAAAATGCTGAAACCCAGTACAGATCTCATCAGGAAACTAGCAGTACTGTCAACATGGATTGCAAGATTTCGAATATTGTATAGCTATTTCAGCAATATACAACACTAGTTTCAATCTTGCAAAAAAATATAGGAAGATAAAAGGAAATTGGCTGATAAAATAACTTAACCATAATGAAATTTGGTATTCGTGAAAGGTGATGTCCACATGTAAATCAAATCCAAATCGAATAAAAATATATATATATATCCATGATTTGTATGGCATTGTATGATTTGTTCATAAATTCAAACAATAAATTAAACATACGAAATTCAGTGGCTTATTTACAGAATTATCTTATTTTAAAAATGTATTTCAATATAGTGTATTAATATATTTGCTATCATTGCAGGGGGAAAAAATGCTTAAGTATCTTGATAATTTTTCAGAATTTATTCATCCATATAACAAAACTTAGATAAAATAAATCAATTTCTATTTTTAGAATAAACAATTTTTGTTGCTATGCGGAACTTTTATACCCTAGGATAGATTAATAATAATAATTTAAATATATAGAATTCAGCTATGTTACGAGAAATTAGTAATATAAATAAATAAATAAAAAGGTGCGTGGTTATAAATTAAAGTATTATGGTGTCATTTTTTAATTTCTTGGAGCCACTTAAAACCAAAAGCACGTAAATATTAAGATGCAAAAGGTGTCATTTGAAGAAAATAATAATACGAACATGTAAACTAGTATATAATAAATTGAACAGGCAAAAAGAAATAAATTTGGAAATGTGCGTATAAAAATCGAGTGCTAGATTGGCGCAGACGAACTAATGAATTATAAGTAAGACAATTATAAAAATAATCATTTGATGAGTGTAAAAAGAAAAAAAAATTTCACAGTTTCAATTTTTAAACTTTTGAAATAAATAGGTAAACAAAATATTTAAGATAACAAAATCATTTCTTAATAGATATAAACTTTTAAATAGAGAATAATTTTTAAAATAAAATTACTTTCTGGATATTTTTTTATAAACAATTTTAGATTTAAAATGAAAATAAATAAATTACAGATGACTGAGTGTGAAAACAAAACCACTAGCTTTATTATTATTTTTTAAAATATGTATATTATAATTTTTTTTTTATTTTTAAACGAAGGCATATTTCACTATTTTTATTTAAAAGAAAAAAAAAAATTCTAAAAGAAAATCTTATCTAAATTTTATAAAATTATTTTAAAGAAATTTTTAAAAAGAGTCTTCTAACATAATATCCGAATTCAGAAAATTTTAAAGTTAAAAACCGTAGAATAATTTTACATAAAGTTATTTCATTTTTAAAAATAATTTTAAGCAATAAAAGAAGTATGATATTGATTATTGAACTCTCTGTATTTTTTCTAAAGATAAATGATCGAGTATAATAATCTTTTTCATTCGTCTTGTGAAAAGCTTTGAATTTATGAAAAAATACATTTATTTCGCTATTCTAGAATTCTTTATTCAATTTTGTGGTCCGTTCTCACTAATAATATTTAATTAAAAGTCAATTATCGTAGTTGCTAACGTTTTAAATTATTCAGGATTATTTTTAGCTCCGCCTTTATTACGCATCAATTTATTTATAGAATAAATTTCTCCAATATATTTGCGATAAAATAAGAAAAAATTACTCTTAAAATAAAATTGGTATGAAATGAAATCGGGAAAAAAAAAAAACTCGGGATAAATTAAAATTTTAGAAACTCTTGCAATTATGCATGTCAAAGACATATTAATTCATAAACATAGCACAATGTCACATACATTCTTTTAAGTAGTGTAAAAGTCCAAAAAAGTTAAGTGTCTTGGAAATCTGCAAAATGTTTATTATCATGAATATTAATGATTATTTTTTCGAAGAATATATTTTTTCTTCTTTCATTATTTAACCCGTTATTGTACATGCTTCCGTTAATTCGAGTAGTGTCCACGCCCCATATCTGTTTTCCCTTAATTTTTTACGGTACAACTACAACAAAGCACCAGCCAGCGCTAAAATTTGTATAACGTATTTGTAAATATGTACTGAATAAATATGCAGGTTGTTCATGCAATCATTTTCAATCTGTTTTCTTTAATTAAACAAAAATGTGGATTTTATGAGCGTGTGTTTGAAAAATATGCGAACGCTAAAGGGTTAGTTTAATTAAAGCTGAAATAAACTATACACAACTATGTGCATAATATCTAGAATCAATAAGTGAGGAATGTTATATTAAAAGCTATCTTGGTAATTTTCTTTTCATGTGCTTTAATGTCCAATTTTGCAATCGATTACTATTAGATTCCCTAGTAGGGTTTAATTAAGATCTGATTGTGCAGGCCAAAGATATAATAATTCATAAAATGTACCATAATAACAGTAACATTCGTCAAACAATACATATGTCCGAAAAGCTGAAAATGTCTTGGAAATCTGCAAAATGTTTAATATAAGTACTAATGCCATTAAAGAAAAAAAAAAAAAAAAAAAAAAAAAATCATCATTTAATTTTATTGTAGCTGAAATAAACCCTATGCAACTGTCTGCAAAATATTTAGATTCAATAGCTAAAACATATCACATAAAAAAATATAAATGTGTAATTTTCCTTTCATATGCCCCATTGTCTAATTTTGGGATCAACTATATTTGTTAATCTTAATTAAAGTTAATCAAAAGACATAATAAGAGACAAGTTAAAAAGTTAATCAAAAGACAGTCAAAACATAGTAATCCATATATAATAACATACCACAATATTAGTAACATTCATTGAAAGATTGCAATAGTCCAAAACTTCTTAAGTATCTTGGGAAAATGCAAGCATTTCATGCAAGCATATTATTATTATTAAATTGAAGAATGCTTCTTTTTATGATTATCATTATTATTATTTAATTTCACTGAAGCTGAAATAAACTATATAAATGTGTGCAAGATTAAGTCTTTTGTCTGCCACAATAGTCGTATTGCAGTGAAAGTAGTTTTACAGGCAAAGTGAAAATGAAGCGGCAATACCAAAAGTACTGCATAATACCAAGAGTCAACAACTGAGAAATGTCACCTAAAAAAATATCCTGGTAAATTTTATGTGCCTCATTATCCAGTTTTGTGATCCATTACACTTACTAATAAAAATTTTAATTAAAAGCCAATTATGTACATCAGAAACGTAATAATTGATAAACATATCACAATATTAGTAACATTCTTTCAAGTGGCGCAAATGGCCAATAAGTTTAAATACCGTAAAACTTCCATTCTTATAAGTTTGAGGATTATTTTACCAATGATATTTTTTTTTCCAATTTTTAATTTTGCTGTAAATGTACTTTTTTTTCTTTTCGTTGTTTAATTTTATCTAAAGTCGAAATAAATCCTACTATGCAGATAGCTGTATGCAAACAGCTGTATATTGTGTCTAGAGCCAACACCTGAGTAATGTTAAAAAAAAAAAAAACGCTGGTAATTTTCCTTTCATATGCGCCATTGTCCAGCTTTACAATCCATTAGACTCGCTAATAGTACAGGGTGGCCATAATTAAACTGCAAGTGTTCAAGGGGTGCTGGAGAGAAAACTACTGGAAATATTCCTGTGAAATTTGGTATCTACACGTTTCAGAACATGCGCAAATCAAATATGAAACAAAAAAAAATCGCCATTTTTCACCCGATAGGTGGCGCTGTACCGTATTTCAACGCTCACCGGTGGCATATACAACTTCCAAAACCGATACACAGAGCATAATGACATTCTAAGAGGCATATAAACAATATAAAACATCACTTACAGTTTATAAAAATTTATGGATTGTTTAATTTGTGATCTTAATTTACGTTAATTTTTGATTACATGATACTGTAAAAATTTAATTACTGAGGCGAATTGTATGGAATTTTGATGAACTGTAAGTGATGTTTTATATTGTTTATATGCTTCTTAGAATGTCATTATGCTCTGTCTATCGGTCTTGGAAGTTGTATATGCCACCGGTGAGCGTTGAAATACGGTACAGCGCCATCTATCGGGTGAAAATGGCGATTTTTTTCTTTTTTCATATTTGATTTGCGCATGTTCTGAAACGTGTAGATACGAAATTTCACTGGAATATTCCCAGTAGTTTTCTCTCCAGCACCCCTTGAACACTTGCAGTTTAATTATGGCCACCCTGTATTTAATTAAAAGCCGATGATACATGTCGAGGGTATGATAATTCATAAACATACCAGGATATCAGAAACATTTTTTCAAATAGTGCAAAAGTCCAAAAAGTTTAAAGTATCTTAGAAATTCACTAAAGGTTTATTATCATGAGAATTAATGCTCATTTTATCAATGATTTTTGATTCATTATTTAATTTGCTGTCGTTGAAATAAAACGTATGTAACTGTATGCAAAATATCTTGAACCAACGCCTGAGAAATGTCTTATAAAAAATGTATCCTCATAAATTTCTTTTCACATTTTCCATTGTTCAATTTTGTAATCCATTAGACTCGCTAATAGTATTTAATTAGAAGCCGATTATGTATGTCAAAAACGTAATAATTCATAAGACACACCACACTGTAAGTGACATTCTTTCAAGAAGTGCATTCAAGCATTTGTACAAGAAATAATTTTGACAAACACTGATGTGGACAAGCAATGTAATTTATTATGAAGTTCCATATTGCACCAGGCAAATACAAGGTGCAAATAAATGACTGTTGTTCCACTTTTTCCTTCCTTTTTTATAGCAGCACATGGAAAATTAAGCTCATTAGTAGATGACGGAAGAGAAAAAGAAACAGCTTCAACCTGTCTGTCGCGAACGATTCAGCTAATAGACAATTTTGTCATAGAACAATAAATTTAAGAGATGAACAACTTTTTCCTGATAAATATTGCTTGAAGGTGAAGTATACCAATAATGCATCTGAAATACACATTTATTTTTTACATAATCTAGCGAGATATAAATTTATTGAAAGAAATGAAACTTTGCTAAAAAGTGATTTGTAAACAAAATTCAAACATTTGTTTATGTAAAAAGTATTTCTTTATAAATATAATGTAACAAAATAATTAAATTATTTATATCATTATTGGTGTTTACATAGATAACTAGAAAGTTTTAAAAACAGAAAAAAATAAAATAAAAAGTGGCTTTCAGGTGTCAAGGTGATTATTCATTGTATAACTTATACAAATTAAATAGGTTATTTTTAGAAAATTTCTGTCCCTGTAATTGTACTATTTGGGTCCTTTTTATTTTGTGGGTGCTGTATCTGAATAACTAATGCACATAATTTAAATGTTTATATTTAACTTTAGTTTTATATAAAATATTTGAAATTTAGTTTTATTTTAAGTTGAAACATGGGTAATACTGCTGTTTTCACTTTGTTTCGTTAGATGGTTATAGAGGCTTCTACTGCATATAACTATATCAAAATTAATATGTAAAAAAGCTTGTAGGCTTTTCATAAAAACTAAGCTAATTTTTTTTTTTTTATATATATATACGTTTTAGCCGAAAGCTGGTATTGTATTCTGCAGAAACATTTTTGTGCAGTTTTTAGCTACATATCAGTATCTACGGCATCAGATCAAGCAACATTTCATATGTAGGTGCCAATTTTACGCTAAATTATTCAAATTTGGTACATATTGTCTTAAAAGTTATGCTTTTATCCGTTTCCTAAGATTCACCTGATAGTTATAGCACAGCAATTATAGCAAGGAATCGTAATTAACTCATCTGTTTTTGCATTGTACGAGAAATTAATTGATAAATTAGCAATTCTAGTGAAATTGTTGTAATAGATCCTTTCAAAAAACATTTTTCTAAAAAATAATAATAATAACTGACAGACTCAATATTCTGGTGTGTCACTCACATTTTCTCTTACCCTGTATTATTTTTAAACGCATTATTACAGATATCAGGTACTGAATTAGAATATTTTTTGTGTTTTTTAAAAACAATTAAAAAAGGTTTTATTTAACACGCATTTCTGTGTGAGGTGGCTACTGCTTACACCCCTTCTCCTGTTTCAATATTGCAACTGTTTTCATAAAACATTTAATTCTCTCATTAATTTAATTTTTTTTTTTTTTTTTTTTTTTTTTAACATTTCAAAGTATTTAGAGAATTTTCGCTCACACTACTCTTTAAAACACATTCGACTAATTTTATGCATCGTTATATATTATAACGATGTTGTTGTCTTGTTATATATTATAACAAGAAACCAGACAATGAGGTTTTCAAAGTATCCTTACTACAAGAAAACAGCATAAGAAGACTCTATCAAAAACGATTAAATCAACTATTGGAGGATTCGATCCCTGGAGACGACGTAATTGAAGAATGGAAAAATATAAAGAATATAATCCAAAAAGCGGCGCTGGAGGCCTTAGGCAAAAGGAAACAACACCGTAAGACAAGAGGCATGAGAATCTGGAACGAGGATATCGCAAAGGCTGTTAAAGACAAACAAGCAGCATATTTAAATTTTCTACAGAAAAAAACAGGAGAAGCTGAGAAACTGTATAAAACAAAAAGAAATCTCGCAAGGGACATCATTCGTAAAGCTCATCAAAACTCATGGGATAAATTTATCAGTGATATTGAACACGATGTACACGGCAGACAAACCATGGCCTACAAGTTCATAAGAAATTTAAATAATGATGAACGAGATCGAGCAAATATTGACACTATTGAAGTGAAGGAATGGATCAACCATTATAGGAACCTTTGGTTTAACCCAACCGCCCCCTTAACCACCGAGATGGGAACAATTGAAAGAGATATTGATTGTATTGATATGGTGGAATTGAAGAACATATTGAAAACATCTAAAAACAGAAAAGCTACAGGCCCAGACAATATTAATTCAGAACTTTTCAAATATGGTAGCGATTTGCTACATGAAAAACTGTTACATCTTTTTAATATGTGTTGGAGAGAATGCGTGATACCCACAGAATGGCAGACTGCAAAAGTTATCTCAATCTTTAAGAAAGGAGATAGGAATTCCTGCGGGAATTATAGGGGCATTAGCCTACTAAATACCTCCTATAAATTATATAGAAAACTAATTAATAACAGAGTAAGGAAACTGTCAGAATCAATGCTCTTAGAAGAAGACTTCAGACGAGGAAGATCTTGTATAGACGATGTATTCTCTTTAAAACAGATAATTGAAAAGCGGAGAGAATTTAACCTGGAAACACATACTATTTTTATAGACTTCGAAAAAGCGTTCGACCGTGTGAATAGAGAAAAGTTATGGTCTATCATGGAATGTAGGGGATTCCCCCGACACTTGATTCAGGCTTGCCAGTCCTTATATCAACATACAAAGATACTCATCGGCACACACAAAACCAATGAAGTAGACACTAACCAAGGAGTCAGACAGGGATGTAGTCTATCCCCAACTCCGTTTAATCTCTACATAGACGACATCATCCAAACATGGAAAACTTCAGCCGCCCCAGGAATTAAGCTAAAAGTAGACATGTCCATCAACACGCTACTGTTCGCGGATGACCAGGTTATCATTCAGGAATGTGAAGACGATCTACAGAGATCAACGTATAGCCTACACAAAATTTGTCAAGACTATGGAATGAAAATCTCGATAAAAAAAACCAAATCTATGGCTTTCAAAGGGAAAGAACCTATTCGTACAAAAATTGTCATTGAAAATGAAGTCATAGAACAAGTATCACACTTTACCTATCTAGGTTGTGATCTCACTTATGACTACGAGAACGAGGTACAGCAGAAATTGCACAAATTCCAATACATCTGTGGAACTTTGAGAAAAACCCTCAGGAAGAAGACACGAAAAGAAACACAACCTAAATTCTGTAAGGTCATGGCCACACCCGTCTTACATTATGGCTCAGAGACATGGACCTTGGGGAGCCGGGATGCATATTTACTACCTTTACTTGAGTTCAAACGGGGATGCAGTTCGACGTTGCTGATTGGTTTTTGTTTTGCGTGTCATATCTGACGTCACACTTTCCGCCAAAGTTTAATGGAAAATTCTATCCTATAAAGTTTTAATGATAGTATTTTATTGTATTTCGACTTTATTTGTAAAATGTCTGTATTTTCGGTGTCAAAATTTCCTCCATCATTCATTCATGAAATTGGATCATTTTCTGATAATATAATTACAATTCGCAGTAATATAAAAATTTAGAAGAGAGTGAAAAATAGATACAAGAGTTTGGCATGTTGACAAACACCAAGTGAAAATCAAAATCATTAAAGCTCAAAGGTTTGCTTGCTCTTAAGTATTAATATAAGGGCTTTTTTTTTTTTTTTTTTTTTCCGCTCCATTTTAATTTTGTATGTATCGTAGTTATCGCACAGCAGTTTTAAAGAAAAAGCCGTAATGTAAATAATAGTAATGAATATAGATAGATAAAATAATTCATTTCCTATTCTGCTTTCAATTTTAATTTCAATTATTTTTTATTTATTTTAATATTTTTGTCTCTGCAATACCAATACGCAAGCATAATATGTTTAAATCATAATCATGGTAGTACAATCCTCTCTTTCTACGTTCATGGTTTAAATGTATTTTATGTTATTTTTAAAATATGTTTAAATGTGGCGCCATCTGTATAATCGGATTTTAGTTAATGCACTTGAAATACTATTAATTTATTTTATCTAAGTATTTTATAGTAATATATTTTATAAGATATTTTAATTATAATTTATAAGGATACAAATGAAATTTATATGCAGCTTTACTCTACGTTACTTTCTTTTTATATAATAAGCATTTATTTTTGAATTTTCTTAACTATCTTATGTTACATTTATTTATTTATTTATTTATTTATTTTTTTATGTCAGATAATATCTTCTTAAATCGAGTAACTTTTAACAGGAGCAACGATTTTCAATAACATATATTTTTAACATTTTATAACTGGAATCTTATTTAGAAAATCTAAAAAATTTGTGCATGAATGTTTTTATAGAATTTTACTATACATAAAAAGAAAATTTTTAAATTTAACTTTACAAAAGAGCTATATTTTATTTATTTATTTTTCAATTAGTTGTAGCATTTTGTTTTAACCCCATCGCTACCAACATTTAAAAATAAAATAAAAATTATAACAATAAATAAATTTAAAAATGAAATTAAACGGTCTAGTGCTGCCATCTATTAGTGTTACTTTAAAATATCAGTGCTTTTGGTAATAAAATAAAAATGCAGACAAACTTTTGAAATTAGTTTTAAAACGTCTTTGAAAAGAATCTAAAAAGCATGTCTTTGATCATGTACCTCAGTAGTGAAAGGATTAACCCATTCATGGTCACGCCATTTTTAATTTTTTCGTTTCGAAGCCATTTAAGAGGGATGTGTTTTATATTTTTTTAAGTCATTAAGTACTAATAATATTACGAATTTATCAGGAATACCGAGAAACTGATTTTTTTCTATTTAGCAAATTCGTAGCAATGAATAAATGATTCAGAAGTAAAAAACTCTGACCGTGTATACACGTTCATAACCATGAAAGGGTTAATCTTCATCTCAGAGATAAATGAGGAGAATAACACCAGAATTTTTTTTTTTTTTTTCATGAAATTTTTGAAGTAAAATTTTCCATCTATATATTTCAAAATTTCTTAGTAATACATAATATAATTTTTCTTCTACTATATGGGTAAGAAAAAGTTGTAACGTGAAGTATAAAAAACTATTTTTAACATAAAATGGATAAATGATGCAAGAGAGAGAGAAAAAAGAATCATATTAATTTTCTTAAAAAAAAAAAAAAAAAAAAAAAAGAAAAAAAGAAAGAAAGAAAAAGATTTATATTTTGCATTTTCAAGCATACAAGAATTTAAAACATATTACTATGACTTTAATGGATAAGCTATATTCCTTAAATAGTAATAAATTGTTTATTTCTTTTTCCAAAAGTACAATAAATTAATAAGGCATTTAGTACTACGTGTAAATATTTATTTTTCAAATCAGATTTTCAGAAAGTGTTTTTCTGTTTTCATTTATTTAATACTTTTAAATTTGTTATTTCGATGTCTATAATTTTATTTTTCCTGCGTTTCGAAAAATTTTTTTTAAATAAAATATTTAGAATACTAATAAGGTATTATATGTACTTATTTAGTTTTCAAATCAGATTTCATGTATATATATATTGAATATTTTTAAATTTGTTATTTTGATGATTCTAAAAAGAATAAAAGTAAAAAATATTTTTTGTTGTTAAAAATAAATGCATAAATAAATAAAAATGATAATTATTTAATAAAGTTGTTGTTAAGGAATTGTTTAAAAATGTGTTTAAGGCATGAAATTAATTTTGCGTGAAAGCTATACGAACTTCTTCATAATTTAAGAAAGTAAGAGGAATTAAAAAATAAAATAAAATGAAAATTGTACATAATAATTAAAAATCAATGAAAAATACAGATGGCGTCACTATTTTTCTTTTTCAAAATTATTTTATTAAAGTAATTTTATCTGCAACAATTTTAATTTGGTAAAATTTAAATTACTCAGAAGAAAACTTTGTTTTTCAAATATAGTTAGAAAATTCTTTCAAATATTCACATTCATTTATTCGCATAAAACGAGAGGAATATTGTAGATCATTACTGATTTAAGCTAAGTATTATAATCAGTGGAGAATCATTGAGTCATAAAAGATAGCAACCAATCACCAACGTCAAACTGCATCCTCGTTTGAACTCGAGTAAAGGTAGTAAATATGCAGCCGGGATCTATCGAGAATCCAAGCAACAGAAATGCGACATTTGAGACCTATAAAAGGCTGCACAATTTTCGACAAGATTCGGAATGAAGACATCAGGAAGGAGTTAAAGATCTTCAACTTATGTGATGGAATACAAGAATATCGTACTAAATGGAAAGACTATGTACAGTGTATGCCGGAAACACGGTTCCCCAGAGCTGCCCTCGACTACTCCCCAAAGGGCAGGAGAGATCGAGGACGACCGAGAAAGTGGTGGACTGAACAATGAAGCCGGAACAGGCACTATGCCTAATCCTTGAAGTTGATGATAATGATGATGATGATGATGTTATATATTATCTATAAACCATATACGCACCAAATACTGTACTTAAATTTAACACAGAAACAAAAGTCATAACACATCCGGAAATGCTTTTCTACATTTGTAAGCCATACTTATAATATATCTGAATTCTTTTGGGTAGCTCAATAAACGAAGAATATGTACTTTTTATAACATATTCTACGTGTAAAATACTTTTGTGCATATGAAAAATGCATTTTCAATTATTTTACTGTATTCTAGTTTAAATATGCTAAACTGTATCTGTCAGAAATTTCGTCCATAGACATTATGTATTTGATTTATTTTTTATGCCTCTGCTTACGGACCATTGGCTCGATTTCAATAACAACTTTCAAGTGCTATTCTCGTTCGATGAATATTTAGGATACCGAGATTGGACCTTATGCCAATATTTGTTTTTGAATCATGTTGCTAACAGACTCACAGATAGGCAAACGGACATACAAGCCGACTGATAAAAATCTAATTTCCGGATTTCGAGGATCCTAAAATACGTAATTACAGTGGAGCACCGTTTATACGTTTTTCAAGGACCGTTCCTAAAAAACGTACAACTGAAAATTCGTTTGAACATTAATACACAATAAAATATCATATTAATAATAAAAGTCTAATCAGTTTTCATGATTTCCTTTACATTTATTCGAATAAGATATATTTTTAACTATATTTAAAATATTTTTAAAAGGTTGAAAAAAAATTAAATGATAATTAAAAATATAGAAATTCAGAAATTTTTTTTAAGATTTTCATTATTTTAAGATTTTTTTTATTTCGATTTTAACCTATAAAGACAAAGCCTTTTGTTCTCTAAACAAAGATGACATTTTTGCAAACAATTAAAAGGAAGGAAAGGAAAAAAAAATTGTTTCTCCAACTGTAATGTCAAATAAATACGATAAGAAAATCTTCCAAGTCGCCCAACGGAAGTGAGTAATAAATCTCCAAATTTAGAAAATGCCTATAAAGTTGTGGGCTTTTTTCCTTTCATACCCCATTTCTGCAATCAATTAAAAGAGAAAATGGCGGGTCTTCAAGTGGTCACTCTTGTATACCTACCATTCAACCCAGTCACCAACACCTTATCTCTGAAAATTTCTCTACCCCCCCCTCCCCTCCCTCAGGCTATTTATGCAAGTCGCACTTTATTACTATAGTTCTAAGAAAAAAGAATCGAAAAAAAATAAAACATAAAGAGCATTCATCTTTTTTTTTTTTTTTTTTTTTTTTTTTTTTTATCTTGGAATGAAACTCAAACTTGGAATTCCACAAGGAGAAAAAAAACGTATAAGTGAAATTAGGAATTTACTTGTTTCGTATAAACGAAAGATTCTAACATTAAAATTCAATGGAATGATTTGGGACCGAAGTCGAAAAACGTATAAATGAGAAACGTATAAAAGGTGCTCCACTGTATAATAAAAATTCAATTTGAAAAATTTGACTCAAAAATACTACTTTTTCTACCGTATATGAATAAGAGAAAATAACAAGGGAAATTTATGTAACATGTTATAGTAAACAAGGAATTTATCCATATGTTAATTATCCTGTGGTTAGGAGGAACTGCTAATTTTCAAACAAAAAAACGCTATTGTTCATTTAAATGGGATCACATTAGCTGCAAAAATAAATGAGCCCTTCCTGAACCTCTTAGCAAAATCGTGATCAAATGGAATTGATTCACTGGCCTGTATTATGCGAATAACGAAATTGTCTAAAAAGAAAACAACCCATCTCATTATTTTTCAAAGTATTATCTCATGAATATACTTAACGAAAAAAAGGTATAAACAATTTTGCACTGAATTAGCTTAACAAATAACCTAAAAAGTATTATTTTAGTTTAGAACACTTATTTAAATAATTACTTAAATAGTATTTTTATTTTATTTTATATATATGAGAATAAAATATAGAATTAACGAAAGTTTTCAATGTATTAAAATCATTTGCAATTGTCTTCGTTTCGAATATTCTAATTATGATTTAACACATTTTTAAAAATATCTGAATGTAACATAAACTTTGAAAGAGTTATACTCTAAAAGTAACGTATGAAATTGCATAAAATTGTGTGAAGTTAGACCTAAATTATCTTTTATTAATTTTTAACATTTATGTATTCTAACGGCGTGCTTTTGTGAGTTACTCTTTCCTATTCAAATGACAGCTAAAGCTCTTATAGCATGTAATATGACCAATTTTGCTTTATGAAATGCTTATTGTTAAAAGCTGATCATTTATTTTTAATGTAAATTACAAAATAGGGAGTGATTCTGTACAGTATAACTAAGTTTAAAATCTGAAATGGGGCAAAATAGATGTAAATTGGTAGACATGGACCAAATTTAAATCTAACACGGAATCATTAATAGAATTACGATTTTATTATATAAATACCTTAGAATATTAGAATGATGTAGAAAAAGAAATGTTCATGAGCAGCACAGTATAGCAGCACAGTATATTAGTAATTCACACAAAAAAAAAAAAAAAAAATCTGTCTTTGACAGAATTTAACTTAGTACGAGATGACTAACTTACATATTACTATCTCTTTATTCTTCTTCTTATTATTATTATTGCTAAAAAGAACTTCACCAACTATTCGGAAGATATAACCGACATATATCAAGAGGATATAGCCATCTATTAGCCATCTATTCAGAAACTATTATCAGTACATACCCGGAAGAAATAGCCAATGAATGTTCAGAAGCCATAAACCATGCATATCCCAAAGGTCTCGCCATCAAAAATTCAGAAACTATTTTCTATACATATTCTTGAATTTATATCCAACAAATATTCAGAAGCAACAAATATCCAGTACATTTTCATAAAAATATCGCCAACACCTAGTTGGAAGCCATCATCAATATGTATTATAACGACATCTCCAACAAATATTCAGAAGCCATCATCAATATATATTCAATAGATATAGCCAACAAATGTTCAAAACTATCATCACTACATCTTTAAAAATATCTCCAATAATATCCATAAACTATTATCAATACATATTCAGAAAATATTGCCAATAAATAATCAGAAACCATCCAATTTCAGGAATGTTGATGGTCTCGGATACCAAGATCAGAAATTCGGTTCTACAGCAAGGTATGTAAGCAAGGAAAAATCTCTAGCTTAACAGTAGGTTTTGAAAAATGTAAAAGTTTTTACGGATTTGACAAAATATTTTGAGATACTTTAAGAAATTAAATGTTAAAACTGAATGTTGGAGGACATCTTGACAAAAATGAAAGGGAAATGGTGACAACGCAAAATCGCTGTCTGAAAGAAATTGTCCCGTCGTAAAAAAAAAAAAAAATAAATAAATAAATAAATAAATAAAAATCTGGAACGTTCAGTTTTGGAAAAGGTAGCTAGTAGCTTTTTCTTGCCAGAACGGATCGGCGCGTTTTATAAATGAAAAGTTTTAATTTAAAACACGACTCGTTTCAGACCTGCAACGAAACAAACTTCTTTGCTAATAAAAGTGGCCTTTCCGGAAATAGATAAAGGTATAAGCATTTATTTCAAAACTTTAAAAAAAAAGAAATATATAAAAAAAAGCATGTTTTTTTAGTTATAATATACAGAGTTTCAAACGAAAATTATTCCCACTTTCAGATAAATAGAAAAATCCCTTTTGAAAAAATATATTGCAATTGGAATACAAATATCTTAAATGTCTCAGGAAATATGAGCATTTTTATGAAAAATGTTTTCACTGCGCAGGCTCGAAAGATGAAAAAATTTTATTACATACGATGAAAGCCATATTGGACAACTTTTGTGAAAGGTCCATCTGAATAGAGTAAAAATTAAGCAAATTATCGGCAAAAGAATGAGTTAGATTTTAGGTTTTTTTCAAGGGTTGAAATTTCATAAGGGGTTTTTCACATGCCGCGGAATTAATTTGAAGATCCAATTATTTCAACGACGCTGTAAAAGTACACAAGCCTCGGATAAATACCCAAAAAATATTTACCTACCCACTGGGTATCTACCCACTCTACATCATTAAGCATGTGAAAAACCACTTATAAAATTTCAACTCTGGAAAATATCTAAAATCTAGCTCATGCTTTTGCCAGAAATTTGCTTAATTTTTACTCTATTGAAATGAACTTTTGACAAAAGTTGCCCAATATATCTAGCTTTTAACCTATATAATAAAAAATTTTCTCTATTTCGAGCATGCGCAGTAAAATATATATTTATATATCTATCTATCTATATATATATATATATATATAATTACTATAAAGGCTCATATCTCAGTGAATTACGCGTGTGAATTTTATGTTTCAGAATAATGTTTCGCTGGTGTTTTGTCAATTTTTCAGCGAGTTTTGTAAAATTTTATGGAAATTCGTTCTAGTTATAAGCAAAAAAACTTGCCAAAAATATTAATATGTAAAAAATGTATATATATATATATATATATGCCTAAATTATTGCGCAATTCTCACAACAAAACACACAAAATTTGTATATAGTGTTTGCAACAATGTGTTACGGATACAAGTCATTTGTAGCTTTTGGTAATACAGGGTGATCCAATGTATTTGAGCTATTCTTCATTTGTGTTTGATTCTCTAACTATACTATGGACTAAATAGATAGTAGGAAATGTGTGTTTTTAAATGTGCTTTGCATGTATGAAGTACTAGGTCATTTCGTCCAATATTTTTTAGAAAATCGAAAAAATGTAAAAATAAATAAATAAATAATAATAATAAGATAATAAATTGATTATCCAATGTACTTGATAAAATTTTCCAATATGTAAGCGCAGGGATGCAACGCATTTCAAATAATTGAGTTTTCTTCCTTTCCTTCTTCTTTTTTTTTTTTTTTTTTTTTTTTTTTTCAAAGTTCAGTTCAGACATTTATTTCTTTTATCTACCGCATTATGAAACAAACAAAAAATGTATTTGAAACACATTTTGTTTTCCCTCTTTTTTTTTTTTTTTTTTTTTTTTTTTTTTAAGTTACTTAAGAGTATTTCTTAAAAATACATGCAATAAAAAGCATGTATATTACCTCATCATACTATTTAATAAGGATCCACTAAGGTACTGCATTGTGCCATTGGTACATCGAGGTCGATAAAGACATTATGACCTTTAAATTGGGAAAATGCATTTATTTTTCATGTTTTTTATATTTCTACTAAGACTGGTGGTAGATTATTGAGGTAATACAAGAATTAATTAATTTACACGTGAAGATCGTGAAAATTTTCATTGAAACACAACGAAATACCTCTATAAAATCATTTCTTGAACAAAAACGGCTGCATGTAGCGTCTAGCACCATGTAGTGAGATTAAAGTGAAATATACATGTTCCATTTTTATAAATACCCACACAGCCACTTATATCCATTAGCCATCTAAATTTCATCCAATGATCCATAAAAGGTAAAAAATATCTGAAGAATGTCCATTAAACGTCCTGGATATCCTTTACTAATTACAGATATCTATAAGTTGCTTTAATGTAAGGGAAATTTAGACGTGCCTGTTTCAATGTCTAGTAGATGTGACATGTTAGATTAAAACAAGATTTAGATATTTTTAATATGTATTAGATACAACAAGTTCAATTATTGGGCATCTAGAGATTTATTGGATATGTAACAGACATCTAATGGGTGTAAAAAAGAGTGACATTTGTCGTGCTAATAGATATCTGTAGGATGTCTATAGAAGTTTTATGGATCTTTTTTTTTTACTTTTATAGATGTCTTATGGATATAAGAAGTGGCTGTGTGGGTACCTTTAATATTTCTTCCATAAATTTGATTTTAAACTATCTTTACAGGCCTTGCAGAGTTCCTAAAATTTTATGCTCTTTTTATTATACTGTCACCACTTTTTCAAACTGACAACTTTTATACATAATATTTCATCATTAAAACCAGTACTGCCAGATTAGAGATTTTGTCTCCATTTTGGGGATTTTTGGACTTCTGGGGGTAATTTATGAAACCAAACGTTTGTGGGGGATTTCGAGGGGAGTTTTGAAATCTTTGGGGAGAAATCAGGGGAATATATATATATATTTTTTTTTACTTATTTTAGTCTACTTGTTAAGTTTACAGAAGTGGCTGTGTGGGTACCTTTGATATTTCTTCCATAAATTTGATTTTAAACAATTTTTACAGGCCTTGCAGAGTTCCTAAAATTTTACGCTCTTTTTATTATACTGTCACCGCTTTTTCAAACTGACAACTTTCATACATAATATTTTATCATTAAAACCAGTACTGCCAGATTAGAGATTTTGTCCACATTTTGGGGGTTTTTGGACTTCTGGGGGTAATTTTGGAAACTAAACGTTTGTGGGGGTTTTCGAGGGGAGTTTTGAAATCTTTGGGGAGAAATCAGGGGAATATTTCTTTTTTTTTTTTTTTTTTTTTGACTTATTTTAGTTTATTGTTAAGTTTACAGATGTGGCTGTGTGGGTACCTTTGATATTTCTTCCATAAATTTGATTTTAAACGATCTTTACAGGCCTTGCAGAGTTCCTAAAACTTTACGCTCTTTTTATTATACTGTCACCACTTTTTCAAACTGACAACTTTTATACATAATATTTTATCATTAAAACCACTACTGCCAGATTAGAGATTTTGTCCCCATTTTGGGGATTTTTGGACTTCTAGGGGTAATTTTGGAACCAAACGTTTGTGGGGGTTTTCGAGGGGAGTTTTGAAATCTTTGAGGAGAAATCGGGGGAATATATATATATATATATTTTTTTTTTTAGACTTATTTTAGTCTATTTGTTAAGTTTACAGCATTGCCTGTTGCAAAAGATTTGTCCTTACGCGTAGGAGCTTTTAACAGCTTTCTTTAGCATGTAGAGGCTTTTAAACCTACTTCGTCTCCCCAGAACATCATCAGGATATCCTGAAGATAAAAGTACATCCTCAGCGCTTACTTTACACAAATTTAAAATTTTCCGATAACTAGTGTGTATATAAAAGTTACTTTTATGTATAGGGATTTTTTTTCAAAAATGAGCGTCATTTGAGGAAAAATCTGGGCTTAAATTTGTTAAATATTTAAAGAAAATTTTGTGAAAAATTCACTTTTTTAGTAAAAATTGAGTTGGGGATTTTTTTGGAAAAAACCTCTGATTTGGGGAAATTCGAAAGCCTGTTTGAGGAAATTGACTGTCGGCCATCTGGCAACACTGATTAAAACATTCAAGAAAGATGTCATTTTGAGGGTAGTTGTGGCAATATAATAAAATGAGGGTAAAATTGTACCAGCGCTGCGAGGCCTGACATTAATTTAAAGCACCGTCAGTATTTTTAAAAAGTTAATAATAAATGTATAAGCTTGAGTTTTTTTTTTTTTTTTTTCTAAAATATAACACTAACATCTAATTTTTCCTATATATTTTATAAATCGAACAATATGTAATAAAATAATAATTAAAAAAGAAAAAGAAAAACACTTAAGTTTTTTTTTTCTTTTCTTTTCTTTTTTTTTTTTTTTTCTTCGTGTAAATTAAAACGTGATATATTCAGAAAACAAAAATACCAATATAAAGATTAGTATCTTCTGAAAAAATATTTTTTGTAAAAATTAATAGGAAGTAAAAAAAACGTTAAACACTTTTTCAAACGTTAATTAAATAAATATTGTGAAATTAAGAAAAATCTCATTTCCAACTTTTAATGAAATGTCCAATGCTCGAAATTAAATCTTCAACACATTAATCTCTTTCACCAGTGACGAGATAAAGAATTTCTTTATCCGGAACAAATTCATTTAAGTGATTTAATTTGCACGCTTAAGGAAATTCTAAAAAAGAACTCTTTAAAGAATTCTATTTTACAAGACGAAAGAAAAATATAATACTTTTCTCTTTTTATTGCATTTACAAGATTCCCTTTTTAAAGACCGGTATTAGATAGTTCTCACAGTTACCATCTTATTTGTTTGTTGATGCATTTCACCGTTAAAATACCGGTTTTTTCTGTTAACATCCTGAACTGAACGAGTAACTGCCAAAGTTTTGTAGAAAGTAGGGCACACGCGTTTTCTCGCATCGCCACACGGAACGCATGCGCTGCGCAGGTGAAAGCTGGCCCGCGCTTTCTTTTCTGAGGTCACGTGGGCAAACAGGTAAAAATAAAATAAAATTAATGAATTCTATAACTCCGTGTTAACAAGCGGACGCCTGAACGCGTTGCTTGAAAACGCACACCATTCTCCACATTTGCATAAGAAAAGAAAAAAAAACCTATTTTTGAGATAAGAATAATAATATCTCCAAAGTATTAACGAAACGAAAACCTTGAAATAAATGGGATGAGGAGGGAATCCCGATTGTAAAAGAAGAAAAGTGTCATACGGCAGAAGTTACAGTTAGTTACACCCAGCCCGCAAGGGGAATTGAAAATAAATCACTAACGACAGTAGTTGGCATTGTACTTACTTCCTACTTCCACATAATAAATTACATATTTTTAATTTTATGACATATTTTTCTTTTGCAGTGTGGCTACTTTAAATTATGAATTAATTATAAAATATTCAGTTAGTGAATATTTTAATTTATTTTATGAATAATAAAAAAAATATGCTTACTTTCCTTTAATAACTTTGTAACATATTTTCTTTGTAAGGTTATATACTGTATCGAATTTTAAAGGAAAACAATAACTTAAAGCTTTTAATATGTTCGAAAATTTGCGAAGAAGGCAGCCTCATATTCCCGCATTGATTTCAATTGGTGTACTTTAGTATATTAGAACTTCATACAATGTAGCTACCTCACACAATTTTCTGAAATGTATATAAATTTCTAAATTAAACGGTATCAATACATAATGTTTTGATAAAAATGAAAATTTTTAACCTGTGGTCGGGGCCTGTGCCCTAGGCACGAATTTCCTAAGGGGTATAAAATACCGAAAATTTCTTCTGTTTAATAAATAGGCAAACAAGAAAAATACTGCAAAAATTTTTAATTGTGCCGTCATTTTTACTTCTAAAAATGAAACATACCGAATTCAGACTCGAAAAAGAACATCGTGTTTTAAACACCATATAGTGCAATAATCTCGCAACAATTGTTTCGTGTCGAAAGGGCACACGACCCTTCTTCAGGCGGACAAATTAGGCGCGAGTGCTGCAGTCAAAACGGCAACGCCAGTTCTGTGGTGCTTTTTTTATTAACCGTGTTTTAAAGTCCATGAATGCTATAAAAATATCTGAAAACAGATTGATTGTTTTCATCACCATTTTAAAACTGTCTAAAAATACTGCATAGGACAATCAATACCCTTAGAATAGAATCTGAAAATTAGAATTTTTTCGGTCGAATTCATTAAAACCAATATGTATCATGAAAAACGGCAGTTTTTCGAGTGACGCAAGCGGAAGGACAAACTGAACGCTGCGAACTCATATATACGGCTAGTTTGACATCAAAGAGATTTGTAAAAGCCGACACTTAATATCTCAGCAAATATGCCATATTTTGTTCTGATCTTTTCAAAATAGTCTTTTATCATTGGTCTTAATCTATCCTGAAAATTTTACATTTCTACATGCAGTATGTTTTGAGATCTGAATCTCAATTTAAAGCTAAAAAGGGAAAATGTGTGGTGTAAGGATGTAAGGATGTAATGGACTAAATTCATGAAAAAATATCTCTAAAACCGCACGAACGATTTTAATTTAATTAATACATGTTGTTAATGGGATCTTTCTGAATCTAGTAACGTTTTTGTTTTTTTCAGGAAAACTCTTGTTTTTTGTAAAAGTTGCTTTAAAAATAGAACTATATTACTCCGCCAAAATGCATGCTTTTATTCGGCAAAAATGTCGTAAATCGGTTCTTACTTTCAAGGCACGTTGGTTGGCTGACCAACGTGAATGCAGTCAATGAATTATTTGAACTTTCCTTTTTTTTAACGCAAAAATACTTTATTACATTTTTTATATATTTATTGTATATATACTAAGTCAAATTCACTTAAATATATTTTCTCTTCTGCTATGAAAAAGATAATTTTGATTTCAAAATTTCATATTTAGTCAAAAAAGTATTTAGATAACATTTTAAATAAGGAAGTATTTTGTAATTTTAGATATTCCATTTTATCATAATAATGATGAATTTACAATTTTTTAAAGCAAAAAATTTTAATCATTTATAAACATCGATTTTATAGTACCTCAGTGATTTGCGATTCCTATTCATGTATCCTTCCGCACAGTGAATGGAAAAAAAAAACAGCAAATGGAGTTTTGGCGCCATCTTTTGTTTTTAATTTAAATTAAAATATACACTTTTGCAAATATATATATATATATATATATATATATATATATATATATATATATATATATATATATATTTCTTTTTAAAAATTAAAAATCTCTTTTTAAAATACAGTTATAGTTTTTTCATATATTTACTTTTCAGACTTTAAAATGATACATATTTTAAATATTAGCATAATCAAACTAATTTTTTTATTATTATTTAAAGCTATAATGGCTAGGGAATGAAAGAGCGGATAAATACACTGTATATTTAAAAAAAAAAAAAAACATGAAAATATAATTAAAATTTATGAAAAATGTGTCAAATAGCAATTATTGAAGAACACATCAAAATAAATAAATAACATCTTTATTTGAAACCCATAATAATTCATTTAAAAAATATAATTCTTTCTTTTTTTTTTTTTTTTTTTTTTTTTTTTTCTTTTTTTTAATTAATTAATTTCTGCATGAAAAATTCCATTTCATAAATATATTTAAAACTACAATAAACAAAAAACCCTCCTTTAATTTTAAATAATTATTTCTACATGATTCTAAGCAATTAAAAGTTTTTTTTTTTTTTTTTTTTTTTAAGAAAAATAGCTTAAATATTGGAATGTATATGGTTTCATCATGAAGGTAATAATTTGGCCATCTAGTGGCGCCATCTCGTAGCTTATATTAAAACCATATACATTCCTATATTTAATTTATTTTTCTTAAAAAAAAAAAAAATTGTAGTTGTAAATATATTTATGAAATGGAATTTTTCATGCAGAAATTAATTAATTGAAAAAAAAAAAAGAAAGAAAGAGAGAATTATATTTTTAAATAAATTATTATGGGTTTCAAAGTAAAGATGTCATTTATTTATTTTGACGTGTCTTTCAATAATTGCTATTTGACACATTTTTCATGAATTTTAATCCTATTTTTTTTTTTTTTTTTTTTTTAAATATACACCGTATTTATTCCCTCTTTCATCCCCAAGCCATTGTTGCTTTAAATAATAATAAAAAAATTAGTTTGATTATATTAATATTTAAAATATGTATCATTTTAAAGTCTGAAAAGTAAATATATGAATAAACTGTAACTGTATTTCATAAAGAGATTTTTAATTTTTAAAAAGAAATATATATATATAACTTGTATTTTCCATAAAACTTAAGCTTAACTTGTATTTTACTTAACTTGTAATTACTTTAGCTTAACTTGTATTTTACTTAACTTGTATTAACTTTAGCTAACTTGTATTTTCCATAATTTTTTTCTCCAAATGATTTTATCTTACTTTTAAAATTATAGAAATGTAGAGCTTAATTTATATTTTGTCTATTTTTTTCCACCAAATATTTTTATGAAATAATTGTTACCTGCACTTTTGACGAAAATTTAAATTGTGAATATTGGAGCTTAGCCTCAAAAGGGAAAAGAAAATAAATAAATTTCCATTTTTAACATTAACTTGATTTTTTTAAAATTGTTTAATTTGCATTTGTAATTCTCTAAAAAGAAACTTGCAAAATGTAAATTACGTAATTCTAACTTAAATTTGAAATTTCCCACTTATTATTTTAAAGAGTTTGAAAATCCCACTCAATATTTTTTTCTAGTGCGAAGCTTCTCCATTTTGTTTCCAAGTGGCAGGCTACTTAAAAATTTGTCAGCATGATAACGTTTGAAATACTGAATTAATTCAAACTAAATCTGTAGTGTGGATTTATGTCAGAAATGTATTTGTTATGTTCATTTGCCAACTTAATCTACCTTCTTGTTTCCCCGTGCCAGTCCACTGAAAATTTCAAATTTACATTAGAAAGGTTCCATGAACCGATTTGCTTAAAACTCCATATATACAAGCCTTCATTAAGAAATCCACTAAGTCCATTAATAAATTGTACAATTGAAAAATTGTACAATTGCACAATTTTGAAAAAAAAAAAAAAAAAAAAATGGTGGCAACTTCATAATAAAAGATAAATCAGTTTACCCTTCCTAGGAGCCAGAAGGACTTGTTTTAATTTTTTGATGAATAACCCCTAAAAAGTAATGATATCAGTACAAAAATCCCTTAACGGGTTAAAAGTTTGTGACGCCGCTACTTTATGGCTATAAGAATTTGAAATATGAGTCTTAAAAATAATGATATCAAATTTTAAGTAACGCTTTGCAATTAGCTAAAATATACATAGATTTTCTTATTTGATCATTTACTTTCTACTTTTATTTATATTTATAATGCAAACGTAATATTTTTACCTTCAAGATCAGACAGATAAATAAAATGCACTCACTGATGCTTTTTCATTCACATTTCAAATTCAAAATAACAGTTTTAAAGGGAATGATATAAAAATTCCAGTGGCGCCTCGGTGTTATTTTAAAAGATTTGTTTTTAGATTCCATTAAAATTACTTTTGTTTTGTCTAATAAAGTATATTTACACATTGAAACAGTGCTTTTAATTTTCAAATATACTGTCAAATAATTATACTTTCACTAAGTTTGCATTATAAATTAAAATTATTTATTTCAATAAATTGATTTATCTTTTGCGTCACGCTATCCAAAACTGCAAGTAAAATCTGTGTAAATATTTTCTTTACGTCACACTACCTCTTTGCGCAAATTTTCACTCAGCTGGATACTATGATACTATGTTTTGGATAGCGTGATGCAAAAGATAAATCAATTTATTGAAATAAATAATTTTAATTTATAATGCAAACTCAGTGAAAGTATAATTATTTGACAGTATATTTGAAAATTAAAAGCACTGTTTCAATGTGTAAATATACTTTATTAGACAAAACAAAAGTAATTTTAATGGAATCTAAAAACAAATCTTTTAAAATAACACCGAGGCGCCACTGGAATTTTTATATCATTCCCTTTAAAACTGTTATTTTGAATTTGAAATGTGAATGAAAAAGTATCAGTGAGTGCATTTTATTTATCTGTCTGATCTTGAAGGTAAAAATATTACGTTTGCATTATAAATATAAATAAAAGTAGAAAGTAAATGATCAAATAAGAAAATCTATGTATATTTTAACTAATTGCAAAGCGTTACTTAAAATTTGATATCATTATTTTTAAGACTCACATTTCAAATTCTTATAGCCATAAAGTAGCGGCGTCACAAACTTTTAACCCGTTAAGGGTTTTTTGTACTGATTATATTTACAGGAACAAATAAAAAATGGTTCAAAGAGCAGAGTGCACACACCTCATAGAACAGATATTAATATCTGCCTTTATAGTAGGTACTGTCTGTTTCACCTGAAGAGAAAGATTGCTTATTAGTTTCTCTGGGAACTATTAATATAATAGTCATTTTGACTTAGATTATGAAATTTAAATATGATCTTGTTGTTTTAGTTCCCTATCAAACTATATATATGGGAAACTTCATGAAGATTTTCAATATTTGTTAATATTTGTAAAAATTTTCGACCTCGATTTTTTGACATTTTTACACGTTTTGAGGTGTGTTGAATCCAAAACCTCAAAATTAATGTGGTGTCCGTTTGTAGGGTGTCAGTTAGTTAGTGTGTTAGTTCGCAATCGTGTTAGTTTATTAGACACAAATTATCTAATGAATGATCGTAAAGAAGTTGGACTGATTTTAAATATTACATATGATACTAAGAACTTTATTTCTGTTTTACATTCTAATTTGAAACCTTCAATTGAAATTTACGATTTTCTTAGCATCGGAGGATAGCAAAAAATTTCGCATAAATAAATAATATGAGAATTACTTTCTCCGAAAAGGTATTTATTGGACCAGTTTTAAAATATTATTTATGATACTGACATGAACATCACTGACCATGAATTTTCTACCTTTAAAACTATTTCTAAAAAGAAATCTGTAATACATAATTTCAACGATTTAAAAAAAAATAATAATAATAATAATAATAATAACGAAAATAACAATAAAAACATTCTGATATGAAGTCTTTCTTGGAAAATGGAAAAGTTGGTAGCTATGCTTTTATTTGATTTGAGCTTGAAAATTGATAACTATATATATCTTCACTGAATTCAGAAATTTTCTGAGAATATTATAAATATACATATATATTTATTTATTCATATTAAAAAAAAAAATCAACTTTTTTCCCCCTTTCGTTGATTTTGGTAATTTTACCATCAAGAGGTGATATTTGTCATTAATTTCAAGGTCATGTTTAGATTGTACGCATTGATAGATAAGAGATTTATCCCATTTTGTCATTAATGGTGTTTTATATTGACCTGCACTTGCATATGAGTTATAAAATAGTTTTACTCCAGTTATATGATCCACTGAACATTCAACAAAACCATTTACTGAAATAACAATTAATTTTTCTATTCTAATTAAAATCCATATTTTTGACTTGACCATACCACATCTGATACATCTAAGCTTTCCATGATAAAACTAGTGGATCTGCAGATCAGGAGCCTTAATGTTCTATTTGCATCAGACGTCATTTTTATTTATTCCTTATTATATAATAGTATATATTCATTCAATCGACTTGTTACCATAATCAGATACATTCCTGAGGGGAGCGGCAGACCCCTCAAACCCCGCTGTATACCTATCTCTTTATACCTATAGCTGCTCTTTGTATACCTATCTGTATATCATATATATGTATTCTTAATAAACGACGGTCTTGTATTATTTCCCTGAAATCCATTAGTACCAAATTTCATAAGTACCAAATTTCATGCAAAAAAAAAAATTACATAGCATATCGAAAATATTTTGTGCAATCTTTAAACTAATTACCAATTCTATGCCCACAATTTTCAACAGGAAAACATGCTTATAAAATTCTAATAAAATTCCATTATATTTGATGGGGTGTAACCATGTTAAAATACACTTTTAAGAATTACCGACTATAGACCGTAATAGTACGAATTTTTTTTATGTATCCCGGAAAAGTAGCCACAGTCATTATAAACGCCAATAATAAGAATAAACCTAATTATTTGTAACTCATTAATTTTTCAAATTTATTTGATATCATTTGGATGATTACAGTACATACTGGAATTATTTTGTGTAGTCCCATAAATTATTTAGTCTATACATACCCTTTTTTAAGAGCAAACATGATTTTAAGCATATTTATAATGTATGTTAATTCTATTAAGTTCAATTCAGCATAAACGCATTAAATTGCGCGCTTAAATAAAAATCTGTCCATAGGCTCTATTGTTACAAAATTCTTTTGTGCGTCTCTGTAAATGAACCGTAAACATTGTATAAACCAGTAAAAACTATTCAGCTTATTTTGCGTTTAAAATTAATAATTTTTCCAAATTTAACATCGTTTGGATGACTACGTGACATTCTCAGAACACTTTTGTAAGGTCCTGTACATTAATTAGAAAGCTTAAGAGCACATATTTTCTTCAAACAACATAAGTTTAAGCATCTTACTCACGTACGCTAGTTTAATTTTCTTGATTGCAAAGTAACGATGTTAAAATGCGTTTAAACGAAATTCACCCCATACGACGTAATGTTAAGAATTTTGGCGTGTCCCTGTACACAGTTTATAAAAAATATACCAATACAAATTATACAGCTACTTATATGTAAAGCTGGAACGTGTGCGCCAATTTGCAAGTCAATCGAAAGATTTTTGCGGTCGCTATTGCGGTACATACAAATTCTTCCCATTCGTCGTAATGATAAGAAACACTTTGGCATGTCCCTGTACACGAACGACAAATGGAATACACACCTAACACTATACAGCTGTTTCTGTTGAGCTCATGAACATGTGTACCAAATTTCCAGTGAGTAGTCTGATTTTTGGGGGGACTATCGCGGTACATACAGATTCTTCCCATAGACCGTAATGATAAGAAAAACTTTGGCGTGTCCTTGTACACGAACTACAAATGGAATGCACACCCAAAACTTTGCAGCAAATTTCGTGGGGATCATGAACATGTGTACCAAATTTCAAGTCAACAGCGGGATTTTTGCGACCGCTATCGCGCGACAAACACACAGACAAACAGACGGAACCCAAAACCGTTTTGAGTCTCAACAGAGGGCCTCCACTGACGTTTCGGCAAATGTTCTCTCCAATTATTTTTTAAATAATAATTTGGTGTGTAATAATTGGGTTTAAGGCCGATTGACTACGTTAGTATCCAAGGCCTATAGGTGGAATACCCTCCGTGGGGCGTCTTTCTAATGGGTCCTAGCCCGTATTTATGCGAGTTTCCGAGAAAACCGCTGAACACTCCTAATGTCTTGGTCGCGATGAGCGCGGCCTAGGATCGAACCCGGTACTTCCCATCTACCAGCTTTGAGCAGAGAACCGTTCAGCCGCTGGTGGGCAAAGATAATAATTTATTTTTGAAAAAAAAAAAAAAGTCTTAAAATTTCATTTATTTTATTCTATTTTATTCTTTTTTTATTTTTTTATTTATTTATTTATTTTATTTCAATTTATTTATTTTTTAACTTTACCTTAAGCATTTTTCCTAAAAACATCAATTTCAAATATCAAATTTCTACTGTTTAAGCAAATAAGATTGCGCTACAAGTACATGAAAACAATAGATAATAATTTGCTCATTTTGTCGCACCCTCACTATAAATTTTGGCTAAGAAAGAAATTTTTTCTATTTGATATTTTACACTTAATTTGGTTAACAATAAGCTTGCCCACAGAAGATTCTAAATTTCTTCAACGGAAAACTTATGGTACATATTTTTTTAAGGTTTTTGTATGTAAGGAGAGTAATAGAAATATTTCTTAATTTCTAATTAATATTACCTAAGTTTAATTAATTTCTTTTTAAAAAAAGAAGGAGGGTAAAAAAGCTTGTTTGCATTAACTACCTCCCTTATTTACTGTCACAATCAACCAAAATGTTGTTTAAATAGTATTTTAGAATAAATGAAAATGGTATATTTTTAAAGCTTAGTTATAAAAGCTTAATTATTAAATTTCTACAATTATCCTATGGCAACACAGAATTATTTTTAATTCATATTCTAATTAGAGGTAGCTTTAATTTGATGTATCGCAAGTGATTATGCAATAAACTTGGAAATATATTCTCTATATCCACTTTCACATGCAGTGTCCCTCAAACTGCTTTGGAGGTACCTCCAAAGAACTTTCTGTCCTATGTTATTGACGCATGTTTTATTAATGTTGATATAAAAAAAAAATTGTCATGAAGTATTTGTATATATGTGGAAAATACGAATCTGTAAATTTTTATCGTAACCTATTTAATTATGTCCGTTATAGTTTGCAATATGTTTTGAATGCATTATCCGAAAATGATAAAATGAAACTAGCTAAATTGATCTCCCAACCAAGCATTACTTTAGTGAAATATATTAAAAACACTTTAAACACACGTAAATTTAAAATTTTATTTAAAAAAAGTTTAAAAATTTTTTTATCCAAAGCTTTTCGCTTTAAGAGTAAAGCATCATCAGGGATTTTTAATTATTCGTTTCCAATGAGCAATAATATTAAAAATAATTTAAATATGTTTTAAACATGTTTTCTTTTCACAGTCAACAGTTAAGTCTTACAGCACCATCTACTATCCAAGAACTTTACATTTCTGAAGCTATTAATATAATTAAATGCAAAAATGCAATAAATTCCAAAGATGCTGCATTTTTGCCAATAATTTGGCACAATATTATAAAATAATTAATAGTTTATTTCTGCTAATTCATAATAGTTTTTCTCCTATAAAAGCCTCGTGTGATTTTTCAATAGTTCCAGCTTCTCTTATTTTTCTTAGCTCCTTGATCCAACCTCTACCGGACTTCAAATTGCCTTTGCTGATATTCACGTCATTAAAAGACTTAACTGTTGACTGTGAAAAGAAAACATATTTAAAACTGCTCATTGGAAACGAATAATTAAAAATCCCTGATGATGCTTTACTCTTAAAGCGAAAAGCTTTGGATAAAAAAAAAATTTAACATCTTTTAAATAAAAATTTTAATTTACGTGTGTTTAAAGTGTTTTTAATATATTCAACAAATGACACGTTTTCAATTTAACTCTCTTTTTCTTAGAGATTATTTATATTACGTTAGTGGTTAGGAAATTTTGTTGTTATATAAATTTGCTTTAAAAATATATTGCTCTTATAAAGACCACTACTTTTTATGGTGGCATCGGAAACTTCACAAATAAAGTATTATAATTTTTTCGTTTTCTTACTTTGTTTTATTTTGGCAAGCTTGTGAATCACACTAACACTTTAATAAAAAATTATTTTAATTAATTAATTATTTATTTTATTATTATTGGACTAGTTGATAATTGTAGTAAAGATTCGAAGTTTCCAACTTTTGTCATCTTTTTTAAATAATAACTTAGTAATTTGTTGTACTCCAAAAAAAACATAAAAAAGTAATTCATCAATATACATTTTTTTTTAATTCCCTACTATAATATGCATAATAAAACTAGTATGTTGTGGCCACCACAAGACTTTCTTCTATATTTTTCTATACAAATTCATTCAGTACCACTATTAAAAAAAAAAAAAAAAAAAAAAAAAAAATTACGATTTTTTTTTTTTTTTTTTTTTTTTTTTTTTTTTGTTAAAAGTGAAAAAAAAATCAATAACTTTGTTAAAAATTGTCACATATTTACAGTTCAACCATTCTTTTTAAAGGTATTGACAAGAGCTTTCAAAAGATACCCATCTTGAAAATTTATCCCCCCCCCGGGGGGTACATCCCCTAGGGTGGGAAGCGATGCCCCCACATGCACAATTTTTTTTTCCTAATTAACTACTACTATTATCAATAATTCATATTAATTTTACAATCACAGGTTAAGAATAACTCTCATTATGTACATTTATACGAAATTTTGTCCTATACTGCCATGTTAAAAATTTAGAAAAAATACGATCACAGCGCCACCTGTTGAGCGATTGATTCCCAAATCTAATCAGCACCAGTTTATGTCAGGGGCCAACTAAATACCAAGTTTGGTTAAATTTCGTATAAAAAAAAATAATAATAAATAAAATAAATAAATAAATTACGATTTTTTTTTTTTTTTTTTTTTTTTTTTTTTTTTTGTTAAAAGTAAAAAAAGTCGATAACTTTGTTTTAAATTATCACAGATTTATAGTTCAACCATTCGTTTTAAAGGTATTGATGAGACCTTTCGAAAGATACCCATCTTGAAAATTTACTCCCCTCGAGGGGGGACTTCCCCCAAGGCGGGGTGGCGAGACTCCTACACACACAAAATTTTTTTCCCAGTTGAATATCTCTATTATAAATAATTCTTGTAAATTTCATCATGATTAATAAAAAATAATTATTTTTATGCACATTTATACAAAATTTTGTCCTATATCACCATGTTAAAAATTTAGAAAAAGCGGGATGGCAACGCAACCTGTAAAACAATGTTTACCAAAAGTTGATAGGCACTAATTTATGTCAAGGTGCAACTACATACCAATTTGTATGAAATTCTGTGCAGTAGTTCCTGAGATACAGTTGCCACAAAATTTTGTCACACACACAGACAGACTGACAGACAGACAGACAGACATTTTCTAAAAATGGTCAAATCGTGTTCTACAGTTCTCAAAACGTGTAAATCCATCAAAAACCTGAGGTCGAAAATTTTTACGAATCCAATACTTTCTTCTATTGAATATAGAAGAAAGTAAAAATTTTGTTACATATAAAATACACCTCCAGTATCATTCTTATAAAATTTCTAGAATAAAAATAGAAAATTAATTAGTGTGGTGTCAAATTTGGAGCTCTGATAATAATGCTATCTCTAAATTTAAATACTAAATTAAAAAAAATTTATTATACAAAAATTTCATTAAAAAAAAAAAAATTAAAAAAAAAAAAAAAAAATTAAATTAATGCACGGTATTTCCTGAGTTCATCTGAAAAAAAAAAAGATACAATGAGCAGAAAAGATATAAAAAAATTTAATATTAACCAGAGACACTGTTCTCTGTCAGTTCTGAAATGAGAAAATCCTTTGTAAATACTGTCAAGATCACTTTCAAAGGTAATTTACTACATTCCCAAACCGTGTCAATATTTTCACTGGTAGCTATACAATGCAAAGTATCGTACTTCTTAAAAACGTATATATACTCCCGGGGCAGTTAAGGGGTTAAGTAAGTTCTCTGCCATGAATTTGAATAAAGAAATTTCACACCATGTATCTATATCATAGGATTTCCAAATTATAAGGCAGACCCTCTTTCTTTTTACCTCTCCCCCCCCCCCCCTCACCACCAATCTATTTCATCTATTTTAAGGGATTGGGCAAGTCTTTAATGGCGTGGTGAACATAAATTTAAATATAGAATTCTCATATCAAATATAAAATTTATTGCTCAATCGTTTTCATAATTGCACAGTATATCCCACTTTTTAACCCCATTAAACCATCCTTTAACCAGCGCTGAACAACTTTTCATCAGTACAGTGATTAAAAAAGGGATTTTTCTTTAAAAATCTTTGAGTTTTTCATACCAGGTAGGAAATTTAAATTCTTCAAAATATTTATTTTTTATAATAAAATTAAACCGTACTGATGACCACGCTGTAAAATAATCTGGTGTGCATGGAAATAACCACACGACTTCCATTACCCACTGTCATACGTATTATTTACTTTTTTTTTTTTTTTTTTTTTTTGTGATTATATGATCAGATGACATAAAATGGACCTAACGAAGTAGAAACTTAAAATTTTCCCGGTATGATAAACTTAATACATGCGTAAAGACATATAAAACAAAGTTTACTTAGCAAGTTAAAAAATAAGAAAAAAATGGTAGAGTTTGAAACACCGATTTCCGAGATCTAAAATTAACCTACCTAAGCAGGATGATTGTTAATTTTCCTGTAATAACCACGTAATACATGAGAAAGTATATTGATTTATGTAACAATGTTCAAGAAAATCGTTAGAGCCGTTCGTGAAATACCAACTTTTACCAAAACTTGTCATACTCAATTATTGACCGGAAAATAATAATTACACACGGAAGGATATCTAAAAGGGGATTAACATGACGAGTTTGAAAAAAATTCGTGCAGCCGTTTTTAAAGGAACGCACTTCCGAGACTTGAATTTGAACTATTGATACAGAACGCCTATCAATTTTCCTGAACTAACCAACTATATCATTCGAAAGGACATCTAATAGAGTGTTTATATAGCAACTTTGAAAGAAAATCGTTAGAGCTGTTTTTGAGATATGGACTTAGGTACCAATTCGGAAGTTTCGTAGTTCTATCTTTATTAGTTTCAGAGATATGGTAGCCAGAAGATTCATACATATTACACATACACACTAACCAATTGCCGAAAACTTTTTTTTTGTAATTTTTTGACTCAGGAGGCCTTAAACGTGTAAATCAGGTGAAAACTGGATATCGAATTTTTGGACCGAATACAATACTTCCATTACCTACGGGTAGTAGAGTAATGGAAGTAAAATTAGCGGTAGTTTTTACAGAAGAATGTGGTGGCAACCATTTTACGGCGGAAACATCTGTAAAGAGACTCGTTTATACATGTTTCTGTTGTAAATTAGTTCTTTTTAACAGCAGAATAGGCTGGCACCCTTTTTTTTTTCCAGCACATTCTGCTTTAAAAACAATCGTTATTTTTTACAGTACAGTAACACAATATTTATATTTCCGAAAATACAGCATAAAATATAAACGAATATAACCTCAAATTCTTCATTTCCGCAACAAAATAAAAAATAAAGCGCAAAACACATTTTACTTTTAATTGGAATTGTTGAAATAACTATCTCTTCTTCTGATGATGATGAATGACTATAAAACAAAAAATACTATTTTCTACACTTACGCACCAAATATTACATTCAAATTCCGTAAATAATACATAATGAAATCTGAAACGTAAACAGCGGTATGCTGATATATGACTGTTGAAGTTAAACGCTTAAACAGATCCCATACATTATACTGAATACAATAATAATTTATTTTCTGCCACACACCATTATCTGTTACAACTGTAGGCATAAGTTCAACAAATGCTATCAAGATGAAAATTTATGCAAATTCATAAAAAAAGGCTCACCCATCTCCTACTTTTCCGACAGTTTCATTTCATGTTAGGTCATGATGATCGAAGGTAGAATTTAACATTTTTCTATTTCATTTTTATGAACACGCGTGCTTTGTTCCGTCTTATTAAGTCATACGGTTCATCTGAATGTGAAAGAAGCATTGCGTCACAACACTTCAATTAGTTTTAATGTAAATAGTTTTTGTAACGCGAAAGTTGTCACTAAGAGATGTTTTTTCCTTTGTTTAGCTAGGGTAATCGTATTAAGTAAAGAATACATTACTTAAAGACATCATTAACCTTTGACTGATATGTAGCAAGAGATCTGGAATGATTTTGATTGGGTTTTTTTGCATATTGTTGGTGATAGTGTTTTTTCTACGTTGTTAAAAAAGAAAAAGAAAAAAAAAATAAGATTAAATATATGCAATGACTTTAAATGCTTTCTATACAAATATTAATTATTGCAAAAAGACGATTAAGATAGAAAGTAATAATTATAATCAATTAAAAGTTCGTGTTCTGACCAATGTGTATGTACATTATTTTTCAGACCTGCGTCATAATAGCTCTGTGGCCGTGACCAAAATGAGACGGCTTTGTAAAAACTCGTACAGATAAAAATGACTTTCTTTTTTGTCACATGATGTAATAAAAGAATCTCATGTCTGAGTGTTGTGATGATATTTATTTAAATATTTTCTGTTAAAGTTTTTCTGGCGAAACAATATATTTGTTTTAAAAAATTCTAACTTCGCCTAATCTTTAAATGCTATATATGGAGCTGATATGTAACATTACTAAGTAAGTCACCCACCACAATGAAAAATTAGCTACATATTCCACAGTGACTTCATATTAGAGTCACCAAATGATAGTCTCTTATGATTCACTGTAGTAACAATTTAGGAAATAATAAATTTTTTCTCAAGACTATAATGTAGTGACTTTGTGACATCGTGAGTTTACTTTAATTTCTACATTCCAGTTGTTAACACAATAATTTTTCACAGTGTGTTAAGAGAAAATGTTTGTTTCCATAGTATTAATCTTGTAATTGCGTAGTCTTATAAGGAGCACGTAATTTTTTCATTACAAAGTGCGACTGAAAACACGTTATTCGGGCTCTCTCTTGCTCAAGAAATTATTCGGATTTTTAATTTTTGCTTTTTCCTGAATAACAATAATAATAACATTTTTATTGTTTTATCTCTTTTATTTTTATACAACATTTCACTACGACGAAAAAATATCAGTTGGAATGTCGTGACTATAAAATTTTCTCCTGTTCCAATAATATGTATTTAAGTAGTCCTACGAAAAACTTGTCAATTTTCTTGTACGAGAAAGTAATTCGTAAAGAAACAGGCAGGCTCTAGTCTATGAATGCTCTTTATTCATCGCATTTTCTCGAAGCAGTACAACAAAACTTTGATTACAGCGAATATTATCGAAACAGTCCAGTCGTACTGTTATTTAATCGAGTATTCCAGTGGCAGTCAAATAAAGCTGTCATTCGTAAAACTGCAAAAATCATTATTCGACGAATGTTCTGTAGCAATCCCCCCCCCCCCCAAAAAAAAAAAAAAAAAAAAAAAAAAAAAAATTAATTTAAAAAAAAAAAAAAAAAAGCATTCCACAGGAGTAAAGCAAATTACATCAAATATTCCTGAGCAGAAATCTTCGCTAGCTCAGGAACATTGTTCAGTCGCTTAGAGCATAATCTCCAAAGTGCAATCGCTTAGAATAAGTCTCTCAATAACTCTGAATCGCAGTGACTATACAATCGCTCGTAAACCTCAACTCACTACTCTTTATGCTTTTTGGCGATGTGATTTGGCGGTATTTCAATCACTAAGCCTATGGCAAGTCCTGGAACTCAGCCGCTGTGCATAGTACCGCTTCCCAACTTCGGGAACCCTAAACTACTATTTTTTGCCCAATTTGGTCGCCAACAATGTAAAAAATATTCCTGTTATATTACAGAAAATTTCTTGCAGCAAAAGTTGCCAGAAGGTATCAGTATGCTACGAGAAAAAAAGTGTAGACAGAAATTTTCTGTAACCGAACAATACAAAAAATATTCCTAGACACAGATTTTTTCTGTAAACGAACAATACAGAAAATATTCCCTGAAACACATTTTTTTTGTAGTGCACATTGTGGAAAAAAAAAAACTCGCATTAAGTAAATTTTCTCCATTTGACCAGACAGGAACAACCTAGAACCCTCCGAATAGTAGGTGGCTTTACTTCGAAGCCACGGAGTTACATATCACGCTTTTCATAGCACTTCACAATCCGACTTATCACATAAAGAAACAAGAAAGAAAAATCATGCAGTACGCATTGATTAGTAACACTTTCCAACTGTACGTAATTGTTGTATCGAATAACTTTTATTATTCTTTGCCTACGTTATCACACAACAGACAGAAGGACTGAAAAATATACAGATAGACTAATTGATTTTAAAATTGCTCTTAGGCATTTTGGAAAGGGTTAAAAAGGCTTAACGCTAAAAAAAAAAAAAAAAAAAAAAAAAAAAAAATGCAGCCATTAGATCATAGGTTCCCAACGTGGGCGATAACGCCCCCTTGTGGGCATTTAAGGCTTTCAGGGGGTAGTAAAAGATCCAGAGAAAATTAGGGGGCGTTGATATGGCACGGAGGGGCGTTGGAAAATTAATCAAATATAGTCTAAAAAAGACTAGATCATCTCAGTTAGAAGAAGAGCTAATAGAACTGACGACAAATGAGGAATTAAAAATTAAATTCAAGAATAGCTACCAAAAATTTTGGCTGCAGAAGTCGATTTCGCAACTTTATTCAGGATTATGGTCGATTGTTCAACGATTTCTGATAGTATTCCCATCTTCATATTTAGCAGAACGTGGATTTAGTGCTGTAGCAACATTGGTAACGAAAAAGAGAAATCGGCTCCATGTTACTGAACGCGGCGACTTACGATTGTTTTTAAGTAAAATCGAGCCTGATATTAACAAGTTCAGTCGGTAACAAAAGTGTCCGAACACTAGCAAAAATTCCTATGTAAAAAAAGTACACTTCATACAGTTTTATTAAATAAATCCTTGTCAAATCCTATTCTTAATCAGTGTAAGAACAGGATTCGGTAAGGATTTATTTAACAAAACCGTATGAAGTGTATTTTTTTTACATAGGAATTTTTGCTAGTGTTCGGACACTTTTGTTACCGACTGTTCCTTAAAATGCATCAAATTCAGCCTTCTCATTACTTAAGTTAGAAATTCGATGGCTTTAAATTTTAATAAAAATATTTTTTTAATATAATTAAGTATGCATTTTGATTGTTCTCTGAAACTGTCAATTTATTTATTTAGAAAGCAATAGTTTATTATGGATTACTTCGTATCATCAAAACACCTGCCTGCCCTTATAACTGGCAAGCTAAAACTTTTATCCCTCTTTTTTAAATAAAGAAGAAATTCAGTAGCGTTTCAATTCCAACAACATTCTATCTATTAGTAAATTTTTTTATTTAATTCTTGTTTTCACCATGCATTATATACGCTCTTATTTCTCTGGAGTGGGAGGGGGGGGCGGTACTGAAATATTCACTAGAAAAGGGGGCACCAGTTCAAAAAAGGTTGGGAACCTATGCATTAGATTATGATTACAGCTTTTGATCTCTCTGAATATTTTAGTGTAGCCCTGTAAATCTGAAAGTTAATCATATCATATTCTATACAAAAGATTATTTTAGAGTATTAACAATAAATTTCAATATTTTTATGATTTTTACAGTAGAAAGACTTTTAAATATAATTTTCAAAAAATTCTGTCCTAAAACGTAATGCATTGGCATTTTTTTTTTTTTTTTTTTTTTTTGTCCCTGTAAACAAACTAGTTGTACAGGACCTATTAATGTCATTCTAAATGGAGAAAATTCTATAGGGATAATGTTTATAAAAACAACACTCATAGAACACAATGCTTTTGAATGCTTTTGGGTGTCCCTGTACACAAACCAGAAGAGATATTCACTCCATTTTCAATATGGAACATCCGATAGTGAACTTCAATAAAATATATCAGTTTCGAGAAATTCCGTAGATAATTAATGGAGTTGGAGCGCGGGCTTACAGACAGACAGACAGATGGACAGATACACAAACTGAAATCATATTCACACTTAAAAATGTTAGAAAGTGTTAAAAACATTCAATGTAAACGAAAGTAATATTTTAGCAATTTTTTATTAATAGCTCTTAATATAAATGGATATTATTATGTCACCCTGTAAATCTAATGCTAATTATGTTATATTCTATGCAAAGCATTTTTTTGTGCAGATAAATAACATAATTCAATTTCCTAAAGCTTCGTGTAAAGTAATTAAAATTTGATTTATAGAAATATCTCTCATAGAACGCAATGCTTTGGAATACTTTTGAGTGTCCCTGTATATAAATCGGTGGTGATATTTCCTCCATTTTATACAGGAAACATCCAGTAGGGAATTGGAATAATATATTTCAATTTCATTAAGATATGTCTACAGTAAAGGTATGAAAATATGGTTTATAGAAATAGCTCTCATAGAACACAATGCTTTGAAATACTTTCGGGTGTTCCTGTACACAAACCAGTAGAGGTATAAATTCCATTTTCAATAGGGAACATCCGATAGTGAACTTGAATAACATATATCAGTTTTAAGAAATTCTATAAATATTTACGGGAGTTAGAGATCAGACAGACAGACAGGCAGACGGACGGACGGACGGACAGGCAAATACAGAAAACTGAAATCATATTCACACTTAAAAAATGCTAGAAAGTGTTAAAAACGCTTAACGTAAACGAAAGTACAATTCTAGCAATTTTTTATTAATACCTCTTAATATAACTGGATATTTTTGTGCCACCCTGTAAATCTAATGCTAATAATGCTACATTCTATGCAAAGAATTCTTTTGTGCGTGTAAATAACATATTTCAATTTCTTGAAACTTCGTGGATAGTAAAGTTATTAAAGTTTGATTTATATAAATATCTCTCCTAGAACGCAATGCTTTGGAATACTTTTGAGTGTCTCTGTACATGAACCGATGGTGGTATTTCCTCCATTTCCTCCTAGACTCCATCTTCAATAGGGAACGTCCGATAGTGAACTTGAATAACATATTTCAATTTCATTAAGATATGTCTAGAGTAAAGGTATGAAAATATGATTTATAGAAATACCTCTCATAGAACACAATGCTTTGAAATACTTTCGGGTGTCCCTGTACACAAACCAGTAGAGGTATAAACTTCATTTTCAATAGGGACCGTCCGATAGTGAACTTGAGTAACATATATCAGTTTCAAGAAATTCCATAAATATTTACGGGAGTTAGAGCGCGGACAGACAGACAGACAGACAGACAAACCGAAGTCATAAACACTTTTCAACCTTGTTGGAAAGTGTTAAAAATGAACACGAAACAGAATAAAATTGTACCCAACACTGTAAAAAATATGTCCTATTTGCTACCAGAAATTCTCTGTAATTTGAGAAAATGCGTTCTGACAACGTAGTTTTTTCGTAAATTACGCGTATTTTCTCAAATTACAGAGAATTTCTGGCAGCAAATATGGCATATTTTTTACAGTGAACGGATAAAATCTGTTGTGATCAAACCATTTAATTATTAGGAAATTACGACTGAACATTTAATTTAAAATATAAAAAATTAAAAAATTAATTTTATTTATTTAAAATTTAGTAAATTCTGTTTATTTCTTATAACTAATGTTTAGTATGTTTTAGTTAAAGACATAATCTTTATAAATGTGTTTTACATTTCAAATTGTGTTGTTTAAAGTTCAAGCACAAAAATAAGACTTTCAGTGTTGAATCACTCACTGTCTTACACTATACCTGTAAACACTGTAACAGGTTTTATTTGGTAGGTGAATTTTTTTTCTATTTTGTATTTGGTAAACTTGATATCAAAAATGCTAGGTAAATGCTTGATACGTGAGTCTGTGGCTTCGAGGTAAGGTGTTTGCTTACGATGCTGAGGGCTTTAGTTTGATCCTGTCTGGCCAAAATGGGGAAAAAATTATTTAATGTGAGAATTTATTTATATATAAAATCAACGGACATTACGGAAAAAATTTGTTTCTACGAATATTTTTTGTTCGGTTACAGACAATTTCTGTCTACATTTTTTTCTCGTAGCATACGAATATTTTCTGACAACTTTTGCTGCCAGAAATCTTCTGTAATATAACAAGATTTTTTTTTTTTTTTTTTTTTTTTTTTTACAGTGAAGTCGACAAATTAGTTACGAAATCGTCAATGCTCACCATACTGAAAGTGAAAGAACTGACTGACTCTTTTTCTTCACTTTGCCTGTAAAACTACTTTCACTGCAACAGAACAATTAATGAAGTGAAAAGACTTAATCCGTTAAAACAATAGCAAATCGTATTATTTTAGGTGCCAAGCGTATTGGATATAAATCTGTTCTAATTTTGATTTGTTAAAATTTACCACCAAAAACATAATTTAATAAAAGCCTATTCTACGCTCTCAAAAAGAAAAATTAAATCAGCACAGTTTTATAAAATGACTCTATTATGTATTGAACGTTACATGATTTCGTTTCATAAGGAATGAAATATAGTTATCATGCGAATTGAGAAAAAAAAATAGCACAGATGCGCCATCTGTTAAACGATATTTACTTTTATATAAACAGCATATTTCTGCTTAGAAAGCGTTATACCTATCATGCTTCATTAAATTCCATTCTTTATTGATTAAGATATAAAGATCAATAGCTTGGTTTCTTGGCATCAGCATATGTCAAGAAATGTATATCAAAACTTATTAGGTTGCAATTTACATCTAATTGAAACATAATACGGAATTTTATGATATCATGCGCATATTAATTCTGTGAGTAAATTATCAACAATCTTACAGTAAAATCTATGACCACGATTTTAAATTCTAATATCCTAATCTTATTCAGTACATCTTAAAACATATAAATCCGCCAAAAAATAAAATAAAATAAAATAAATAAGTAATATTAAAAAGGAAAGAAAAAAAAATACGAATTTGTGTTTTTTTTTTTTTTTTTTTTTTTACTTTCTCTTACCCACAGGGTCGAAAAAGTATTGTTTTAGGGTCAAATTTTCGAACGTCAGTTTTTGTTATATTTACATGTTCTGAGGTCCCCTGAATACGAAAATCATGTTTTTAGCGAATGGTCTGTGTGTCTGTGTGAGTGTTATCAGCATACCTCAAAAACAAATAGTAGCAGAAATTCCAAACTAGGTATGCTAAATGTGTATCATATAGGGATGCTACACTAAGCTTTTCGTTGAGATGAAGCAAATGGTTCATGTACAGGAACACTCATACATTACGTCTATGAGGAGAATTGCAGGTAAGTAGAGTTTAGCATCAATAGACTGCACTAAACAAAATGAAACGAATATATATTTTTTGTAACAAAGATAGTCAACTGGAAAAAAAAATTGTGTATGTAGGAGCCTCGACTCCCCCCGGGGGGAAAGTCCCCCCCTCGAGGGGAGTAAATTTTCATGATGGGTATCTTTCAAAAGAGCTCGCCAATACCTTTAAAACGAATGGTTGAACCATCGATCTGCGATAATTTAAAATAAAGTTATCAATTTTTTTTATTTTTAACCCTCCCCTCCCCCCCCCCCCCAATTTTTTTTTTTTTTTTTTTTTTTTTTTATGTAGTACTGAGAATAAAATAGACTTTTTTTAAATTTTGAGTGTTATACTACTTCTCTTATATGGAAATCGTATGCATTATCATGGAAGTAATTTCTTTAAATAATAATTTTAATAAAGTACTTTAACTGGGTGAATTTGTATCGGAAAATATAGAAGAAAGTCATGTGGTGGCCACAACACACTAGTTATTTGTTGTTAGTGAATGTGCTTTACTAATAATATTTTACCATTTCCAAGAAAGCTGTTAGGGAATTGAAATTAATTCCTCATAGAGATATGGTAAATAATGTATGTTTTAAGCGAAATATTCATGGCTTGTTTTTTGTATATTTACACGTTTGGAGGCTTCCTGATTACCGTAGTCAAGTTTTTTAACGTTTGATCTTTATCTGTGTCTCTTAGAGTGACTTAAAAACGAATAATTTTAGGAAATCCAAATGTTGTATTTTGAAGCTAATATAAGTTTGTTGCTAGAAAAGTTTGATCAAGATTGATAAGTTTCAATGAATGTTGCGTGTGATAATTGTCTGTATAATTTTAAGTAAACTTTCAATTTTAATAACAGAATTAAATTCTATATAAATGTAGGTGGATAAATGAAACGGGGGGTTGAGGGGTCGGTAGCTCCCCTCACACAGAACTAATTATCATATAAAACTCTTCCGAAGCCTAATTTGAATTGTTTAACATAGGTTTACATAACTGCACTCGTTATCTTACCTCTTAATCTCCAACCTGTACTTATAATATTAAATTTCAGGGTAAGAGAAATTCGTGTGAGTGACACACCACATTATTTTTATTACTATTATTATTATTTATTTATTGGCTTATTTATTTAAAATGTGTCAAGAAATTCAAGGTTGTGTCAAAATTAACGCTACTTATAATATGACATTTTATATATATATATATATATATATATATAAACATTTTTAAATCTAAATATATTATTTTAAAATATAAATAAGCTATCAGTATTTAATTAATATTTTGGGGAATTTCTTAGTACATATTAAAAATTATTCGTTTGAATTTTGATATGCATATATGGATATTATTTATTACATTTCGCGAGATTTTAATTTCGTTTCGTAATATGATATAACTATAAAAATTAAGTTATCACTATTCAAAACTTCCTTAACTGCAGAATCCAAGGCAAAATAGCATTAAGAAAATATTATAATCTGTATTTCATTATTGTTTAAGAATTCCATTATTTCTTTCTTTATTTTTGAAATAATTTGTTACATTATAATCATATATTGTAAACGACTTTATAAGATAATATATTTTTTAAAAGTTATAATATTTTGCTTTGTTGCATTGCGTTATTAATACAGCAGTTATATAAATGCTTCATTTTTTTTTTTCGGACCAATACTTTCAGAAAAAAATTTCAAGTCATATTATCTCTTAGAATATCTTAATATTCACGAAGGAAAAATAAAATAAATTAAAAGCAATATTTTAAAATATTAACATTTATTCAACTGTCAGCTTTCATTTTTTGTTAGGTCATTATGAATGAAGGTAGAACGTGTATTATTTAGAACACGCATGTTTTGTTCTGCCTTATTAATTGTATGATTTATTAAAATGTGAAAGAAATAGTGTACCAGAAATGCTCAATTAATTACAAATCAAATTACTCTTAAAGCGTCAAATGCCACTTTGTTTCAGAAATACTCATTAAAGAATGGGTATTTCTAAATATTCCCCATTTGATTGAGCTTTAACAACTGCTCTAAAAAGTTTTTAATGATTCTTAAGTTATTGGTCATACGTTGTGTTTAATTATGCAGATCTAAAATTTTGATTTGATAATTTTGGATGATCTTTATGTTTTTCGGTGTGTTGAAACAGAAATATTCCAGCTTTTCTCTGTCACGTACAATCAATACTGTTACGAATTTGTAAATACAAGTAGTTATTTTTACGTAAATTCATTCAAAGAGGCTTAGTCAGCTTATAAAATGTTAATTTTTAGCATTTCTAGCTTGTTTTTGCGTTAAAATAGCTTATCTTCCCCTAAAAATCCGTTAAAATTCTTCATTAAGACAGGTAATGGCTTTGGCGCCAAATTTGGAAGACTTTTTTTTTGTCCTTGGCGACCTTGGAGTGAAAATATTTATTATCGATATATCAAATATCTAAGCTGTAACTTGATTGGCTGGGAAGTTTCTGGAATTTTCTCCATTTTCTATGCTGGTATTTAAGGAATCGAACCGCGCCAAATGAACTTTAATAAATTTGATGCTGCCAACTGTTATTTAAGCTGTGTTTACTAGTGAAACTGGAGTTGATACTTAGTTTATAGACCTGTAATCTTCTCTAATTTTCTGTAAATAAACTTTTACCCTCTGCCAGATTCGAATTTCATTCTCGAACAACTCACGAACCCCGGATACGCAGCAATACAGAGTGTGAATTTACCGACACAGTTTTCCCCGTGACTCTTTCCCCAATTTAATTACATAGTAATTTTTATAATATGTTTCCATGATTAATGTTATTTAATCATGGAAACATACTAGAAACTACCAAAAATGGAGAAATTGTGTCCGTAGACATCCTGGATTGAGAAACCATTATCCGTGATAGAGAAAACTGGCTTCATTTTCGGTTTCAGCACACCAAAAAATCATATGTATCAGCTAAAATTATAAAATCAAATTTCACCAATATTATTTTTATAGACTTGTATTATCAAAGATTAAATATAATGTACACGATAGGGATAATTTAAAAGGGGAAAAACATCAGAAATATTAAAAAATAAATGTCGAGAATAAAGAAAATCTTTTATCTTAAAAACCATTCCCTTCCTAAATTCCGGGTGCCCCAAAAGCCTGTAGATATTTTGAAAATTCATAAAAAAAAAAAAAAAAAAAAAAAAATTGGTAGAATTGTATGCGGTTTGCGAAAAAAAAATATTCTTGTGAAGGGGGATTTTTTTTAAATAAATAAATAATAGTTAAATTTTTCGTCGATAGAGGGAGCAAATCCCATATTTTTTGAAAAATTATCTGCATTTGCATGCGGATGTTTACAGGGATATAAATCCTATTCTATGTATCCGTCATCACCACAAATAACAGTTTGCGAACGAGTTACAACACCGCTAACTACAGTTTCATTCGGCGGTTCATACCTGAGGGATAACATCTTCACAAATAGCGCTTTATCAACCAAGTCAGAATTGCAATTAAAACTTATGTATGCACAAGTAGGAGGTAAAATAAGGAATAATATGTGAGACTCGTAAAACCATGCAATTTATAGACCTATGATTTTCATATTTCTCGTTACGCATCCATGCAGCGCCCTTTACCGACGAAACATTTAACTATTTTATTTATCTTTAATTAAAAAAAAAAAAAAACTTTTTTGTAAACTGTGTTCTATTCTACGAATTCGTTCAACTTTTTTCGTTCAAGAATTTTTAAAATGTCTACAGACTTATGGGACACCTGGTAGGGGAGAGTGGGGATGAATGGGAGATTTTTCATGTTTTTATTGTTAACGTCGGCCATATGTAATTCAGAATCTTGCAACATTGCTCATAAGTACACTTCAGTAATCAGACACAAATAGACATACTAACTTTAATAAAAAGTTATTATTTTTAATTAATAATAACTTTTTTTAACATGCATGTGTATTGTCACCCCACCATTAGTGTCTCCCCACCAATGGGGATGAATGGGACATTATTGGGGATGAATGAGACAGGACAGGAATTAACAAAGAAATAAGAACACAAAATAGAAAGTAAATAAATTTTTTAAAGTTAAATTGGTTTATGGGATTTTATTACACACTATAAATTCACTGAAATTAACATAAACTGATTTATTGACTCAAATTAACATCAAAAGACGAAAGTCCTTTGGTTAATGCAGTTTCTAGTGCTGTAGACTTTGTTAATGTTATCTAATAAGACCTAATCTAAAAATAAATAAATAAATAAGACACTAGAAAGAGATAAATCATTGTAAGAGTACAAATTATCCAGATAAATTTTTGTTTCCGACTAATCGGTAAAATCAACATTCTGTTCTGTATTTCATTACACTGAGAAAAAAAATATGAATAAATGGCCATTTCCTAAATCCCTTAACTAGAAATATAGATTTCCGAGCTATGCGCGTAAGGCACGCCAATAAACTGATAAACTGAATAGACGAAATTATCGAGAATTTCTAGTGTACACATTTCTAGATGATGAAACAATATTCTGAATACTTTAAATATTCTGAATCATTTGTATTGCGAGAAATTCTCGCTTGATTTTCAAGAATAAGGTAATAAACCAAGATTATAGTTGCTGAAACCCGCTTCTTGTAGTCTCATTTATTTGCAGAGATTTTTAATAACTTTTCCCTCTAGAATTCTAATAGGGGCTTTTAGAACTCGCTTTCCAAGGGGACTACAATTTATAAGGATTACATGGAACTATTTTTTCTAGAGCCACAACTTAGATTCTAGATGTCAGCTATAGAATTTTTTCTCAGTACAATAATCACCAGAATTTTTTTAATTAGCTTGATTGAAATTGTGATTTTAATCAAATTATTATTAGTTTATTTATTTCAATTATTGATTTAATTTCCATTAAATATTCTAACTTATAATTTTTTAAATCATAGTCATTATAAACAAAAATCAGAACAATTAATTTCAATTTTTTTTTTCCTTAAGTCCACAAAATTAAGAATCCTTATAATCAATATGGCTAATTTACGTTGTAATATAATTCTTGTGTAAAATTTTAAATTAGTACATAGAGGGGAATGTCACTTTCATCCCATTTAAACTGTCCCATTCATCCCAACCATCACATGATCATATAAAACAGGAAATGGGCTGAATGAACAATTGTCAATATTCTTCTTGAATATCATGAACACAATAAAAGATTATGCCTTTTCACTATATAAGAGTTATATTAACTTTAAGCAAATAGTTAATGTCTTAACTACTACCTAACTGAATAAGTAAAAACTTACTTTGGCATCTAAAACTAGTTGGCATAGGTGGATTCTGCTCAGTTCCCCATCATATTTATGTTCTCATAAACTTCTAGTGGGAGACATATTATAATCATGTCAAAAGAAATTAATTTGACCAAAGCTTGATACAGTAGAACAATGAAATCCCCGCCTAATAGGCTATCCACCGTTCACTTCGATATATTTATCTTATTCTAATCTATTAATTTATTTTATCATGTCAGTTCTGTTGTTCAGTTTTCATGCTACTATTTCCAATGCAATAATCCTCAAAATTCATATTTATATGAAAAATTTACAATTTCGTTATGTTGATAAAATCGTAAATTACGAATAATTTACGAAATTTTCCTATTAGAATATTTGTATTCAATAATGTTCAAACAAATATCATAAATGTAATTCTGAAGTTGTCTAATGTATTTATGATCCTCAAAATGGAAGTTTATGCTCAATTTTGCCTTATTCTGCCATTTTAAGTAAATCGTAAATTCCAAATAACTTACGAATTTTTTTAATTAGAAATTTCATAGTCTATGATATTCATGCCAGTATCCAAAATAATATTTAAAAAGTGGTTTGACATCTTTACGATGAAAATATCCCTCAGGATAGACGTTTATGTGAAATTTTGCTGAATTCTGTCATGTTAAGAAATTCGTAAATTCCCAATAACTTACGAAATTTTTATATTGGAAAATTCATAGTCATTAATATTCATGCCAGTGTCCTAAATAATATTTCAAAAGTAGCCTGATATCTTTACGATGAAAATATCTCTAAAAATTAACGTTTATGTGAAATTTTGCCCTATACTGCCATGTTAAGAAATTCGTAAATTTCCAATAACTTGCGAAATTTTCAAAGTAGCATATTTATAGTTACTGATGTTCATTCCGGCATCAAAACTGATATTTTAAAACTGGTCCGACATTTTTACAGTAAAAAGTTTCCATTTAATGCACGTTTAAGTGAAATTTTGTCCTATTCTCCCATGTTAAGAAAATCGTATATTTCTCATAACTTACGAAGTTTTTTAATTCGAATGTTGCAAATGAATAGGGTTCTTGCCAGTATCGAAAGTAATATTTTAAAACTGATCGGACCTCTCTGCGATCATTTGTTCGTGAGATATCGTGTTAACAGACTAACAAACTAACGGACTAACACACTAACGGACTGACACACTAACGGACTGACACACTAACAGACACCCTACAGACAGACACCATACAAATTTTATCATTTTCGAATTCCTCACACCTGAAAACGTATAAAAAAGTAAAAAAACCGAAGTCGAAATTTTTCACGATTACCTAAGTTCCCCATACCTATAGTATGATGGGGAACTAAAAAGAAACATTTTAATTTTTTTCTGCCCTTCTATGAATAACACAATTCTGAAACTGCACTTGATGAATGACCTCAGTTTTGCCATATATAAAAAAATTGTCTTGTTTCCGGTGCTTGCAAAACATAAAAATTTTGCTATTGTCCCATTCATCCTGCGTCCCATTCAACCCCACTCTCCCCTATATCTGGCATTGCTAAATTTTAATAGAAATACTTTTACTTTGATGTTTAATCATTATACAAAATTATACGTTATAAAAGACCCATTTGTAAAAAAGAAAAAAAAAAAAGTAGTAATTGGCTAAAAGAAGTGAGAAAGATATAGAGTCGTTTCAATAATAAGAAGGTGATTAACATTAAAACAGACTTCACTTTAAAAAAAAATATGCGTTCATAGCTCCTGATCATATTAGCATTGCAGCTCTTGATGATCATATCACGCGTTCATAATCTCATAGCTCTTGACATTTACGATTTTTAAGGCCTCTTTTTCCGAGCAAAAAATTTCAACTGAATTAATCATAGAAAACTGCTACAAAAGTTTATAAAGGATTTCTATTTAAAACTATTGGTAGAAAAAAATGCAAGTTACCAGCTATGCAATCTGTTAATTGCGATCAAATATCCTATTCTAAAAAATTCAGTAATAATATAGAAGTTGTTCGTTTATAATTTCACTGGTGTTTTCATTTCATAATCAGCGATGAATTTTTTGCACACTTTTAGACATGTAAAAAATATTATTAGAAAACTTATACCACTATTCGATCTTTATAAAGCCATAACATTCATTAAAATGTAAATAAAATATTGCTCTAGAACATTTTGATTAATTTCTACATAAATAGTTTAGATTTTGTGTAGCTTGTCATAAAACAATATTTTTTCCAGTCTGCAAAAATGACTTGCAAGTCAATAAAACAATAAAATACAATATGATTGAACTTTATAACCTCATTGTAATCATTATTTCAATTATCATAAAGAAAGCTATAATCATCCACTGTTGCTGGCTGACTTCATTTCAGGCTCAATCATGATGATTGAAGAGAGAAAGAAAAATCCCTTTTTATAACAGTTATAAAAACATTCAGGCTGTCTTATTAAATCCCTTTTACCATTTAAACTGTCTTATTAAGTCTTAAGTTTCTTCAGAATCAGAATGAAGATTGCATCAGAGTATTTCAATTACAAACAGCCAAAATGTTACAAAGTAAAAGTTTTTGTAACACATATGCTGTCAGTAAAAGTTTTCCTTTGTTGGCTCGGAAAATTGCATTCAGTATATAATATTTCACCTTTAATCATTATTAACCTTTGACTGGCATTCAGCAACATTTCTCAATTTTTTTTTTTTTTTTTGCTTATTTTTGCAGGATTTTTTTTTTTTTTTTTTCCTTTTAGATTTGTGTTGTTTGATAATTAATTCAAATATTATTTTTTTTTTTAAATCTTCAAATAATTTAGTGAAATAAACTATTTTTTAAAATACTATTCAAGATTCTGTTGCAAGAAATACCTGAATCTTCTATTCCGAAGCGTAGTTGGGAATCTGACCATAGTTTTAATTTTCAGCGTGCCAAAATTACCTTTTATGCCAAATGCGATTCCTAACTGGATTTTTTTTTTTTTTTTTTTTAATTTAGTTATCTACATTAGCGATAAAATTGCTAACGAAAAATCTGATTCCACTTTGCTGTTTACAACTTGAAAAAATTTGTTTAATTCAATTAAATAATTTTTTTCATTTTGTTAAATAATAATAATAATAATAATAAATATATAAAATAAAATAAATGAAATGTTATTTTATAAAAATTTAATTATTAATTAATTAAAATTAAATAAATAATAATAAATTAATAAATTAAAATTAAATTACATTAAACGTAAGGTATTTAAATAAAAATAAAATAAAAATATTAAATCAGTATTTAAGAATCCCATTCTTCCATTTTTTTCCCTCTTGTTCTCTGTTTTTTTTTTTTTTATGTGTTCCTCTCTGACTGGTTTTGCAGTATGCTCCCTATTGATTGGTTATGTTGCTCTTATTTGATTTTTAATAAAATATTCTTTTATATATGTGTATATGCGTGAGTACGATTTTAACTCCTACTATTTATCGCCTTTAAAATATATCATGTAATTTTTTTAATTTAAATATTTTATGATACCTTCACTTTGAGATATTCTAGTTGATATTTCAATAATATATCACTTGCCAAATAGATATAGGTAAGTATAATTTCGCTTACCTGTAAATCTTCTTACTGGAAAATTTTTTTATCTTACTTAGCTCGTGTTTGTCAGCACTCTCCAATTTTTCATTTTTTCTGGAATTCAGCACATTGCATTCTGTAAATAAATCTATAACATTTTCATATTATTCTCTGGTGATATATATTCAAGTGAGAAATTAATCGTTGATGTGATTTTTCTGGAATATTTATTAAAACATATATCGTGTTTTTTTCCGGAGCGAGCCCGAAGCTCGTCCTTTAGAGAGGCACTTACATACATATACTAAAACGGTTTTTCAGAAGCAAAAAAGATACAGAAGATACATCTACGTTGAAACCCGCAGGGTGTGGCGAGAACGCGGAAACAATTGAGTTTAATACATCTACATATCATGTACTGAAAATTAGAGTTCTTTAAATGAAAAAGTTTCTAGGTTAATATTAAATATGAATTTCGGAGTCTATAATGTTCTAACATCCCCACTTAGACTCTGAAAGTCCTATTCTAATTTAATAGTTTGTTTCTATGTTTAACAAAGAGAGTTCTGGGTAAAGCCTTAGTGAGGATGTCAGCAATCATAGTTTCTGTAGACTTATAAACCATTTGAATTTTTTTCTCTTTAATGTTTTCACGAAGCAAATGGTATCGTATGTCTATATGTTTCGTTTTATGATGGTACTTGTCGCTTTCTGCTAATTTGATGCAGGACATATTATCCTCATACAAAGTTATTGGTTCCTCTTGATTTAAATCTAGTTCGTGCAATAAATTCTTAATGTATATTATTTCTTGTGCAGCGTTCGCTGCGGACACATATTCAGCTTCAGCGGAGGACATAGCTATACAATTTTGTTTCTTTGAGCTCCATTGAATGGGATTTCTTCCGACCATAAACAGGTTTCCTGCGATTGATCTTCTATCGGATGCATCATTTGCCCAATCTGAATCTGCATATGCCCTCAGGATAGGTTCTTCTTTATTGCTAAATGTTAATTTGATGTTAATTGTTGTTTTTAGATAGCGTATGACTCTCTTAACCGCCTCCCAATCCTTTGATCTGGGACACTCATTCCTTCTACTTAGAATCCCCACTGCAGCGCTAATGTCCGGTCGCGATACAGTGGCTATGTAGAGTAGCGCTCCGATAGCTTGTCGGTATTGGGTGTTGTGCGGTAGAAGGTTTTCGTTATCGACTAACTTTATGTAGCCTGGCTCCATGGGAGTATCTGTCGGTTTCGCATTTTCAAGCCCAAATTTGATTATTAGTTCCATTATTTTGTTCGTTTGGTCGAGCGTTATCGTGCCTTTACTGGGTCTTTCTAAATTTATACCTAAATAATACTTAGCTTCGCCTAAGTCTGTCAATGGATATTCTTCTTTCAATTTGTCTATTAACATGTTTATAATTTTATTTTCACCCGCAATTAATAAATCGTCAACATAGACTAGAACATATGTTGTTGAATTATTTTGTTTTCTTTTATAAAGACATTTATCGTACTGGCTTTGATTGAAACCTAATTTGCATAATGTATCATTTAATTTCTGATTCCAAGCCCTCGCGGCCTGCTTTAACCCATAGATGGCCTTTTTCAACTTACAAACCTTATGCTCTTCGCCTGGTGCAGCATAACCCTCTGGTTGCTGCATATATACATCCTCCCGTAATTCCCCATGTAAGAAAGCCGTCTTAATGTCAACATGTCTTAAACTTAAATTTTTGTACAGGGACATTGCTAGAAAACTTCTTATGGTTGTGTGTGATGCAACAGGTGCAAAGGTTTCATCATAATCAATGCCATATTTTTGGGGAAATCCCTTGGCTACCAACCTTGCTTTATATTTTTCCACTAGTCCCTGATTATTGAATTTTGCCTTAAATGCCCATTTACTACCTATTACTTTAGTTCCTGGTGAGGCTTCTACTAATTCCCATGTGTCGTTTTCCTTAAGTGAGTTTATTTCCTCTAACGTGACTTTAATCCAATTTTCTTTCTCTATGGGATTTTTCATTTTCATTATATCGTCCCAACATTTCGGTTCTTCAATTCTTTTATTGTTTACTGTGAACGTAAATCTATCAGGTGGTACCCCCCTATTAGATCTTTGCGATCTTCGCGGTAAGTCTTGTGAATTATCTGACAAACTGCTATCATCTGTGTTTTCTGCTTCCGAATCTATTATCTGCAGATTTGGTGATAACTTTATGTTATCAGGTCTCTCATCATTGTTTTTTAATGTTTCATTATTTATTATTTCTTTATTTTCATGTTCTATAAATCTTACAGTACGACTTATAATTATGTTTTTACCATTCGTACAGATTCTATACCTTTTACTTCTATTATCATACCCTACAAATATACCTTGCTGGGCGGTATCATCTAATTTTCTCCTGTGTACTTTTTGTACGTAAGCATAGGCACGACAACCGAAGGGTTTTAATTTTGACAGGTCAGGTTTTCGACCCGTCCATAATTCATAGGGTGTCGATTCACACGCGGAAGTCGGGAGTCTATTCTGTAAGTATACAGCGGTATTAATTGCCTCACCCCAGAAAGAATTCGGTAAATTTCCATCTTTTAATAAGCAACGTGCCATCTCAACCAAAGTTCGATTTTTACGCTCAGAAACGCCATTCTGAGGAGCCGAATAGGGGACTGTGAATTGATGGTCTATTCCTAATTTTCCTAAATATTCATCGAATTCCTTTCCGGTGTATTCCCCTCCATTATCTGAGCGGATTGCCTGCAAAGTTCTCCCGAATTTGTTTGAGGTCATTGCTATGTATTTGTTTTAATTTTGATAAAACTTCGTCCTTATTTCTTAATAGGTATATAACGGTAAATCGACTAAAGTCGTCTATGAACGTCAAAAAATAATACTTTCCACCAACCGTGGGGGTTTTCATCGGCCCGCATAAATCGCTGTGAACCAACTCTAAAACTTTTGTTGCCCTAAATTGAGCCTTTTTGGGATAAGGATTGTCAGTTAACTTAGATAATATGCAAGTTTCGCATACACTATCATGTTTGCAATCATCTAGTTTTATCCCTGTTGCCATGTTTTTGTTTACTAACTGTTTTATATGATTAACATTTCTATGACCCAATTTAACATGCCATTTGTCTATGCAGTTCTTATTTTCGCATGTTTTCTCAATGTTTATGGTGTGTGTTGTATCTGAATTTATTTTACATTCATATAAATTATTATTGATATACCCTTCAATACATGTTTCGCTTTCATGCATTATTTTGCATGATCTATCTTTAAATACTGCTATACACCCATTTTCTGTTGCCCCTTTCACAGATATGAGATTTGTCTCAATATCCGGTACATACAAGACATTTTTTAACAGTATGGTGTTTTGTGTATTATTTGAATTTATGGTATGTAATTTTACCGATCCATGTCCAAGCGATTTTATTTCCTGCCCATTCGCGATTGTGACGGACGAGGAGCTAGGATAGAATTCATAAAATTTACTTTTATCGTTACTTACATGTGTCGAACACCCTGAATCAATATACCAATTATCTGATTTCATACCCATATATAATGTAAATACCTTATTTGATTTATTTTTATCAGTTGCCGAAGTCTGTGTTTTGTCTGCGTTATCTCTATCATGGGAGCACATTGCAGATCTAAAGGGCTGTCGGTTGTTATTATATCTAGCGTTCTGTCTAGACCTGGCATTATTTTTCTTTTTTAGAATCCAACACTCATCAATATTGTGGTTATTGCGTTTGCAGAATTTACAAAATTTCACATTTCCATTTTTTGTTTTAGTCATAATCTTTAAAGCCGACATATTGTTTTGTTGTTTATTTTCTTCTCTTTTTAGATATTCGTCTATCAGCTTAGATCTAATAAATTCCGGGGAAAGGTCTGCTTCTTGTCTTGATTCCAAAGCGGTAATTAGCACGTCGTACGATGGAGGCAATGAACATAATAACAGAGCTGAGAGATGCTCATCACTTATTTTTTCTCCAATCGATATTAATTTATCTCGCGTTTGGTAAATTTTCGTAATGTGTTCTGTCATGTCGCCTCCTTCAACTAATTTGATAGAATATAGTTTGCGCAGGAGAAAGAGTTTACTAGAGAGTGATGACCTTTCATGTATTTTTTTAAGAGCTTCCCAGCATTCGCGCGCGGTTGATAAATTTTTTACGTATGTGATTTGATCATTGTCAACTAATAAGTTGATAATTGCACGCGCTCTACGATCCTTAGACCTCCACGTATCAGTTATTGGCGTTGGAGGCTCATCACTTATAACTATGAATAAATCATCTTTTTGTAACAAATTTTCGACTTTAAATTTCCATACTGCATAATTGTTTGCATTTAGCGCCTCAATATTAGTTTCCTTAAATAAGTTCATTTTGTTTATTTAATTTCTTTCTCCAAAATAGTCTGTTTGAAAATAACAGTCTGTTTTAATTCGTTAATATATAGGCATATAAATAGACAGTTTTTTTTTTTTTTTAAGATACTTCATCAGTGTTCGTAATTTATTTTTCACCAAGAATAGTTTATTAGAAAAACAGTTTATCAACTATTTCTTTTTTATAATTCTATTTTGAAATCAAGCTCATAATCTATTTGATTTTTAATAAAATATTCTTTTATATATGTGTATATTGCGTGAGTACGATTTTAACTCCTACTATTTATCGCCTTTAAAATATATCATGTAATTTTTTTAATTTAAATATTTTATGATACCTTCACTTTGAGATATTCTAGTTGATATTTCAATAATATATCACTTGCCAAATAGATATAGGTAAGTATAATTTAGCTTACCTGTAAATCTTCTTACTGGAAATTTTTTTTATCTTACTTAGCTCGTGTTTGTCAGCACTCTCCAATTTTTCATTTTTTCTGGAATTCAGCACATTGCATTCTGTAAATAAATCTATAACATTTTCATATTATTCTCTGGTGATATATATTCAAGTGAGAAATTAATCGTTGATGTGATTTTTCTGGAATATTTATTAAAAAATATATCGTGTTTTTTCCGGAGCGAGCCCGAAGCTCGTCCTTTAGAGAGGCACTTACATACATATACTAAAACGGTTTTTCAGAAGCGAAAAAGATACAGAAGATACATCTACGTTGAAACCCGCAGGGTGTGGCGAGAACGCGGAAACAATTGAGTTTAATACATCTACATATCATGTACTGAAAATTAGAGTTCTTTAAATGAAAAAGTTTCTAGGTTAATATTAAATATGAATTTCGGAGTCTATAATGTTCTAACAGCTCTTCCTCTTTCGGTTTTTGCCCTGCTTTCAGTCTTGCTTTTGTCGCCTTCCAAGGCAGTAGCACATTTTTTTGCGCCTGAACAATTAAGGCCACGTCCTTTCGAAACCGATAATGCTTTCTTTAATTTTATGGTGTGTGAAGAAGTTTATAAGTTTCATATTGTATGAGAAAGCCATTATTGCATTAATTAATACTTATCAAGATTTTAAAGGCTAGTGTGATGTGACTGCCACAAAACATTCTTCTGTGTCATTCTATATAACAGTGCCAGATAACATGTAGCCAGATAACATGTAAAAAAACTAATCAGCATAGCTTCTAATAAAGATTTTACATATGCAGTTTAGTGTAATTTTAAACAATGGTGCTGAGATAATGATGCTCAAAAACCAATGTAAAAAGTTAATAATAAAAAAGGTGAAAAGTTAATAATAGCAGCGCCACCTGTCGTCAGAAACACATCTAAATTGATTCAACATAATTTTTCACAATATCTATATAACATATCAAATTTATGCGCTTATATACCTTAGAAGCTGAGATATAACCTTCCAGCAAAATGTAAAAAATGGATCATAATGGCTTTAACAGTCGACCGATATGCTCCTAATTTTAATCAGCATAGTTTCTCAAATCAACACCCTTCACTTATCAAATTTTGTGTCCTGTAGAAACTAAGGTATAACCTTCATAAATTGGTCAAATTACTGCATAAGAACTCCAAACATTCCAAAATATAATCAGCCCCAAGTTATGTCAAGATCAAAAGCATTATAACATTGTGTATAATTCCATGCATTGGTTCGCGATACGTACGGTCGGTAACAAAAGTGTGCGAACACTAGCAAAAATTCTTATGTAAAAAAAGTACACTTTATATGGTTTTGTTAAATAAATCCTTATCAAAGCATGTTCTTACACTGACTAAGAACAGGATTCGACAAAGATTTATTTAACAAAATCGAATGAAGTATACTTTTTTTACATAGGAGTTTTTGCTAGTGTTCGGACACTTTTGTTACCGACTGTACTATCCACAAAATTTTATTAACACTTACTTTCGACATTTTCTAAGTCAGATTGTGCTCAGGAAGTATGAAAACGTCTAATTCCATCGAAACCCGGAGGTGCAAAATTTACACAACTCCAATAGCTTCCCCTTGTGTACATAGAAGAAAGCAAAAATAGCGAAAATAATTGTAACCAAATTTAATCAGCCATTTTACTCTTTCTATTGTCTCTCCTCTATCTTTCTTTAAAATGCCTTTTTAAATTAAGTGATTTATCGGAATATCTCAATTAGTTTTAGTAGAGAAAGAATTATTTTGTAACGTGTAAGCTGTCATCATATCATGTTTTTTCCTTAACTGATTTGGGAAATCACGTTCGGTACAGAATATCATATTTAAATTATTGGAATCTGACAGGCATTTAACAAGGTTTCTGAACAAATTTGAATTGAATATTCTTTCAGCTCTAGTGATTTCTGTCAAGATAGACATTCTAGAACTGAAGACATTTTATTTTAATCTTCAAGGACTGCATAAAATAATTCATTTTGACGGAAATCCTATTAAGGATTATATAAGAAATCAGTTTTGATCGTTCAGTATCTTGCAATTAAAAAAAAAATAAAAATAAAAAAAAAATTATATATAATTATAACGGCACTTCATATGTTCATTAAAATAAGTTCGATATTTTCAGAAGTGTCTATATTTCTGTCTTAAAAATGCTTTGGTAAATGATAAGATTTATTTAAATATTTTGATTATTCTAAAAAAAAAAGAAAAAGCATAATAAGCGCATTTTAGAAAGTAAAAAATAATAAAAGCTAATAAAAGCTAAACATCCATAGAAAAAGCATGGGATGAAAACGAAAAAATCTCAAAATATTAAGTGTGTAAAAAAATAAAAATAAAAATAAAACGGCTAACACCGGTAGAAACAAAAGGATAAAATTGACTAGAAAAAATCATCGAAGAGCGGGAAGGTATTCGGGCCGGGGCCCTGAAGCTACCATCGATGGTTTAATACGCCTCGCTTATAATGTGACTCGGCAGTGGCGAGGGTGAGTAGGTGGGAGACATCGCACTTTAGAAAGTAAAAAAAAAAAGGAGGAAAAAATCTAAAAATCCATAGAAAAAGCATGGGATGACAGCGAAAAAAACTCACTATATTGCGTAAAAAAAAGTTTAACACCGGAAGAAATAAAAGGAAAAAACTGGCTAGAAAAAGTCATCGAAGAGCGGGAAGGAACTCGGATTGGGGCCCTGAAGCTATCGTCGAAGGTTTAATACGCCTCGCTTATTATATGACTCGACGGTGGCGGGGGTGGGTGCCTATTAAGTTACAAATCATTTGTAGCTTTTTATAATACAGGGTGATTTAAAGTGTCTTTTATTCTTCTTCAATTTGTGGTTGATCCCCTAATTGCACCCTAGGCTAAATCGATCGTGGAAAAAGTGAGTTTTTAAATGTTCTCTGCATGTCTGAAGCTGAAGGCCACTCGTTAGTATTTAAATAAAAAATAAATTATAAATTAAAAAATCGAAAAATGTCAAAGGGGGAAAAAAATGGTGCGTTGGAGAAGCTTTTCATCAGATTTCGGTATAAAATTGATTTTCTTTGGACATTTAATGCTATACTTCTTTGAGATGCAGATCATATGCATCCATCACAGAAAATAATGTTAATAAATAATTTGCACTGTATGAATTTCTATAGGAAAATATAGAAGAAAATTTTGTGATAGCCACAATATATTCGTACAAGACTTTTTTCCTAATAATTTATTATTAACTGCTGGTTCAAAATATATTAAAACTTAAATTTCCACACTTTTGCATCAAGCGCATCATCCAATTAAATTAAGGAATTTTTATTTAAATATTCGGAAGTTAAGTTAAACTTTAATATATACATGACCCTTCTGGATACAAAAGAATGATACACATTTTTTAAATATTATAGTCAAGAATATTAATTGCTCACGAGAAATTGGTATTAAATGCAGATTAAAAAAAACTAACACCACAAATGGAAAAATCTCACCGGTGGTTCAGAAAAAAGAACTAAGTACGAACTTTCTTCCGGCAAAACAACTTGGTACGAGTGAGTTATTGCTCTCATACTCCAATTATGCCTATATACAGTAGCCGCCGCTTTATAAAATCACGTTTGTTTTCATCAAAATGATTTTATTAAACGACTGATTTTTATATCCGGCGAACATGCAAAAACTCAATAAAAGAGTATTCATTATCTAAATATGGAAAGAAAATCTTCTCCGCCCTTCCATGTATCAACTAGCCATCCATAGGAATGGAGTTTTCGTTACTTATGTTATTATTCTATCAACTCAGCCATCCATAGGAATGGAGTTTTCGTCACTTATGTTATCATTCATGTAAAATTTTCAGCTTTTATGGACAAAACTACGTAAAACATTGGAAGTTTTCTTTGACCTAGCATACTTGTACCTGTCTAGAAGTGCTGTGTTGATAACTTTCGCTTTTCCTATTCATTTTCGCTTGCGGTTCACTCTTCCGTTTGGAACAATTTAGACACAAATATAATCTTTATTCTTATGTTTACATAAAGCAAATTGAGAAATTTCAAGCTTCGATGTCGCCTTCCCTTGACTATACATCTGAAGTAAAGGATCATACTTTACAAAAATTTTCCGCTTGCATATCTTGCAGCTAAGTTGCTTTGAAATAAGAAATAGAAATTTTTTTTGAATATTTAAAGATAGACAAAAATACTCATTGGCCAATCATTTGACGAATTCATTCCTTGAGTTCATAACTACAACACATGGCGGGGCATTTATTTATTTATTTTTTATTTTATTTTATTTTATTTATTTATTTATTTATTTTTTCATTTATTTTTTTTTTTCATTTTTTTTTTTTTTTTTTTCATTTTTATTTATTTTTTTATTTATTTATTTTTTTTATTTATTTATTTATTTATTTATTTATTTTTTTTTTTGAGGCGTAAAATTGTTGACAAAGAGTAATAATGTAATGGCGTTTTATGTTTTGTTTCTTTTTTCATTTCAAAAATCTAGTGAGGAAATATAATTCGTTGTTTAGCTTACATACATGATCATTTTTACTGTTGAAGAGGTTTTCTTTTGAGTTTATTAACCGGCGATGCTGATTTTATTAAGCGGCTGTTTCCATTGATTTGATTCCGGACTCAGCAATTTGATCGGATTAAGCAGTGATTTTATAAAGCGGCGGGTACTGTATATATATATAAATATATTTTTTCACGTTTCTTTAACGTCTGATTTTTACTAGATTAAAAATATAAATAACTTACTATCATACAAAAATCTGAATTTAAAATGATAAATAATAATAATAAAAGTCACACTTCGGATTTTGTCCAAAAAAAAAAAAAAAAAAAAAAAAAAAAACTTTACTTTAGTACGATTATATTTACAAAGATTTGGGACATTTTGCAGTGGTGAACAATCTTTAAAGTTAATTTTAAAGATGCATGAGCATAAAACATTTCTTCAGGAGACAGATTGTAATTTTTTCCAGGGTAGCTAAGAGGAATGCCAGTAAAATTCATGCAATCATTGTATGAATTTAATTGATTATTTTCTTATTTACTCACTTCCTATAAATTGCACCAAATCAGTATTAATGTAACATTTTCATGTATATGACTAAAATACAGACGAATGTGTTTCCCTTGCTCGACAGTCTAAGTGCAGTATTTTGGTTTTAGTTCTGCAAATGCAAAAAATCCTATTTTAATGTCTTACTCATCCTTGAATTATTTAAAAGCCTCCTATAAAGAACTCAATACTAACTTTTTTCTTTTCTTTTCTTTTCTTTTTTTTTTTTTTTTGTATGCGCCTTCATTTTATTAACTTTCATTGATGTATAATATTAACAATAATTGTAAAAACTATATATTAATAATAAAAAAAAAACATATACATATAAATACATATATATATATATAATATTATATTAAACGCTTGGCTGTTAGCGTTACCCAAGAAACGCCATGAGGAGGACGCCATGTATCGTTTCTCATGGGGAGTTTTGCTAAAGCAGGCTCCCTTGCCTACTGCCAGAGGAGTTTTGATATTCCAGGCCCCATGCGTATTGCAAACAAGCATCCCAAGGGAGTTTAGTCATTTACATTAGGAATGCAACAACAGCAACACCATATTAAAAAATAATAATAATAAATAAATAAATCTTAATTTCCCGAATTTGTTTTCCTTTTTTTAACCAAGTCATTGTGAAGTAGGAGCTTGTTGGTTTTCATTTAGTGTGTCCATTGCCTGAGAAAGAACTGATTCCCCTTCGATTTTAAACGAGGTTCGTCAGTATCAATCCCAGGCAGTGAAACAAAAACTTGTTGATTTTTATTGGTTGCATCCACTGTCTGAGAAAGATTTCCCTTCGATTTGGCACGGAGGTTCCTTTGGGAAGCTTGAGAGGAGGGCACCTATTTAAAGCTGAAATATACATTTTTTTCTTTCTTTTTAAAACCCAATTTTTATTAGTATATTTTTTCTTAATGATTTCGGAAATGTAATTTGGCTCTTCAATTATTGGATTGGATTTATTTCATTTTGATCAAGAATATGAATATTCTTAAAACAAAGCTTGGCCAAAAAATTTGATGTAGAAAAAGATAAATGGGTAGATTTCTGATTTGGAAAATCATTACTCGTCAGTACACCACGTCCAGCAAAATTGACTGGAGACACGTAAATTTCCCGCGCATCATTTGTAGGATGATGCACGTAAAAATTAAAGATAAGCCGTATAAGAAACTTTTGAATAAAGTAACCCATAAAAAATACACCTAAGAATAGATATGCCATTTTCAGATAAGGGTATATGATTAGACTGATGAAAAATGTTAAAAGTAAAATATTTGATTGTTGTAAAAAATGAAATTCCGTGTATTATTCATATTATTAATAAACAATTGTTGCAGTTGTTCTTTCAATTGTTGAATTGCAATAATGAGTATACCGTCAAAAAATACAATTCATAATAAAAATTTTAATAAATATTAAGAATTTTTCCTTCCATATAAACATGATGATAAAATTAAAATGAAATATATTGATAAAATAAATTAATAATAAGTCGACGAAAAAGGATGCGAATTACAGTTGTAACTCTATCATGATGAAATATTTCGCCACAGCTGTGGCTTTAGGACTCTTTTAAAGGCACGAAACTATGTCGAAATATTTAACTATATTATAGTTATACATACTATATTGTCCAGATTATGTGATAAATCAAACATTCAGGTTTTAACAACATATACAGGATGGCTTCAAAGTCTTCACCTCGGTCTTAATCCCTTAAACAGTATTTATATTAAATAAATGTGCATAACATATTACTAAGATGTTTAAAACAAGATGTATATTTTTACAAATTCGATTAAAATTTCAAGATATTCATTGATTTACATATATATATTTTTTTTTTCGAACTTCATTATAAAAAAAAGAAAGGGAAAAAAAAAGAAAATTAGAGCTATAATGACGTCAATTTTACCCTGCAAGTTTATTTTTTCTCAAAATTTTATATCAATTTTAATATTTACGCGTGAATTTCTTTTCAGTAAAAAAAAAAAAAAATTAAAATCAACTCGTAAACGTTTTTGGCAACAATTAAAAATTAAAATAAATCATTTATTTTTGTCTGAAAAGGGGCTTCTTCAACTTTTTCGATACTGTCCGTTTCGATACTAATTATTATTAATTTTCTTTTCTTTTCCTTTCAATAAAAAAAAAAAAAAAAAAAAGATTTTGATGAAATTCTGGCAAAAGCAGAATTTAGTTTAGTACGGAGGACTATTAGTTTTTTTTTTTTTTTTTTTTTTTCAAATTATAACATCGCTTTCAAATTATTCAATTATATTTTCGATAAATGTCCAACCATTGTAAAACTGGCGAAAACGCTTTATCCGTAGATTGAGGCTAATCGTCCTCCGTACTAAAAAATTCTAATAATTTGATCACCCACTGTAACACCCACACTTGACCAGTATATATATATACAATCGGCTGCAAAATTATTCGAGCACTAGCAATAATCCTTGCCAAAAAAAAGTACACTTAATACAGCTTTGTTAAATAAATCCTTATCGAGTCATGTTGTTAATCAGTCTAAGAACATGATTCGACAAGGATTTACTTAGCAAAACAGTCTTAAGTGTACTTTTTAAATATAAGAGTTATTGGCTAGTGCTCGAATAATTTTGCAGCCGACTGTATACATATATATATATATATATATATATTAATCGAAAAATGTCAAAGAAAAAAATTTTCTAATAATTTGATCACTCACTGTAATACCCACCGTTTGATTACCGACTTTTACAATCAAACTGCAATCACGAAGGATAGTACACATATAGTCTCCACTAGCAATATGATAGCAATCTGGTCCCACAGTACCCGTAAATAGAAGCTGTGTGACAACTGGCTTCTTATGCCAACTAACCCTGGTCTCCTTTACATGCAAAAAAAGAAAATGCTAAATTATTTGATATTGAAATATACAAACATTTGAATGAAACTGAATATCTAAAATAACTGATGAATATTTTCAATAAAATACGTTGAAATATCTATGAAATATTGTAAGTAATTCAATTTGAGCTTGAAGTAACATTTTCCACTGTTTTGTTTTCGCCCTTCATTATATGTATGGGAGTTTTTATATTCAGTTACATTTTAGTTTTCAAGGAGCTATGTAGGATTTCTGTTTCAAAGCTACGTGTGTAGGTTCTATTTTTTAGCATTGTTAGGTACGATGCTTATGTTGAACCTATTTATCATGTATATTATACAGTATACAGTCGGTAACAAAAGTGTCCGAATACTAGCAAAAATTCGTATGTAAAAACAGTACACTTCATACGGTTTTGTTAAATAAATCCTTATCGAATCACGTTCTTACACTGACTAAGAACAGGATTCGACAAGGATTTATTTAACAAAACCGCATGAAGTGTACTTTTTTTATATAGGAATTTTCGCTAGTGTTCGGACACTTTTGTTACCGACAGTACATGATACATGAGCACTCGTGTTACATGTACGATCAAATTTAATTATGTTTTAAACATGATATATGATATGCTGTATGTGCCCATGAGATATCGGAAAAGGTAGTAAACCTATGTTTTCCCTTTCATTTCAATTGATAAATCAACTTTGTTCTATGAGTTTTAGAACGTAATGTACAAGTATTGTGATAACAAGGTAGTATTTCTTTGAAAGGCTGTTAAATGGTCATTCAGCTGCTTTTTTATTTTTATTTTTTCCGATAAAGTATATAAAGTGTTACATAAGCACAGATAAAATCTGCACAAAATAAATAGCAGTACAGTCGCAAACTATAAGAGGGCATTGGAGCACGTATCCCTCAAACAATTTCGTCTCTTTTTTTTACTGTATATAATTAAAATTTCAACCTTTTTTTCTTTTCTTTTTATATATAATTTTATGGTTTTTGAAATGAAAGTATCTTTTTTACTCTTTCTAACAAAGCTGATAAATGTTTGTTAGCTCAGTTTATTGGTCTAATTTCTGTTATGTTTTCGTTTTGAAAAGTGCGAGGTTGCCACTGTCCATTTTATTTTCCCCCTCGACTATTTTTATGTCAAAATCCTTTTTATTTCTTTCTTTTTTCTGTCACATAAACATATTACAAAAGACTGCTGATAGAAAAAATATGGGCATTAGCAATTCTGAATACGCTGGAAGCATCATGAAATTATAATATACTAATGAAGATGCACTATGTAATTCAGCTGTTGAGAATAGCGTATACGTATCATTTACAAGTATTTATTAGGGCGCATAAAAAAGGGAAAAAAATGCATGTACTAATACTTAATTTCCGGTGACACAAAGATAATATGATTAATAATACAAAGGTAAGAATAAAAATTAGAACGGGTCGATCATTTCTGTTTGACCGTGTTTTTGGAACATTAGTCCTTTCACTTCAACGATCACTTCTGAGAATTCCGTTATAAATTGCCATCCCCTTTCAAGCTCTGATTACCCAAATAGATAAGAGAAGCGTGTGCTTCCTTAGGAAAATTTTTTAAAAGCTCCAAATTAAGTAAAAAATGGGCCCCGAATTGTAAGCTTGTGGTCTGAAAACATTGTCTAATTATAAAAAGTCACTGTAGACCTGATTGCAGAGATAGTTTATACAGGAAATATGCTAATGAAGATTTTATATATGCATTTATCGTGGAATAATTTCATATATTGCGGTAAATATACGCTTTCACCAGTTTACATTTTGGTACTTATATTGAGCAAATTTACTTGTGTACATTTTCCCCAATTCTAGCTAACTACAAAGTTCAATGAAAAATTTATAAATTTTTCGAAATGTTTTTATGAGTCTTTAGACCAAGCAATCGGTGGGAGCCCCCACATGGATATGAGCTTCCCCTCATTTGTAAGGTTAATCGGGCCCTGGACCTCTTCCCGCCCCTGAAATTCTGAAAACTCTACGTTTGTAAATAATAGTATTTAAAAATACAGTCGGCAGCAAAATTATTCGAGCGCTAGTAAAAATTCCTATGTATAAAAAAGTACGCTTAATGTTGTTTTGTTAAATAAATCCTTGTCGAATCATGTTCTTAGACAAGGATTTATTTAACAAAACAGTATTAAGTGTACTTTTTTTACATAGGAATGTTTGCTAGCGCTCGAAACATTTTGCTGCCCACTGTACATTTCATGTAATCTTTCACAATATTTTTATATGGAATTCGAGAAATTGGATAAAAATATAAAAAGTATATATTTTTTTAACTCTGATGAAATAAATACCTTAGCAAATGGAGCGAAAAAGTACATATTTCTAGAAAGTGACTGCTGTAACCATTGTACTTCACACTTGATGGAATCATTCTTATGCTCCTTTTCATCAATATCTAGAACAAAACTTATGAAACACCCCACCCTGAGCATTTTGACAGGTGGATGTTCACTATGACCGATTACACCCTGGTGAGTTCATAAGGAAGAAAGTGAAAGTTGACGATGTATGACGCCGGTCCAGTGTCTCGGAAGGGACCTCCGTGGCGACGTACTGACGGCTTTTGTTTCCTCTTCAATCATTAGGAGTTATTTTCCTTTCGAAGACATGAAACTTTCGTAACTAATAATCATATTTCAGCAGTTATGCAATAAATAATACAACACGAATGCAAAGATAGTACTCTAGTAAACAGCCTGAAACGATCATCAGTGAAAATGAGCCGTTGATTAGAGTCACTTTAATCACAGTAAAGTTAATATTAGAGAAACAGGAAAAACAGTAGATTTCAAAAGTTGAGGATCTCAACATTGATGTTGTTATCAGATGGCTTCAGGTCTGAACCTTGACATTTAGAGCGGCAATTAAAGAAACGTTAATAATGGTGTTCAGGAATGTGGAGTTAAAATATACGGGAGGAAGTTTCGTTGATAAGGGGAAAATTATTTGAAAATGGTAAATTAAGATGTTTGAAAATTTTTCATTTTCTCAGTTCTTCACGTAAAACTTGCAAAAGTGTGAAACTTATATAAAGGAAAAAATAATTTTTTCGCTGTAGAAGTAATTTATCTTTGACTATATTCAATCTTTACCAGGTTACGATGTTTCCTGAATATCATTTATTAAAAATGAATATATGTATTTAAAAAAAAAAAAAAAAAAAAAAAAAAGCGCGAAGTTTGATAGTATTGCTTACATGTTAATAGTTTTTGTAAGAAAATGAAAAAAAAAATTATCCTGTTTTAGTGGAAAGTAAAAAAGAGATATTGAAAAAATTGGATGCAATTTAAACTATTTTCGCTTTATCATCTGGAGAAATAAAAAGAATAATTAATTTTCTTCAACCAATTCGAGACGTCGCTTTTCTTTTTTCTCTTTTTGGAGACCATTCACAGAAGCCAAAATTTGTTTTTGCTTTATATTGACAATATCTCAATGCATATACACGGTATGCTTTCCGCTTTTTTTGACTCGGAAAGCATTGCACACTCGTCTCGAATGGGTTAAAAAATGTGCGAAAAATTCGAACTTTATAAATTAGTTGAGTTGGATTTGAGAACTGAACAGCAAATTTAGTGAATCATTAATACTTATTTTAAAAAAAATTATTGATATTTTAAACAAAGAAAGAAAATAAAGAATTGATAATGATGATACAGAATGATTATTAATACCTATTTAATTTGAAATTTAGGGCAATACTTAATATATATATATACATATATATATATATATATATATATATTAACCCATATTTCACTATCTTCCTAAAAATATAACACCATGCATAAGTGGTATTTATATAAATTCTTTCGAATATTTTAATTCAAATTAAAGGCGATATATTATTTAAAAGTCACATATGAGTCTTTATCGTTAGTTTAAATTAACGTTTAATATGTTTTTTAATTTTTAAAATGACGATTTTTGAAGATTTATTTATCACATTTTCAACACATTATTACTTAAAAAGGTTTTACGATTTGATATTTTGGGCGATACTTAAACTTCCTACCCTGTATAAGTCGATTCGACCCATTTTTAAAAAAGATTTTGTGATATCCCACAAAGATTTTAATTCTGAAAAGTAAATGGTAATAATACACATTAAAAAAAAAAATTGTGTAGAAAAAATTTCTTGCGGTCAAAGTAACCATATTACTACCTGGGTCGATTAGATCCCTGCAGGTAAAACGTAACATTTTTTCAACAGGGTAGGAAGGTTAATATATATATATATATGTTAACCCATATCTCACCCTCGTCCTAAAAATATAACACCATGCATAAATGATATTTATATGAATTCTTTTGAATATTTTACCTCAAATTTAAGGCGATATATTATTTAAAAGTCCTATAAATACATATGAGTCTTTATTGTTAGTTTAAATTAACGTGTAATATATTTTTTTAATTTTTAAAATGACGATTTTTGAAAATTTATTCATTACATTTTCAACACATTATTACTTAAAAAGGTTTTACGTTCAAGAATAACGGAATTATAAATTTATTAAGGTAATATTTTACACTTTTGTACTGTTAAAACTATTATATAATATATATATATATATATATATAGAGAGAGAGAGAGAGAGATGGTCTGTTTTCCTTATATTTCCGATTGTCCTAAACCATTGTCCTGTTTTAAGGACAGCCTGTACCGATTAAGCTAAAGAAAGGTTGGTAAGTTTTTTGAATTTGTGTGTATACATAGGCTTAAAGAAACATATATTTAAGATTTTATAAAGAAAAAATTATTTTTTCAGTGCTTGGTACGATATGGGTTTAAAAAAAAAAAAAAAAAAAAAAAAACTATATCATAATTTAAAACAAAGGAATCTTTTTCTATGAAAGTGAAAAATTTTTCAAACACATTAGAAAATTATTTAATTCCTAATAAATAGTTAACTTTCAAAGTTTTTTTTTTTTTTTTTAGATTGATTTTTTTAAGAAACTGACCTATTTCAGTTACTTGATTTATCAGTATATCTCTATTTATAATACAAAAAAAACTTGTCATCATAATACAATGCAAACGGAATTCACCTATCAACTTTAGTGTGTACATGGCTTTCCTGTACACGAGAAAAGTTGCAGCAGTGCAGCACCCCCTTGCAGCCGAAATGCATCCAAATAGAGTCAGTATATTTTTTGTAATAATAGTCGTTTCACATAACAAGTATGGTACATTTATACCTATAGAAGCAAAGATATAAACTTATCATAACTGCGGAAAATTTGTGTATTGCAACATATCAGTCGATGCTAAAAGTTGATATACACCGATTTATGTGAAGGTGCAAATAAATATAAATTTTACAAAATTCTGTGCATAAGTTCTTTATTTATATATGCCACAAAATTTTTGTGGTGAGGATATATATATATATATATATATATATATATATATATATATATATATATATATATATCAAACAAATTATTTGGTTGATATAGACAAACATTTCGTTTGTTTCAGTAAAACAAATTTTTCTCTGTAAATTCATCGAAAATCGGAATTTGAGCATTTGTATGAATCCAACTACCTTCTTACAAATATAAAATATATTTTAATTTATTAATTAATTATATTTCCTGCGCAATTCTAATCAAAAATTATTTTCCGCTTATAATTATAAATATATTAAATTTTATTTTAAAGACCTATTTTTAGTAATTTTTAACGCTATTAAGTGATGTTACTACAAGTTTAATTTTAATGTTGAACAGAATACAAAATATACAATGGAAATTTTATGCCCTGCAGAATATTTTCTATAGTAGGTATACATTTCTACCTTTAAATATATATATATTTCCATTGCACTGTCATGTTTTTATCTGCAGTTAATTTTTCATGAGAAATGATTTAAAAAATGACATCGAATATGAAATTAATCTTATGACCTTCTGCTCCAAAATTTGAAGAACATTTGCTTCTGTCATAACGACACATCCCACATACTGTTATGTAAATGAACATTACATGAATCGTATGATTCAATATGAGTGTCTTTCGAAACATCAAGGGAAGACATTCAATTGTTTTAGGAAATCTAAAATTGAGTAAAAAGATTAATACTTTATTCTGTGATCTCTATTTGTCATAATCAGATAGCGGCTGTACAGTGGCATGCCCTTTACACATTGCTTGGCAAAATCATAAATGGAATTTCATAGAAAAATTTCTTTCGTTTTAAGGTTAAAAGATTATGTGTTGTTCATTGTTGAAATTTAACCGTTAAGAAATAGTATTAAAAATTGACAGAAATAGGTTTATAAAGCAATCAAAATTTAGCATTGACCATAAGAACATTTTCTTAAAATTATTAATTATTTACTTATTGACTCAACTATGGAAGTATGTTTCTATGACAGTTAGTTTAGAAATAATCGCTGTATCATCTATTTTGAATCACCCGGTATATGCATGTATGTAAATATATATAATACAAATAAGGGGTTGGTGTACTCCGGTATATTCCAGAGTCATGCAATTGCTTGCAGTCAGGAAAGTGCAGTCAGGCTTATAACTACTAGTAACTTGAAAGAAATGTCTTGTGGCAATTGTCTTTATTAAATTCAAATGAAGATTGATGTGGCGGACGGCAATGGAGTTTGGGGTTTCGCTGGACTGGTGACCCAACTCACCGTCATTTCACTTTCGGGCCTGGGACCCCGGGGCTGCCCTAAACTCTTTAGTTCATTCTGGCATTCGATAGTTGAAGAAGCATCTCAAGTATGTCTAATTTTTGCGAGTTTCATGTTTTATACCCGTAATTTTGGTGTATTTTTTGCGTATTTCTAATCTCCTCCCTATTTCTTTAATTGGTTACATTATTTAATTACACACCTCTTCTTTGTTTCTTATTGGCCATGATTTCTTGCTTGCTGGACACTGTTACGCGGTATGCGCCAAATCGCCAAGTCATTAGCACAATATCTGACATAAGTAATCAAACGCTAATTTATAATTATAAATCCTTTATTTCTCTTAACATCGTTCATTTAATTCTTGTATTGAATCTTACCGGCGCCACTACTCATTAAACTTAATTTATTAGACATTTAACTTAACATTGACACATTTATTCCAATTTACTTTACCAGATTATTTTATTCTCATCATTTTCAAATAAACGTGATTATGAATTTCTATTTTTTTTTTTTTTTTCCTATCATTTAAAAGTTACTTACGGCTTTATGAGATTTTTTAAAATTCATTTTGCAATATTAATTTAAAATATGAAAATAATACCTTAATATGAAAATAATAATTTAAAATATAAAAATACTAATTTAATTCTTACCTCTTTTTTATCCTTATATATATATATATATAATTTATAAAAATTATAGATATCGTAATAAAATTTAATCTTAAAATTTAGCAGTTAATAGATACAAAACAATACCAACACACAAAAATATAGAACTGATTTTAACTTAGAGGAAAGACTGACACAAAATTGTTGCGATTTAGATTAAGAACCAATAAGAGGCAAAAATAACTTAAATTACTTACGCCGACATGGATAATATTATGTATATATATATATATATATATATATATATCCTGTTTTGTTAAGTGTAATGAATGTTTTCATATCTTCATTAAAACTGCTATTGGTTATTTTTTTTCCATACCTTTTTATTAATACCCAGCTATTTAGTGTAATTATTTAGTTATTTATCAATTCATTTTGGTTCTTGAGGATTTAGGTGCATTTCACTATCTGTTCTCCTACATTCTAGAACTTTGTTACAACATTTATGTGTATTAGTGTTTATTTTAAACAGTATTTAATAAATAAAAATGATCTGCTGAGTAATGCCAATAAGACGTTTAGGTTCCTCATCTGCAAGTCCACTCGTTTAAAGAGTAAGCATGAAATATTAGCCATCACATTCTGAAAAAATTGTCAAAAATCCTGATCAGTACAAAACATGTAAACTATCAAATTTCATTTAATTCTTTGTCGTATTGAGGGAGTAACAGACAAATAAAAAATTACTTACACGTATATTCATGTTTTTTTTTTTTTTTTTTTTTTTAAGCCAAGATAGTGTTACCGGAGGGTTTTAAGGAATTTTTTATGTTTTCGTTTAAACTGAGAGAGTGTAATTTATAATTGCCAGCGAAAGAAAAATTATTTATGTATTTTATTTATGTATATGTTTTAATTATTTATTTACTTATTTTCTTTTTCTTAAAATAATGTAATAATATAACGTATGAAACCATATAGGTGTGGGAAACACACTCAATTAACTATTTTTACGTCGAAAATAATTAAGTTATATAAAAGAATGCGTAAAAAATTATCAGAATATAGGTAATGTGTGAGAAATAAAATTTAAAAAAAAACAGTATGTAAATTCATTTCATAATTTGTAAAAGTTTTAATCGTAGTACCTTAGGAAATTATAAGTTTGTGAGACATTGTACTTCATTGCAACTTCTTACAAACATTAAATTTTTAATCTCTCAGTTAGAATCACGATTTTTGCGTTATATTAAAATTACTAGTATTATATTTTTATTTTTATTTCTGTGAACATATTTTGTTACATAACTATGTATATTTTTTACAAATTTGTTTCGCTGTAGTCAGTAGATAATTACGATGCCCATTATGTAAACGTTAAATTGGAGATTTTTTTGAAAAAGCAACCGGGACAATTATATTTTGTTAAGATAATAAAGCAAGCGTCTTTCTCACTTGTTACCCAACATCTCAAGATTTTCTTACAAAGATACCTTTTGTAGATAATGACCTCGTAAAGGGAACAATCTGTAATAAATAGCACCTGTAATTTACTAACAAGAAATAACTCCATTAAACCAGGGCAGGTGTTCAGACATATTTTACCAGAAGAAAAAAAACTTTGAAAATCTTTTGACATACCCTGTGTGACAACACATAATTTTCTTCTGTTTCTTTTTTCTGTTAATTGTGTTTAATTTTACTATTTTTCTTTGAAATTTGTATGTGTGTAACATTCTGAGTAATGTATACTTCAATTTAGTACTTCAACTTACAAGCGTTATTTCTCAAAAATCTACTAATTGCAAATTGTAGTCTGATTAATAAAAATTCGTGATTTTTATTTATTATTATTTTTTTATAATGCAGACATTTTTTATTATCACGTAAGGATGATTTTTTCCCCCTCAGTTTGTTAACTATAACGAATGGGTATTACAACGCCTATTATATCAACATCAAGGAGAAATGTCTTTAAAATGTTACCAAGTCAATGGTAGACTCTTAAACAAGCCAAAAAAAAATTATGTGTATTTACGCTACTTTATAACTTGTAATCCATTTACTCAAGATCTTTACCATCGTGACACCTTTTGTAGAAAATGCTTCCGTAAGTGGCATAATCTGTAATAGATAACACCCATAATTTACTAACAACCACCACCTTCGTTAAATCACGTCTGGCCTTGAGATGCTTCTGTACGAACAAAGGAGGAAATTGCTTTTGGAATCCTTTGAAATACATATTGTGTAACAACACATTCCGCTTTTTTTTTTTTTTTATGTCATTTTAGTAAATTTGAAGTAGAAAAAAAAACAACCTCACGTAAAGAGTGGAATCTTTTATCTTCTTTTATAACCCGCTGACTTAGCGATACTTTGTCAGATTGCAGAATAAAAGAGACACGTAAAAATTATCTGTGTTTTTGGGAGTGTACTTTATGTCAACTACCTTGTCACCTGAGGTCAGAAGTCGAAGTGTGTTTTCTGTAACACTGCTGATTGGAACTATTCATCAAAATTTAGACACTAACAAATCGATTTTGTTTGTGATTACTTCTTGATAATATGTGAATCTACTTTTTATCAAATGAGAAACATTTCTGAAAATGAGCTTTTGAAATATTTCGGTCACTGCTCAATCATTTTTTTTTTTTTTTTTTTTTTTTTTGCACATACAAGAATAAAACTAATCGTTTTTAAAAAATTATTGTTTCATTAATGAATTAGTAATGAATTTCGATTTTATACTAGCATTATTTATAATATTGGGTAGGTGCTCCAGTGATTGACATGCTTCAGTAATTGACATCTTTCCCGAAATATTAATAAATAGGGAAAAAAAAAATAAAAGCACGTGTTTACATATGAGAATTTTAACATTGTATGTCAAACACTGAAGCATAGGGTGCCAATAACTGATAAAATGAAAAACTAGCAGCGTCAAACACTGGAGCATAGGATGCTAATTACTGGTGAAATGAACAACTGGCAATGTCAATTACTGGAACATTAAGTGAATCTTCAATAAAAATTCATAAAAAAAATAATTATAATCGAATGCATATATTTTAATATATATGTGGTTCTGAAAGTCTTTCACACCATATATATTATCTTAAAATTTTCAAAAATAGTTTCTGATGACTAAAACATTAAAAACATCAGAAATTCCTCTAAAAGTATCAACCATTGGAGCACTTTTGAACATTTGCTTTTCCTTCAAGGGGTTACATAGATTTGGTTTCGAACGTTAAAAGAAATGAAATACACATATTTCGTTATATATATATATATATATATATAATGAAAATTTTTATTCAAAATTTTGAGCATATAAAAGAACAACATTCAGGTAATTTTTTATTAAGTCTTCATTACAAATTTTGCAAAAATCAGCCGATGGAGCTTCGCGCTATGAATAGTGAGTTAGCGCGATAGCGTTTTGCAATATATTTAAACTATCCATGAATGCAGTCAAACTGGGCTGTGAAAAGTATGCCCCTGAAACAACAGCAATACTGCGAAGTCGCATGCATACACCACTGCAATATCTATGCGATTTCTCATTTTTCACGTCTCAAATAAAAGATATTTCCACGTTTGTACAACATCCCTGATATTCATATGGGGTTACGTGTTTGCAATATCATGATTGTGTCTTACTACGATGTATTTTTCTCCGTTGCAGGAATCAAACTATGCTGTATGGTATAACTCAGCATATGTGGCGTGGTGTCCCATCAAATTTCATATGTAAGATGCTTATACTGCAAAACCATGCTGACTGAATTTTATCATATGTGACCGAACAGACTGTCTGCTGATATTACACACCATATTTAACGATTATTCAATTAATGTTGTTCAGGATTAGTAACTATATATTTGCATATACCTTAGTAAATATGATATATCACAATAAAAAGGGCTATTTCTTTTCGGTGCATATCAGCCGAGAGCGCACTTTCTGCGATTTTCTTGATGGTTATATCTAAACATCGATTGATTAAGATTACCCCAAACTGTTTAATGTTATGAATTTGTGAATAATAGTCGTTATGTTTAATGTAATTTCATTTAAAGAGACTTGGTCAAGTAATAAAATGTTATTTTTCTGCGCTTCTGCGTTTATTTGACATTAAGCTAGCCAATTTTCCTTTAAAAACCCGTTAAAAAGCTTCACCAGGGCAGATAGTGGTCTTGGCGACGAGTTTTGAAACTTTATCGCCCTTTGGCAAATTTAGCAAGAAAATCCTTATTATCTTTATATCGATTATCTAAGCTGTAAATCGAATATTTCTCGAGATACTGGGGAATTCTAGAACTATAGGAAGCTATATAAAGGAATCACTTTCCGACCATTCAGTTAGTTTTACGGAAATTCATTGTGGTATAAAAATATTTGCTTGAACAGACCTCTGCATTCATTACAGTTTTTATGCTGTGTGTTATGCATATAATGCAATTTATGCTGGGACTTTTACGTTATCAGATATTATTTAAGCTGTGTTTTCTGAAAATGATACTTGGTTAACATACCTGTAATATTCTGGAATATTCTGTAAATAAACTGTTAAGCCTCTGCAAGACCTGTCGTTTATTAACGGAGAATTTACGAACCCCGAGTACGAAACAATGTGTTAAATAAATATTTGTTGTGAAAAGCTACGTTTATTAAACTTTTTGTGCATGTCAACCAGTAACTGGCACTGTTATGCAGCAATTTTATTTATAGTAATGTGGTCGCCTTTTTTTTCTTTTTTTTTTTTTTTTAAGTAATAGTTAATGCATAAGTATAACAGCGATGAAAAGTGTATTGTGGAAATATCTACTAAACAAATAGATGAATCAGAAGAACATAACTATAAAACTTTTACTATAAAGTTTTATGGAATTGTGAAACGAAAACTTTATGGAAGAGTACCTAATCCTTGGACACTTAGTAAAAGAGGATAGTTATGGAAAACCTACATATTTTTGCTGTTTTCATCTCCACCAAGGAATTTTTCGACCAATTAATTTAAGTATATCAAATCGATATAAAAGAGTTTTGTGATGACCATAGCACATTAGATTTTTTGCTTAATTATTTTATTTTTCTTAAATATTTATATGTACTTATTGCCAAAACAATTAACAAATATACATGAATATGAGATATTTATTAAATGTATTATTTCCCGCGAGAAAAACAAATCTCTTTTTAAGTGTTTGTGAAGATGATTAAATCCGACAAAGAACATTATTTGTTAATATCGTGGTTCTAAAAAATATGAGTTATCGACATCGTGATCATGCGATAGTTGAATGATTTTGTTGTAATGCAATTAAAATTATATAAGTTATTTTATTAATAATAAAGAATAATCAAAGGAATAATTTAAAAAGTTTCTCAAAATGGATTTTTTTTTCTGATAAAATTTCAAAACTTTTCGATATAGAATCCTTTTACAACAAAAAAAGTCCTTGAATTAACTTAACTGGCGCCTTTTTTTGCGAATTAACCTACTGTTTTCACTTACTTCATAAACACGAGACTCGAAAGTGAGAAGAATAATTACTTTTAGCGTGAAAATTTCCTAAATCATTATGAAAGTCAATTTCCTGTCATCAGATTGATTATATGTATCATTATGCAAATGCCTGATCATCTGAATTCACAATCAAAATTCTTTTCTTTACGTTCTTTTAGAAAATGTTCAAAAAACATGCAAGGTCAAAAACATCATAATTGGAAAGGAAGGCAATAATACATTTTATTTTTAACCTTTGACTTTACTATCATATTTTTTCATTCTCTAAGCAGCCAGCAAAGTGTTAAAAACATTCTCGCCAAATTGCTAGTTTTGTAAATTGTGTTAGCAGCCGTGTACAATAACAGATAATAAGTTTAATATCATGTCATTATAAAAGCCTTTACCTGTTCATAATGAGGTGCTATAAGGAACAAAAGTTAGATACACAACAAAATTAGTTTGAATTTTTTTTTCCTGGAAATAAAGTTGAACATATATAGCAGTTTTACATTCATATATACTTTAATGATAATGTAACTTAAAATTTTGGAACTGGTAATTTAATACTTGTATCGGGACAGAAGCAAAAGTACCTTTTGTTTTGAACCTTTGACCTCAATATAATACATATATATATATATTTTTTTTTTTTCATTTTAATAGGCAGTCAGAAAAGTATTTTAAAACATCCACATCAAATTGCTAAAGTTGTAAATTATGCTAACAGTCGTGTACAATAGAGGATAACAGGCTCAATATCTTGTCATCTTAAAAGCTTTTGCATGTTCAAAATGAGAGTTGGCTTGTAACTCTAACATGTTTTTATTTATTTACTAAGATTTGTGAGTATAGTGCGACCATGTTTCCTACGACTAGCAGTGAGGGCGAGTCGAAAAGTTTGGAAGGATGCAAAATTGCCCGAGAGATAGTTATTTGGCAAACATCCAGTTATTCGATGTTCCCTTACCGCTTGTTTTCTCTCAGTCACCCCTATTTTAACACTGGACTTGTTCAATCCGCACTTGCGCAGAGGCTTCCATGGTCGCAAGAAATGTGGTTAAAGAATACATAAGAAGTCCCCCCCCCCCCAACCATCACCACCACAAAAAAAAAAAAAAAAAACTTTTGCAATGTGGTTGAAATAATTGGATCTTCAATTTAAATACGCGGCATGTGAAAACCCTTATGTAATTTCAACTCTTGAAAATATCTAAAATCTAGCTCGTTCTTTTGCTGACAATTTGCTTAATTTTTACTCTATTCAAATGAACTTTTGAGAAAAGTATCCCAATATATCTAGCTTTCAACCAATGCAATAAATATTTTTCTATCTTTCGCGAATGCACCATAAAAAGATATTTTAATATAAATGTTCATATTTCAGCGAATATTACACGCGTGAATTTTATGTTTCAGAATATTGTTTCCCTAATGTTTTATGAATTTTTCTGCAATTTTTGAAAAATTTTATGCAAATTTGTTCTAGTTATAAGCAAAAGACTTTCCAAAAATTTAATATTTTCTGAAAAAAAAAAAGAGAATTATATCTGCCCAAATAATTGTGTTATTTCCACAAAAAAAAAAAAAAAAAAAAACCATACAAATATTGTACGTAGTATGTGCAGTAATGTGTTAAAGTTACAAGCCATTTAGAATTTTTTATGATACAGGTTGATACAAAATATTTGCGCTTTTCATCAAATTGTGTTTAGTCCCCTAATTGTACTGTGGACTGAATCGATAGTGAAAAATGTGATTTTTTAAAATGTACTTTTTTTAATCTGGTGTGTCACTCAGACGACTTTCACTTACCCTGAAATTTAATACTATAAATACAGGTTGCAGATTTAAGAGGTAAGATAACAAGTACTATTATGTAAACCTGTGTTAAACAATTCAAATTAGGCTTCGGAATAATTTTATATAATAATTAGCTCTGTGTGAGGGGGCTACTGCCCCCCCCTCCACCCCCGTTTCATTAATGCACCTACATTTATATAGAATTTAATTCGGTTATTAAAAAAAAATTCTGTTTTTAAAAAATAATTTATTAAAATTATTATTTAAAAAAAATATCTTTTATGATAATGCAGACGATTTTCATATTAAAGAATTAGTATAACACTAAATTAAATAATCTGGTGTGTCACTCACACGACTCTCTCTTACCCTGAAATTTAATACTATAAATACAGGTTGCAGATTAAGAGGTAAGATAACGAGTACTGTTATGTAAACCTGTGTTAAACAATTCAAATTAGGCTTCGGAAGAGTTTTATATGATAATTAGTTCTGTGTGAGGGGAGTACTGCCCCCGTTTCATTAATGCACTTACATTTATATAAAATTTTATTCGGCTATTAAAAAATAATTCTGTTTTTTTTTTAATTTTTAAAATTATTAAAATTATCTTTTATGATAATGCAGACGATTTCCATATCAGAGAATTAGTATAACACTAAATATCCAAAAAAAGTCCATTTTATTCTCCATATTTAATTTTTTTTTTTTTTTTTTTTTTTGTTAAAAAGGAAAAAAATAGATAACTGTATTTTAAATTATCGCAGATCGATGGTTCAATCGTTCGTTTTAAAAGTATTAGCGAGCTCTTTTGAAAGATACCCATCATGAAAATTTACTCCCTGAGGGGGGTACACAAAAATTTTTTCCCAGTTGAATATCTCTATTATAAAAAATGTATATCCGTTTAATTTGGTTTTGTGCACTCTATAGATGTTAAACTCTACTTACCTGCAATTTCCCCCATAGACATAATGTATTTGAATACTTTTGAGTGTCCCTGTAAACGAACCATTTGCTTCATCTCAACGAAAAGCTTACTGTAGCATCCCTATATGATACACATTTAGAATACTGAGTTTGGAATTTCTGCTACTATTTGTTCTTGAGATATGCTGATAACAGACACACAGCAGACACACACACAGACAGACACATAGACAATTCGATAAAAACATTATTTTCGTATTCAGGGGACCTTAGAACATGTAAATATAACAAAAACTTACGTTCAAAAATTTGACCCTAAAACAATACTTTTTTGACCCTATGGGTAAGAGAAAGTAAAAAGAAAGGAAGAAATCTAATAATTTGGTCAACCACTGTACTTAATCTAGGAAACATCCTAGAAACTACCGAAAGTGAAAAAATTGTGTCAGTAGACAACTTGTATTGACAAAAATCTATATGTGATAGAGAAAACCTGGCTTCATTTACGGTTTCAACACACGAACAAACACATGTATCAGCTAAATTTATCAAAGCAAATTTTGCCAAAATTATTTTTGTAGACTTGTGTTATTTTTTACAGTGTAGAAAATAAAAGTACAAGGCTACACACAATTTGTACTAATGACATAAAATCAAAGTTATTTTAATACGAATTGGATGCAACAAAGCTAGCTCATATCTAACACTTGGATATGTTATTCTCTACAAAAAATTTTTGTACTCGTTTTAATTTCCTATACTTCTGTTTTAATTGCGTAAATTTTGATTATTTATCACTTTACATTATTTTTTTTTTCCTTAAAAAAATATTTGATTTTAGTTCCACTTAATATTACTTTCATTATTAAATTTACTTACATTATCTTTATTCTAATTAGATGGGGTAATTTTTGCACTTATATATATTAAAAAAAAAAAAAAAAAAAAAAAAAAAAAAGATGTTCCGCTTCGAAAATTTTGCAGTTACTTAATTACGTAATAACCACAAAATAAACTATACCAAGAGAATATACCATGTTGCATTTTTCATCTACTGGGTAGCCATAATTAAACTGACAATGCTTAGTGTTTTGTAGTGCGATTTAATTGCAAGAATAACACCAAAGTTTGTAGGAAGATTAGAGAAGACGGAGGACGAAATATTTCGAAAAAAGTTTCAAAATTTATCGTTAAAGGAATACGTGGCGCTGTTTTTCTAAATAAAGTTTTTTCGCAATTTATAATTTGAAATTGTAGATTGCATACTTTTTTTTTAAACTCTGTTTTTGTCCCATTTATTATTTTGGAATTAGAGGCACTGCGCTAGTTTATCCACGAGAAGAACTTTTCTTAGAAAAACAGCGCCATATGTTCCCCTAGCAGTAAATTTGGATTATTATTATTATTATTATTATTATTATTTTCGAAATCCTTTGTCCCCCATCATGTCCCCCATAATCTTCCTATTTAGTTGTGCGCTATTCTTGCAATTAGGTCGTTGCTACAGTATAGTGTAAGCACTGTCTATTTATGGCCACCCTGTATATGTTACGTTGAAGACTATTTATCTATTTTAAGAAAACTTGCTTGTTCTAAGTCCTTAATAATAAAGTTCTCGAAGTAGTAACCTACATTTTTACCATGTCAGTAATTCATTTATCCCTTTTAAAGCTTCCTCAGATATTTAAATGTTAAATAAATTTTGGCTTTCTTTGTTGTTTTTTTTTTTTTTTGTTGTTGTTTTTTTTTTTTTTTTTTTTAGGACTGAGAACTGTTAGTCTCAATCTGCGGATTTTTATGATACCAGTTTTACAATAGTTGGACATTTATCGAAATCTAAAATTTATCGAAAAAACATAATTGAATAATTTGAAAGCAATGTTATAATTAGAAAAATAAAAAACTAATAGTTCTCCGACCTAAACTAAATTCTGTTTCTGCCAGAATTTCATCAAAATCATTTTTTTTTTTTTTTTTTTTTTTTTTGAAAGAAAAAGAAAAGAAACGAAAATCAATAATAATCACTATCGAAAGAAACACTATCGAAAACGCGCGCGGGCAAAATGAAACTAATTGGCATAGGTGGACTCTGCTCAGTTCCCCATCATATTTATGTTCTCATAAATTTCTAGTGCGAGACATATTATAAGCATGTTAAAAGAAATGAATGTGACCAAAGCTTGATACAGTGACAGAATGAAATCCCCGCCTAATAGGCTATCCACCGTTCACTTCGATATATTTATCTGATTCTAATGTATTAATTTATTTTATCAGGGTCAATTCTGATGTTTAGTTTTCATGCTACTATTTCCAATGCCATAATCCTCAAAGTTCATATTTATATGAAAAATTTACACTTTCGCTATGTTGATAAAATCGTAAATTACGAATAATTTACGAAATTTTCCTATTAGAATATTTGTATTCAATCATGTTCAAACAAATATCATAAACGTAATTTTGAAGTTGTCGAGTGTATTTATGATCCTAAAAATGGAAGTTCATGCTCAATTTTACCTTATTCTGACATGTTAAGTAAATCGTAAATTCCAAATAACTTACGAATTTTTTAAATTGGAAAAATCATAGTCTATGATATTCATGCCAGTATCCAAAATAATATCAAAAAAGTCGTTTGACATCTTTACGATGAAAATATCCCTCAAGATTGACGTTTATGTGAAATTTTGCTATATTCTGCCATGTTAAGAAATTCGTAAGTTTCCAATAACTTACTCATTTTTTATATTGGAAAATTCATAGTCATTAATATTCATGCCAGTGTTCTAAATAATATTTCAAAAGTAGTCTGACATCTTTACGATGAAAATATCTCTCAAAATTGACGTTTATGTGAAATTTTGCCCTATACTGCCATGTTAAGAAGTTCGTTAATTTCCAATAACTTGCGAAATTTTCAAAGTAGCATATTTATAGTTACTGATGTTCATTTCGGCATCAAAACTGATATTTTAAAACTGGTCTGACATTTTTACAGTAAAAAGTTTCCATTTAATGCACGTTTAAGTGAATTTTTGTCCTATTCTCCCATGTTAAGAAAATCGTAAATTTCTAATAACTTACGAAGTTTTTTAATTCGAATGTTGCAAATGAATAGGGTTCTTGCCAGTATCGAAAGTAATATTTTAAAACTGATCTGACCTCTCTGCGATCATTTGTTCGTGAGATATTGTGTAAACAGACTAATAAACTAACGGACTAGCACACTAATGGACTAACACACTAACGGACTAACACACTAACGGACTGACACACTAATAGACACCCTACAGACAGACACCATACAAATTTTGTCATTTTCGGATTCCTCACACCTGAAAACGTATAAAAATGTCAAAAAACCGAGGTCGAAATTTTTCACGATTACCTAAGTTCCCCATACCTATAGTATGATGGGGAACAAATAAAAAAAAGAAACAAGATAATCAAGTTTGAATTGGAGTTGATAATTTTAGGATGTCATTGCCATAGTAACTTTTTTGTTGTAAATTGTTTTTAATAAATTAAAATGCGGATATCATAACGAGGAATTTGCACTTTTTCTGATTTTATTCTTATATAATAGAAAACGAAAAGATAAGAAAATAAATACCCACATTTTCTTTATTTGAAATCTTATTGCTGATTTATAACAATTTTAACATCGCACTATTTACTCTATTGAGAAAACGCAGTATAATATATCGTGACGTCACTCTTTATGACAACAAACGGGAGTAATCGTTGTTTACATTCGATTTCGTGCTTTGCTTTGCTTCTTGAATCAGTGAAATATGTTTTGTATTTTATAATAATGACGGATATTAGAGAATCGTAGTATAAATATTGTATTGCACCACTCTGCACTAATGCAACGGCAAATTCTTCTCAAAAGCTATTCTTTAGCGTTCCACAGGATCCTATTAAACGAAAACATTGGGCAAACGCCATGAAAAGAAAACAATTGAAAATAATGATAATGGAAAATGGTGATATGATATTAAATGATAATAAGATGAAAAAGAAATGCTGAGAAATCACATAAACGATTGATAATTACGAAAGTTAAAACGAATTGCTGCTTGCTAACTAGGCTAATAAAATGTAAACATTGAAGCATCATAAAGTGTGACGTCAGGCAGCGTTTTGAAGTCATGTGATTTTTGGTTAATTTTAAAGTTATTTTTTAAATTAATGAGAACTTTGTTTTTGCAATTTTAATGAATTTTTTTAAATTTATGGGCCTAAAACTACCAGAAAAATAGGATTTTGTTCAAATCCCCCATGTGTACAAATTTATCATTGCGCTAGTAAAGACCTTTGCGAGGAACGCCCAAGTTACTTCGGTGCCAAATTTCAAATTTCGATAAAGGAGTCCTATACTATAGCTTATTATTATTATTATTATTATTATTATTATTATTATTATTTCATTTATTTATTTATTTATTTTTCTATTAACATTTTTATTGAAAACATATTAATTACTTATTAATTCTACAAATAATTTTTTATAAAGTTTACTTGTTTAGTTTTTCTAAATCGCACAATGTAATTTAATGAAACCTCGATACAATTACGTCTAGCTAATTTATTTTTTGCTAAACTAACCCTTTTAATGTTTCAAATACTTTTTAAATGAGTTAAATGTTTGTTTTCTTAATCTGTATGTTTTCTGTCAAGCCTATCATTAATTGAAAATTACACATATGAATAACAATAATAATTATTATTATTACTTTCTAATTTTGCTGACAACTTTATTTCAACATAATTCATCAATCACATATTCAATAATAATACCAAATAGTTTTCTCAGAAGACAGTTAGTGACTACTAGAAATCATTAAAAAATATATATGCAGTTATCACTTTAATTGTTTATTACTATAATACTAGTTTGCCAGACGCTCATTCCAACAGGTGTTCTGCTGACATTGAAGATATTTTTTAGAAGAAATTATATTGATTATACTGCATTCATTACCTTGTCTAGAGTAGCCGCTTCAATTATGCAAGTTTATCTTTTTTTTTTTTTTTAATATGGACATACGAAATATGAATGCTTTTCGAGGTTATATATTATCAACTTTCTTATCTTCATGATTGTCTCATCAAAATAATTGTTATGTACGGTCGTTTTAAGAGTTTTCATTATAATTGTAATTTATGGAGGCTTTCTTCATTGAATTTATCAATCGAGATAATAGCAAAACGGTTTGCGATGACTAAAAAAAGTATGATATTGCGCTTCCTTGATGTTGCGAAATCGTTTTGAGCCTTGTGAAATAATTAAATGCTATAAAAAGCATAAATTTTCATTAGGCTGTCAACAAAATACAATACCTTTTAAAAACAAAATAATCAATACTTTTTGTCTTTATAAATAAAAGGTAAATGCTTGTAAAAGTAATTTATTCCGTTATCTGCATACGTTTGTGAAGCGTATCAGAAAGTAACGTATATCATCAAATAATAATAATAATAAATAATAATAATAATAATAATAATAATAATAATAAAGCAATTAATGACAATATGCAACATAAGTATAGCATATTTATTACTTCTTCACACAATTTCAATGCATATTGAGGCATTTGTCTCAGCGATGGATTAGTTTGAAAATCCTGGTCTCACAGAACTCCTTCGCCTGCGAGAAGGGCTACATTCGCACGCTCCGTTTCAGTTTGTCGTCAAAGGCTTCTTTTCACCGAGGAACTTTTTCATAGGTCCAAACCATGAAGATAGAGGGGCTTCTCTAGCTTCATGGTCCAAACATACAAACATTGGAGGATGCCAAGTCTGGGCTTAAGGTTAGAATGTTTTAGAATACTCTACTCATCATAGAGCCTGGACCTAACATCTTTCGATTTCTATCACTGTCTGGATCCACCACGCACGTAGTTCCTAAACGATATGAAGTTTGATTCTAATGACGAACTTAAAATGACCTTGCAAAGGTAATTCTTCTCACAGCTAATGGAGTTCGGCGATACCGGGATTTTTGAATTAATTCATCGTTGGGACAAATGACTCAACATGCATGAGAAGTATGTGGAAAACTAATAATTATGTATAATCTATTACTTATGTTTCATATTGTCAATACTTTTTTTTTAATTATTATTATTTAGTTATTTTAATTATATGCGTTTCTTATTGACAAGCTCTCGTAACAAACTGTTCTGGAGTCCTGTCTGCCTTTGTCCATATAATCTTATAAAAATGAACTGTTCGATATTGTGTAATATAAATAAGACGTTAAGGCTTCTGATATATGGATTCACTAATTATTATTTATATGACACAATCGTAAAATATATAATCTGTTTGAATTAAATTTTTACTTTCTGAGATTTACAAGAAAGATGCATTGGATGCATGAAATTTTTCGGATTTTGGTATTCTATGGATTTACGTGTTTTAAGTTGTCATGAATACGATCTGACATTTTAAGAAAAGCTTTGTGTTACCAAAATTTTGTGAGCGCCATGTCTCATGAAATGATGTACGAAGCTCTACAATGCTTTATATTTGTTTCAAATTTGATGTTAATTGTGAAAATCAGATTTTGGTACATAGGTAACACTGCTATTATATAATTTCACTCATTTATGGGAAGACTATATCTTAGCTTCTATTACGTATAAGTACTTCAAACTTAATATGTGAGATGACAATTATGACAAACTGTTCTAATTTAATTTGGGTCCCTGTCGGCTCAAAGGTAGTGCTGTTATGCAGCAATTTTCCCCATTTACGGAAAGGTTGCACCATAGCTACGACAGTGAAAATGTGCTTTAAACTTGATATGTGAGATGGCCATCAGATAAAATCATGCTAGTTCTGTTTGTAAGATTATTGGCCAACAGATTCTGCTTTCACTCCTTTCTACGAATTTTTCAAAGACAGTATCTTAGTTTCCATTGCATTAAATTGCCTCCAAACTGCATGTGTAAACTCTTTACTGTTAGAAGCTATGTTGATTACATTTTTGTGCATGTTAACTTGTAGGAGTAATGCTGTTTTATAGAAAAAAGTTTTCCGATGGCCACAGCATATTATTTTTACTGATATTTTAATACTTCAGAAGTTTGATCTGAAAGTTTATACAAAATCAAATCAAGCCATGCTACTTTAATTCCATTTATCAAATAAAAAAAAATAAAAAAATCTTTAATTTTCAATTTGACAAGTTACCGAATTTTTTTACATAATAGTTATATATTAATTAGATACTAACATATGCAGATAAAGAATAAGTAAGTACGGAAAATTATAAGAATACGAACAATTATTTTGGCTCGGAATAATTAAGCACGACTTAACATCAGCGGTAAAACTGTGCAGCATTAAAACATAGGTGCAAGGCAACAATTATTTCGATTTAAAACAATTGGTTTGTATATATATATACTAGTTTGTTGTAGGGCGACTAAGGCACCCGTTGAAAAATAATCGTTTTATTTTATTTATTTCTCACTCTCATTTTAAATAATTCATTTGCTAGCAAGCTCCTGCGAAATTTTCTCACTTTGTTTATCTCTTCGTTACCTATAAAATTATTATTTTATAGATGTCATTTTTTTTATATGCATGAGCAAATTTATTTTTATTTTTAATTTATTTTTATTTTTTACGGGAAAGCATATTTCATTTTATGCTGAAAAAAAAATGGCAACAATTAAATTTTTAAAATGTATTTTAAAGCTTTTATTTTCATATTTTAATTAATTTTAAAAAATGTAATTATATATTCGTTACAAATAATGTACCAAATGAGAGGCGAAAATTTTCTGAATACGCCTTAATCTGTGTGGTTAAACAGCTTATCGATCGGACAATTACATTTTTTTAAATTGTCTAAAGTACGAAAATTAGGAGACACAGTCCAAGGAAATCTCTTAAGCCTACTCTTAAGCCTAAAGTGTGACAGAAACAGCCACGGATGAGGATAACTATGTATGCTGATATATATATATATATATATATATATATTAATTTAGTTCTTTAATTCTTATTCTTTATCATTCAACACTACTATTTCTACGCACTTCACAGAAATAAACCAAAGAATCATTTTGTCAAAAATCTACAATTAATTTTTTATTGTTTAAATATCCTAAAACTCTGAAAAACGCGGATACTGAAATCATCAATAAAAAGATCTGAATAAGTAAAGAATTGTTTGGTTATAAACTTTTATCTTTCAAAAATTTAAACTGAAAATAATTTTTATTATTGATTTTTAATTTTAATTAACTATTTTTTATTTAAATATTGAAACATTTTATCTCATTTGTTGTAACTTTAAGTACCGCTACTAATTCATTTAAAATTTAATTATTTTAATATTAAATTACCTCTAAAAGTTTAATTGTTTAAACTTTTGAATGTTTAAATGGTAATGATTATTAATTCTTAAATTTAACAACTTAAGCATTTTAACTACTTAAACTTTACTATTAAATTTTTATATATATAGCTTTTATATATTTAACAATCAATAATTTTAACCGAAAAATTTCAAAAGATATCACAAAGTAATTTTTTGATTCAATCGGTATTTTTCATAAGTGATAATAATTTTTAAATTCTGAAACAATGTGGAATTGTCTTTTTTAAAACTAATTATATATATATATATATATATATATATTATTTTAAAGGTTACAAAAACCAGACAAAAACGTGATAATCGATATGAAACGGTTTGTTTTTCATTGAAAATTTATTTTTTCTAGATGAGGTAATAATCCTAAATACCATAAAGGAAACGAAACTCACTCTTGCACCATCTTTTTTCCCCCAAGTTTTCCAAATACTAGTAATTGTCATTTGTGTGTTATTTTTTTCAGTGGGTGTCAGTAAAATGGCCATTGTTTCTGTTCCAGCGATTTGTTACAGAGTAGATTTTGGGTCTTTTAAGGCCGATTAGTTGCGTCATTCGTGACATACGAGAAGGAAATGCGAAATAAAAAGCATTAAAACAAATGTGGAACTAATCGAAATGACGTTGAAAGGTTCTTCGATTTCAATAGCAAAAAAAAGAAAAGAACATTTACCTAGTCCTTTCGATTTCATTGACCAAGAAAGGATGATGAAAATACAATTCTTATTTGGAGAAAGTTGATGACTGTAGTTCAGAAATTAATAGTTTTTAACACGCTTTTATTAGCTTCACCTGTATGTATGTATGTGTGTTTGTATGTATGTTTGTGTGTTTGTAACCGCTCTGGGAGTAAATAAAAAATCTATATTGTAAAAAAAAAAAAAGATTTTCCCTACGTGAACACCGTGGCGTTGAGGTATAGCTCCGCGCTACGAACCTAAAGGTCTAGCGTTCGATCCCAGTCAGGGGAGATTTTTAAAAAATGGTTTTTGTTTAATTCTAAACTATTTTAATTAAAGATTTAAATGTATGTAAATATTATGGTGCGTCACTCACACGATTTTCTCTTACCCTGCATTTTAATACTAAGATAGATATTTTGTGCTTTTTAGTTCACATTTCTATAAAAGCGTGTTCTTTAATTTTTTAAAACTATAATATTATTTTACTTTGTAGCCCTTATGCAGACTTGTTTACGTTTAAAACTTTAGGAGAGTGATAGAATGCATTATCACAAACATATTCAGAAGTTTCAGATCGCAAATCAGTTATTCAGTTAAAAATATGGGGTGTTTCGTATACAGGAAAATTAAAATGGTGATTGATCTTTTTAATTTATTTGCCAAATTTTCGAATTTTTTGAACAATTTCCGTTATTTTCAGCTCATGAAATTTTGGGAAGTCTCCCTTTTAAGTTATAGCCGATTTTTGTGAATACTTCATTTTAAGATCATCACGTTTCATGAAATCTTTGTTTTCGAACTCGAATGCTTCCCAGATAGCCCGCCGAAAAATACTATTCTTCCATAGTCACGTGATAAAATTTGTTCTTAATTGTGACTGCTCTCCTCCCCCTTAAAAAAATTATTTAGTTTACGTATAATTGTCAATGAAGGCAATTTTTCTGTGATCAAATAATGACATTGATTCTTATGACAGTAATGAGAAAAAAAATGGCGATTTGCTTAATTTTTAAAGTCGCCACATTATTTTACTCACACGCCATGCAGTGATTTTTTTTTTTTTTTTTTTTTTTTTTTTTTATGTATAGTATTTCACTTAAAGTGATGCAGGGATTTTGTTTCAAATTTTAATACTAATGAAGATAACTAAATTGAATGAAAATCAAATCGGAATTTCCATTTAACGAACCAATGAAAACTTCGAGTAAAAAATATACCACGTTCATTTTCTTATTTCACAAAGCTTTATATCAATTTTACTCATAAATATAGTAATAATATATAGATTGATCATTGAGGAGAAAAAAGTGATTCCTTATTACTTGGGAAAAGACGGCGATTTTACCAAAATATGGCCGTCTTTCCCCGAGTGAATGCACACGGGAATACATACGAATATTTTAGCAAATAAAATTTATGAATAATTTATTTACTAACGGTGAATGAAAAACTCAAATACAGTTTCAAATTCATTTTTTTTTTTTTTTTTTTTTTTTTTTTTTTGCATCAATAATCTTTGCACGATAACATGGAGATGATAGATTTATATATATATTACTATATCTATGATTTTACAGTTTACGCGAAAATATATTTCTTTTCATGACAAAAAAAAAAAAAAAAAAAGAATAAAAGAATAAAAGAAAAGAAAAATGAACGCGTAAAAATTTGTTTTCTAGTGGCATCAGCTGGATTTTTAATATTATCACGTAGATTAAACTTAGATAATTGTTTGTGGAGAAACACGAAAACGAAATAACACAGAACTTAAAGCTCAGCTCGAGACTATTTTTCAACTCAACTGAATTTTACATCGATTTATACACAGTTAATAAATTTTCTCGAACAAAATATTCTAGAATTCGAAAAGTCTAGAAACTATATAACATTAACATAATAGAAATTTTAATTTATTAATTCATCAACCGTGAAAATTCAGTCTAGATAAAGTGGAGTGTAAGGTTGATTTTTTATACCAACTATGTGAAAAATGCCAGAGCCGGGAATCGAACCCGGGCTTTCCGTTTAACGTGCGGTTGCTCTACCACTGAGCTACCCTGGCTGATAAACAGCTCGGCATTTCTCACGGTTCGATTCCCGGCTCTGGCATTTTTCAAAAAATCAGCCTTACACTGCACTTTATCTACATTGAATTAACCGAATAATTAATAACGTAAACGTAATTAATATAGTTAATGAATGAGAAATAAACGAATTAGATTTAAACGAAAAACATTTTTAAACAATTTCCCTTGACGGAGATCGAACTCACATTCTCCAAATTCGTAGTGTTTCTGATGCTTTACCTTGGAACCACGGCGTTCACAGGTGCAGCAACTCTTGTTACAATATTTCTTTTTTTTTCCCATTGCTTTCACGGAGATTTTAATTAAAATATTGAAATTTCGAATTAAAAAAAATTATTTTATCAAAATTAATTATAGCATATAACACTCAGGGATAGTGTAGATTTTGATTACTGGAGAAAAAAAAAAAAAAAAAAAAAATTGGTTTATTAGTTCCAGTGATTACTCTTTTTTACTACAGTGATTACTCCAGTGAACATCTTTAAAATGTGGTTTTATAATGGTTATCTCACATAGCAAGTTTCGTGCTGTTATATGCCGCAGAGGTTGAGACATAGCCATCCCGTTATCGATAAAATTTGCAGTATAGCAGCGCCACCTATTTGCCGATAAGCATCCAAAATGAATCAGTATAATGTCTAATAAAAGTCTTCTCACATATCAAGTTTTATTTGATAATACGTAATAAAACCTGAGATATAGCATCATAATCACTGTGCAGCAGCGCCACCTGTTGAGTGGATGAAATCAAAAGTTTACAAGTTTTTATGTTAAGATGCATCTACAGACAAATTTATATACAATTCTGTGCAGTAGTTCCTGAGATATAGTCGTTCTTTAAATTGCGGAAATAACTGTATAGCAGCGTCACCTGTTGGCCGATAAGCATTCAAATTGAATCAGAATAATGTCTCATAATGGCCTTCTCATCTGTCAAGTTTTGTTTGATTATACGCATTAGAATCTGAGATATAGCCTCCCCTGAAATTGAGGAAATCGCTGTATAGCAGCGGTATTTTTTGAGCGGTTGACGCCAAAAGTTGATAGGCACTAATTTATGTCAAAATATATCTACATGTAAATTTATATATAATTTTGAGCAGTAGTTTAGGAGATACTGCTGCTACGAAATTACTCATATTTAGTAGATAGTTAACATTTTTGCATTCTGATTTCAGTGTGCTGCGTCTAATGTGACATGCTAAATTTCCTAAAAATGACTTTGCACTGGGTCTAATACCCTACGTGTTATAATTAAAAAAAGTGGATTTATTTCATTTTATTTTATTCATTTGTTAATTTATTAATTTATTTTTTATTTATTTATTTATTTATTATTTTTTATTTTTATTTTTATTTATTTATTTATTTGCAATTTAAAAAATTTAATATATATATATATATATATATATATATATATATATATATATATATATATATATATATATATATATATATATATCCATGAATGTATGTGCTAGCCTCATAAACAATTATACATATAATGAGAAAATTCCTCATAATCACTTGTTTTTGCCAAAACACATTTTATGCATTACTTTTTACACGGTGCCCAAAATATTTTGATTTTTGCATAAATTTTTATTGTCCCCTTTTCCTCTTCAGTACACTACTTTTTCTGAAATATATGAGTTATAGCATGTTTTTTACACTACCAAAGTTTCAAGAAGTTACTAAAGAACGTTTCTAGATATTTAACAAAACATCTAAATTCGAAAGTGCCCAAATACTCATTGGTAGATAGTGTGTGTGTATATATACATATATATATATAATTCCGTTTTCACATTCAAAAAATTCACAACTGATAGTTTTTTTTTCTTATTTCCGAAAAAAAAAATCCCTTTACTTATGTTTAATATTTCGTTTTGAATCTATGAAATAAAAAAAAAAGTTAACTAAGTGCATTTGATGCATTTTGTAGCTTTACAGTAAAATTAATTATAACAATAATACTTTAATTTTTGGAAAACATGAACAAAAGTAACAGTAGAGATTTTTCTGAGTGTGAAAACGAAATTTAAAAAATACTTAAGGTAATGAGTAATTTTGTAAACAAATTTCCCCATAGAATAAACATGGGCTTTGACTCGCGGTGAACTGTATTCCCTTACAAAGGTCACGCACGGAGTTTGTTGAAACTTTGTATTTAGTAGAATAATATTTTAATTGTTTAAAATTTGGTAAGTATCGCCTATTACATGTAGCATGATCATAATATCGCGGTAGCGCTATTAAATATAATCGAGCTACACTTAATATATACGTTGCTTATTTTGAAAAAAAAAAATGCTCATTTAATATTCGCCAATACAACTAACAGCAGGCACTACTATGTTGCAATTTTCATTTCCAACTCTATCTCAGTCTCTAGGAAATACATATCGTTCAATAAGTATTTATGTAGTTTCTTTTATGATCATTTGACGAGAAATACTGCTCTGATGAACTTAAAAATTGTTTCTAAGCTTGTGTTATAGAGTAGGAGCAAAATTTATATCCAGCATTCCCAAAATTAAATATAACTAAAATCTGCCCTTAGAATAAATATAAGTATGCTTTGAAACATATTTTGTGAGGTCAAGGATATATTACTTTTTAATGTTAATCTACGAAAATTGTATATATGTATTTTCTCATCTATAACTTTTACTATTTGTATTAGTCAAATAAAAATTACTTAATATTCAACTTTGTACGTATAAAATATAATAATAAAGGACAACTAGAACCAGGCGGAGCTTCCATTGTTTGTGGGGAAAACCTGCGCTGTGATTAGCTATATTCCATTATTTGTGGGCTAAATTAAGACTCCTATAGGTTAAATAAAAGAAAACCGTCATCATGACGTCGAATGGCATCAGAAAGTCAAATCGTCAATTGATTTAAATAATAGATTCTTTAAACTCGGTTATGTTCTGGAAGAGGTTAAGTCGACCGGTCCTTAGAATAGTTGCTAACAGGAAAGCTTCGGAGCATGATCGGGGCCGCGGTAGCCCAGTCGGTAGAGCGCCGGCCTCGTAATTGGAAGATTGCGGGTTCGGTACTCGAGCCGGCCAAAGACCGTCGTGTACACTAATGGTGGCTGGTGCACGTGAAATCTGTCGTGGCCGCAATGTCCTCCATGTTCCCATGAAAAATTATACCTCTGGGGGTCACCGAAGCGGGAGAGCCATCCCTTCCGTGGAGGATCAAAATTGTGATGGCATGTCTCCGGACCACCTCTAGGGGTGTGTCCCAAACCGTCGCCAATTGCCCATCTGCGCAGCACTAGTGCGACGTTAAACCCAACCATCCATCCATCCATCGGAGCATGATCGTAGAAGGCCTTATTTTATTCTATAAAAATATTTTTGCAAATTATCAAAAACAAAATGTTAATTTCTGATAATATGAACCTCTGTAGGTTAGCAAAACGGGGAAGCCATCCTCTCCGTGTAGGATCAAATTTGTGATGGCATGTCTGTGGACCACCTCTAGGGGTGAGTCCCAGGCCGTCGCCAATTGCCCATTGCACAGCACTAGTGCGAAGTAAAATCCAATCAACCAACCAACATCTGTAATATGAATAAATTTTATAGGTATATATATAATACGCAGACATGTTTACTAGAAAAAAGCGTTCTAGCCATTTTAATAAATAATTAAATCATTGTTCTCTTTAAGAAATAGAATGAAGCACGTTTATTATTTTAATTTGTTTACAGAAAATACAAAACGATGCAATCTATTTTTTTTTTTCAACCTCGGTTATTTATATTCAATTCTTCATTATATTCTATTTTGTTTTCTAAAGGTCAACTATTTATTCACTCTTTAGTAATTGTGGAAATGAAGATTATTAATTTTTATAAATGGAATTCTTATATGTTGTTAGAAAAACATTAAACAAATAAAAAGTAATTGGTTCATTAAAATATTAACGTGAGCTTATACATTACTATTATCATTATTATCATTTATTCTATATATTTCATCTTAGCCATATATCTTTCATTTAATTCTATTCATATTTCAGAGTTAACTCAATGGACTTTCGTAAATTATCAAATCATTAACTCTTTATAAGCAAAATCGCTGCAATAAGCGTTAAAAAACATACCACGTAGTGTATGTTTAACATCATAATAAATCAACATATTATAAGCAAATCTAATTATGCTATTAAGATAAAATTACCATTGGCATATTAAAAAAGAATCTTTTGATGTGCCAAACCTTCTTTCTTCAATCTTTTGTCATTTAAATGTATTAAAGGATTGCTTTAGATAAATCCCTGACCCTTGTTCCGGTATAATGTTAATGGATCATCTAACTATACTTTTGTGTAGACATACGAGGCCGATACTCGTAAGTAAAGTATGAAATATGATCGTGGCAACACTTACATTCACCCAACAAACATTTTTTTTTTTTTCGCTAATTTTAACCTCTTGACTTGCATGCAAAAGTTACCAACAAACAACACGGAACCAAACGGACTAAGACGCCTCCACATTTATTACCATAATATGTTGATATGTAAGAAGTATTAAATTGGTATATTTCGTTTGATGCGATGTTATGAAAGATTTAAATGTCCTTTAAGTTGTTCTACATGTCATTTATTATACAAATGATGTAATCATTTATTATGAAAATGATGTAATTGAAATAAACAAGAAATAGCTAAAAAACATACGATAATATTATTTATTTGGGAAAAAATATCCTGTGGCTATTTGGGAAAAAATATACTGTAGTGCTAGTTATTAAGCCTTTTTCGGAAACAAAAATCATCTATTTCACTTATTTTACCTTGATATATATTAAAAATTTTGTATGTTGAAAATTTACTAACATTCTTATTTTATTGCATGTTGTAGACTTGAAAAAAGTATATTAATGTATATCACATAAAACAAGAATTTCAAACTAGCAGCCTGAGAATCCTTACGACAAAATATTTTCAGCATAAAATTTGATGTTCTTATTTAAGAATATATGTTTTTCTGAAGTACATATCAGTATCAAATGCTATTCTTTCAGGAAAAAATTTCAATTTGCACATTCTTTACGAAAATTAGTCCGTTCACTTGTGTTATTGTCCGATTATAATCAAGTTAATAGCAGGAAGAGAAGGGTAAGTTGGAGGTTCATGTCTGAAATGTTTAAAATTTCATCATATATGTATTTATTTCATTCACGTGTATTTATATTGATTAAGGTTTAACCCCCCCCCCCCTTTCCTGCTAGAAAAGTTTTATACTAATCACCGTCCATCCAAACAAACGTATGACCCTGATTATTTTGGAGCTCGTGACTAGACAAGTAATTTTGAGGAGGCTTGGAGCACTTGTACGTTAGAAATCCCTGCTATAAAATATAAAAATTAGGTCTTCCCTTACTTTTAATATTATAGAAGTTGCTGTTCCTCCATTTTATAACCATTTAAAAAATAAATATATTTGTGTCACTAGTGTTCCCAAGCTTGTTACTTAAGCGTTCGGGGAAGATTTCAATTAAAAAGCCGATGTCCTGATGTGGTTGATCCTGCTCCAAATGTAGAAAATGCTAAATGAGCTCATAGGTATCTCGAAACTGTTAAAAATTCCCAGTCCATCATGTTCCAAAAATGTTCGATGAGACCTACTAGACACGTGTTGAAATTCAGATATCGTGGACGTTACTATAAGAACGAATCAATATATGGCAGAGCTTTTTCATACAGGAAATAGAACATGGGCAAGCAAGTACGATAGACAATTCCACCGGTCGAAGAAATTTTCGACGTTCTTGGAAGCAATATAATTAAAAGTGATCGGCTATCTTAGGATATTGGCTCTATATTGTCACACCAGATGTAATACTGTTTGCTTATCTTTAAAATAAATGTTAGATTTGACAATTTACACCTCTTCTTTCCAAACGCATATGCTGCTTATCAGCATGCAGTTAAAATGGTGATTCGTTTCTAAGGGTCATTCTTCTATTCCGAGGCTATTCCTTTTTATTGTGTACTAACCATTCCGGACAATACCAAATATAGTAGGAAGGGCGTAAATCTTCAGAATGTTCCTCTAGTCCTCAGTCTCTACTAATCGTCTCCATATGGTATCCTTATGCATTGGCAAATTATATAAATTACTTACAGAGTCGTTGTTAGCGCAGATGTTACTACTTCCCTGACAGTGCGATCGTCTCGCTCCTTGGTGTCAAGGAGACATTCTAAACCATTGTGAAGACTGCTTGTGTCTTCTCTGAACCACTACTTAAAACATGAGTCAAATGACATTTTGCTTTGTCCACCATGCTTGTTGATATGTCTGCTCGACCAATCGGCTTCTCTGACCACTCTCTCTCTGACCTTTCTCTCGACCACTCTCATGTCGAACAACTGCTTATAATGCCGCCGGGTACATCTGATATTATCATGTATTGAAATATCAATCCAGTTGTAATAATCTAATACTGAGTGCACTAACCATTTTAAGTTACAGTCCCGTCGCTGTTCATCCCTTCCGTGGAGGATCAAAATTCTGATGGCATGTCTCCGGACCACCTCTAGGGATGTGTCAGAGACCGTCGCCAATTGTCCATCTGCGCAGCACTAGGGCGATGTAAAACCCAACCAACCAACCAACCGTCGCTGTTCATGGGCACAGAATGAGCCTCTTCAATGTTTAATAAGGTTGCAAGATTGTTCGTTTACATAATTGGTGGAAATAGGATTTCATTCTAAGTTTTAGCATTGTAACTCATTTCTTTTCCTGTCTCACAACACACTCACATACACGTACACGCATATATATTGTACAAGAGTGCATTTCATTGTCAGATCAACTGATAGCTTTTACAATCAAGTCAGGTTTAAACACAAGTCATGCTCGACCCCTTAGCCGTTCAGAATTTTTCTTGCTTTTTCCTGAAACTTGACTGAATACGAGCTAAGACTTTTTAGAAAGACGTCTACGGAAAGCATTTCTCTCATTACCTAAGTCTATCATGTTTCACAAAAATAAAAAAATAAATAAATAAAGTATATTTGAAAAAATGCATTAGCTTAAATTGAAAAAAAAAGTCTCATGGACAATTGAAGTTTAAGTTAATTCCCTGTTATAACACCGAATTGTGATAATAATATTTCTTATATGGATTATTCATTTCTATATCGAAAAGAAAAATAAATTACGCAATGTACTAGTTTTTATAATATGCCGTGCTCTCTTTTGCTTATAGCAAATAACATAATTTCTTAATCGTGATATCTAACGTAATTGCAGTAACATGTGATCGTAATATATTAAGTTATTTCTTCATTGTATATCCATATCGCGTTTGTGACTTACACATTTAATGTACATTCAAATTATGTGTTTGAAATCTAATTACTTATTTCGAAATGTTTATGAAAAAACAATTTTGAAAATAATATAGTCGTTTTATTTTTTGAAAAATTTCGATAATTATTTATTATCATTTAGATACCGAAAGTTTTGTAAATATGAATTAGTTATTAAATTGAAAATGTATACGAAATGTTTTTTAAATAATAATAAATTTTAAAGTAATAGATTCGTTTAACTTTTTTAAAAAAATTCGACGATTATTTATCGTTATTCAAAAATCAAATTTTTTGAAAAAATTAATTAATTCCTGCAGGACATTGTGTCTTGAATTTTTTTTAAATTACACGTTTGTTCTTTTATTATTTATTCAATAATTTTAAATGACATTGTAATTTAAACAGATGAGCCATGTTTTTCACGTAATGAAATGCACGATACACAAAAAGCACATTACTGGAAGCTTGTGGAGAAATAATCCTCGTTATACTAATGTTTGGAATCAGTTATACAGATAAATAAATATTTGATTTGTGATTTTCAGAAACGTTTTAATTAGAGTCGTATTTCTAAACGATACTTAGAGCATATCAAGTCGATTGCCTTACACTCAATTTGCCTGAAGCTATTCGCCCTACAATTATATTTGTCGGACAGCTCACTTGCTCGATAGGTACGTTTGCCTGACATCTCTGTCTCTCATTTATTTATTTGTTTCATTTTTTAAAATTAGTCTGACTAAGATAGAGGACTCGACTTAATACAGTGCATGCAAAGTTCTATTTTACTGTTGTAATATATATATATATATTCATTTACTTCTTAAGATGAATTCTCAGTTTTTTAAAGAACATTCTGAAGCGGAAGAACATCTGTTTGTCAGATGAACTGTCGGACAAGTGAGCTGTACAATAAATGTACCTATCTGGCATATGAACTGTAGAACAGACGTATCTGTCGAGATAATTCATCGGGAAACTGAATTGTCAGACAGATGCGTTTTGGGCATTTGTATAAAACCATTTTATTCTGTGTGTTCAACACATATAATCATTCATGACGACGCCTTTTTTCGGAAACATCAAACCCTAGCAAAAAACCACGGAGTATGGTTGTTTAATAAGAATGGCCTCCAATTTTACCATATTTGAAGCTCACTGGACTTTTTTCTATACGAATACCTCAAATATTGATGTATGTGATTTTTTGCCAGTAGGATTTTAAACAGCGTATGATGCGTGTGCCAGTAAGCCCCGTGTTAAGAATTGTGTTGTGCAGCATACGATTAAAATAAAAATTGTCCAGATGTATATTGAACGAATACGCAGAACGTATTTAACTACTAAAATAAAGGCATGCACGGCTAATTTTGTCTTCTTTTTAACACTCATTATAGCGTGATAAAGTTAATTACGAAGAAATTAATTGCAAATACTAATGAAATTGAAAAAAATACAGATTGCAATTAAACATCATGCACTATTAAACATACCGTTAAGTTTAAAAATTAATATTGATCTAACCATTACAACCTCAGTTGTGCCAAATAAAAACAACGAGCAATTATCTGCTTAATATCTTAGTTAAAAAATAATAATTAAAAAAACTGATCGTTACAATGGCATAACTTCCATTATCCACTATGTCGCATACATAAATTCCCTTTGGAGATATTATGGTCAGAAGACAAATAATTGACCTAAGTAATTAGGCCTTCTACTTGTTTTCCTCTACTAATATACATACAAAGACATCTGAAAGAGAGTCATATAACAAGTTTGAAGAAAATCGGTAAAACTGTCTTTCAAAATACCCACAGTCGAGACATAAAATTGGCCTACCTAATGAGGATACCTAGCAATTTTTTGGTAGTAACCAACAAATATATACAAAAAAGAAAACGACATTTAAAAAGTATTTTATATAAAAACTTCCGATATTCATCAAAACTTCTTGACAAGGTCATAACCAAATAATACACATGAAAAGGAGATAATTTAGCGAGTGTAAAGAAAATTAACAGTGCTATTTATTGAGATATACACATCTCAGTCCTGAAATTGACCCATCTCATTAAAAAGCCTACCAATTCCTCATAGAAATCAACTAATATAGTGTCCAAGAATTATCTTTACAACTTTGAAATTTAATAACTTTTGAAATAAAAAAGATATTCACATTCTGTGTTCTGCAGTTATTAGTGCAACTCATACAGTTTTTTTTTCTGTATTGATTAGCCAGTTGTAACTGAGCATGTGGACCCCACAGGAGAAAGCACAATGTGTGGCATGGTTCATTGAGAGCAAATCGGACACACAAGTTCAATGCAATTGCAGGACCAAATTTGGCAAGGCGCCACCATCCAGACCAACCATCCGTGCATGGCACACCAGCTTCATGACCACAGGCTCAGTGTTACATAAGAAAGGAGAAGGACGACCCAGCACAAGGGATGGAACTGTTGGGTGGGTTCGCGAAGCATTCCAGTGCAGTCCAAAAAAAATCAGTTCGTTCGACTGCTACACAATTAGAAATACCCAGATCAACAGTCCACAAGGTGCAAAAAAACTTTATGAGTTGCACTAATAACTGCAGAACACAGAATGTGAATATCCTTTTTATTTCAAAAGTTATTAAATTTCAAAGTTGTAAAGATAATTCTTGGAAACCCTGTATATGAAAGGATATCTTATAAAGAATTTACTTAACAATTTTGAAAAAAAATCGTTAGAGCGGTTGTCAAGATACCGATTTTTATTACCACTTCGGCGTTGAATGTCCTACTTCCGATTTTCAATTTTAATCAAAACTTGGCAAACTCATGAGTACACCGGACCTGTCTTGATTAAATAATTCGTTATTCTATCTGTTTTTCCACTTTAGAGGTATCATATTCAGAAGATTCCTCACACATTTACACTTGGTGTAACAAAAGTGTCCGAACACTAGCAAAAATTCCTATGTAAAAAATGTACACTTCATACGGTTTTGTTAAATGAATCCTTGTCGAATCCTGTTCTTAGTCAGTGTAAGAACATGATTCGATAAGGATTTATTTAACAAAACCGTATGAAGTGTACTTTTATTACATAGGAATTTTTGCTAGTGTTCGGACACTTTTGTTACCGACTGTACGGAGCACACTTATCGATTTCTAAAAAAAAACTTTTTTTATTTTTTTATACATAGGAGATCTTAAAACATATAAATCACGTGGATCGAAAGTTTTTAGCGAATATTTCCGTTAAATACGGTAGTCAGATAATGGAAGTAATATTTCTATGATGGAGATTTCGCTGAATTTCTTCAATTTCTCAAATTGTACGCCAACAAAATCAAGCATGTAGCTTAGCTAGTCACAAGTTCACTATCCTATTTTTCATTTTATTTAAATTATTTTATTTTTTATACAAATAAAAAGAAAAAAAAATATTTTGATATATCTTAATTTTAAATTTATGATACCAAAAAATGTTGTAGCTGTACCTTCATTTATTAAAAATATAAAAACAAAGTTAAAATCTTAATCTTTTTTCAGACAAAAAAAAAAAAAAAAAAAAAATATTGAATGAAGATTATGTTTTAAATACTTATAAATCGGATACTAGAGTATTGCTGAATAATTTAAAATTTTTCCTGTCCTTAATAACTACTAATTAAGAAAAATTAATAAATAAAGCAAAACAAAATTACTATCATATTTTTTAAAGTTTATTAAAGACTAGAGGCAACCATTTGAATAATTTATCATCTATCAAATGAACTAAATTTCTTTTTTTTTCTTTTTTTTTTTTTTTTTTAAGAAATGAAAAAACTATAGAGGGTTTTGACCATAAAATGCAAGAACGAAAGGTTTATTCAAAGTTTTGTAGTTATTACTTTTAGACCCAAGTTCTGTGGTGTTTTTTTTTTTTTATTTAAGGTTTTATCCATATTTACTTATAATCAATATAAACACAATGGATTGAATTTAAGTAAATATATGGGTAAAACCGCTTATAATTTTACTTTGTTTTTAATTGAACTGAAATTCAGTTCATTGTATAAACAACAACTTTTTTAATTTACATTATATTTTCTTGGATTTTTTACGTAAATAGCTCAATACATTTGCCTAATAAATTCTGGAAAAAAATCTTTGTTAAAAGAAATTTTGTTAAATTTTGTTAATACTTGCGCATGCGCAGATAAAAATTATTTGATAAAAGTTTTCATATTTCATTAAATATTTAATATTTTAAATTCTGATTGCCTTATATGGTGTCTAATGTGCCATGTCAAGTATCCCAAAAATAGCATAGCATTGGGTCGAACATCCTAGATGTTCTAATTAAAAAACGGGAAATTTTTCAAGAAAATTTTTATTTATTTTTCTTTTTAAATATAAGTGTTACCCAGATATAAATTGAATACAGATAATTAAAAATTCATCATAATAATATATTGCATCTACACGGCCATTAATTTATATATTTTCTTAAATGTATACGTGTTACTAGAGTATATAAGAAATGTTTATATTTTCTTGAATATACATGTTACACGGATATAAATTGACTATAGATAATTAAAAAATCATCATAATAACATATTTCTTACACAGAGATCCCAAACATTCTGTTTTTTCTTTAAAATTTTCCCTAGTTTTATATTTGTCTTCGGATGTATGCTTTCACGGAAGAGATAAACACGTTTTGTATACGCGCCTGAACTCCCAAAATAATTAGTCAAATATTTTTCAAGCTAATTTGTAAAACATCTGAAATCGAATTTATCTAGTCATTTACTGCAAAGTAATGTACAGTCGGTAACAAAAGTGTCCGAACACTAGCAAAAATTCCTATATGAAAAAAGTACGCTTAATACAGTTTTGCTAAATAAATCCTTGTCGAATCCTGTTCTTAGACTGACTAAGAACAGGATTCTACAAGGATTTATTTAACAAAACAGCAATAAGTGTACTTTTTTACATAGGAATTTTTGCTAGTGTTCGGACACATTTGTTACCGACTGTACATATATCTACAATTTGTATAATATTGTCATATCGTATCATACTGCGCCGCAGTTGATTTATTATTTTCTATTATTTGACGTAGATCTGAAACTGGAAACAAGAAATAATACTACAGTAAATATAACATTTTTGCTATGTCACTTAATTTCTAATCCGCACATTCTTACATTTAACTTCGCGTTTAACATTACATTTTAATTCAATTAATAATTGTATGTTCTTGTCTAAGTTTCTTTCTCTTTCCTTTTTTTATTTTTAAAGTATAAGAAATTTTTTTTTAACGATAAGAAAGAAATATTTTATTAAATATATTTAAAAATTACTTCAATTATAAATACCTTACTTCCATTACTTACGATAGTCGGTTAATGTAAGAAAGAATTAATAAAAAGATTTGAATTAAACTACTAATTATATGCAACTTTTCTTTTCTCTTCTTTTTTTTATGCTATATATTTAGATTATTACTTCATTTCTCATACGTAATTGTCTACAATATCGTTTTACAGGTTTCAATTAGTCAACATTTTTGCATTCGTTATTAATTTAAAGTGCCCCACAGTAATTTCAGTACGCTGAAAACATTTCATTGGAGATCTTTTGAAATCTTATTATTAAAAAAATCGCCTCCTTAATCGTTGAGTGAAGTTTTGATACAAACTTTCAGTAATATTTTACAATGGTCAAATGTCAGCTAGCAATTAAGTTGTCACACTTAATTAACATGACCTCAGTTGTAATTTTTGCATTAATATAGAAGAAATTGCATAGTTGTTAAATGTAAAATTAAATGAGGGTAAAACTAAGTCATTACCCTATTTTCACCTTGATATGTTTTTGAGGAGATTAAACTCCCGTAGCATCAAGGTGAAAACGTCAAAATTCTGTTTAAATATTGTTCTATATGAAAGCAAGTTACACCAGATGCAATTAGAATAGCAAAACTAAGTATGGTAATAAAATATTTTATCTTCAGAGTGAATAGAACAATACGCTGTTTTCATTTTTAATTACAAGGCGTTGTGCAATATAACTTATAACCATTTGCAATAATTATGGCATTCACACGGGATACGCCTTTTTAACAGCCACTTACCGGTAAAATATGAATTTTCGCGGTACATTTCAGAAAAATAATCTGCGATATTTTGCATATTAAGTAAGTGTAAATGAACTAAGAGGTCTTTAAGAAAAATATATTTTACTTAATTATAGAGTGAATAAATCATGCCTGATTAAAAATTATAGCATTTATATATTTGAAAAATTATGGAAGTCGTTTGTGATTGTCTTATGCTAAATGTTTTATGCAAGTTCTTAATGTAAATAAATACATCATAACTATCTGTCGCATATTATATAAGTCCTAAATCGGAACTGTAAATGTTAAAACTTTTTTTAGAAAAAAAAAAAATGTGATACAATATTTTTTGTGTATGTCTTACAGTATTTTGTAATTTAGTATGGATCAATTTTAAATAATAACTAAGAAGAAAATTTGCAGAAATCCTTATTTAAAAAAATCTAATGTCCCAGCTAAAAGGAGTCATAAAAAAAAATTACAAAAAAGAAGGAAAACTGCAGATAATCTCAAGGTATTTGGAACAATAATAAGTTTAGAGGGGGGGGGGATACCTGCAAATGTTTAGCTTCCACACTGCAGTTATTCTGTAGATTTTATTACTCTTGTTCCAAATACCTTCAGATTGTCGGATTTTTTTTTCTTTTTGTAGTTTTTCTGAAGGTTTTTTTAGCTAGGGCGTCACTCACACGACTTTCTCTTACCCCGAAATTCAAAATTAGGCTTCGGAACTGCTTTATTTGACGAATAATTCTGTGTGTGCGTGGGGGGGGGGGGGGGGAGGGGTTCGAAGCGATGAATACTTAGCTTAAAAAAATACATTATTTACCATATAATTATGAGCAATTAATTTCAATTTCTGAGCAGATTTCCTGGATAGGGTAAAATATTGTACAGCACTTCTGCTAACAACAAAGAAAGAACATTTTGGCTTATATATTGGCAGCCCTGCAAACCTTCTAAAGGTTATGTACACACCACATGGTGCAAATAAATATAATCCTACACTAATAACACACGGGACAAGCTGAAATACACTTCCATCAATTTTGAAGTATCGTTGCATTATAATCTAGTTCTTTTGTGTAGCCCTGTAAACGAACAGTGAATGATTGCCATACCATATTCTGGATAAAACATGTTTTTACGCATATAAAAAATACATATTCGTTTCATTTCGTTTAGTGCAGTCTATAGATATTTAAAATCTACTTGCCTGCAATTTCCCCAAAGACGTAATGTATTTGAATTCTCTTGGGTGTCCCTGTACACGAACCATTTGCTTGATCTCAACGAAAAGTTCAGTTTAGCATTCCTATATGACACACATTTAAAATATCAAGTTTAGACTTTCTGCTATTAATTATTCTTGAGATATGCTGATAACAGTCAGGTACACAGACACATATATACAGACGAACCGCTAAAAATATGATTTTTGGATTCAGGGTACCTCAAAACTTATAAATATAACAAAAACTCATTTTTCTAAGATTTGACCCCAAAACAATGCTTTCTCTGCCATATGTATGGGTAAGAGAAAGTAATATATATATATATATATATATATATATATATATATATATATATATAAGCTAATTACTACATTGTTGTTTTTGTTTGTTATTATCATACACGTATCATACAGATTTTAAGCGACGTTAAAAAAAAAAAAAAAAGAAAGAAAAACAAATTGAAGCATAATATAAATAATACAGGGTGACCATAATTAAGCTTGGCCCAATTCACAGCACACTGTAGCTCTAACTAAAATGAATATTGAGTCGAAATTTTGTATATAGACATTTCAAAGGATGCGCTCCTGGGATCTGCACAAAAAATAAAATAAAATAAATGAATAAAATTTTAAATTTTAAATTTTTCCCTTCTGAGGGACATGCACCAAAATATGAACGAGCTTCAAATTTTAACACAAACTACTTTATTTATTACAAATTTTATTGTTATTTGTTACAATTTGCAGATTGTTTATCAATGGAGATCATATTATTCAATGTGGGCCCCATCATCTCCTTATATTATTAAAATCTGTGCGCATCTGTCTGTCTGTCTGTCTTTCTGTCTGTCTGTCTGTCTGTCTCTGTCTGTGAGAAATGCCTTGTCATCGCTAAAGCTCCGGCGCTAATGGTCGCAGCGCCTCGAAACCGGTGTCGACAGACGCAGAATTTCTTCATCTCGACATCGCAATAATTCGCTAAGCGATGCGACCCTAATTAGCGGAGATATTAATTAAAACGTTGACCCATGTCTACCGAAAAATGACCCCGAATTCATGATTAAATGCTTAAAAAGCGACATTTTACGGAAAATATCAGTCGTATTGTTACAAACAAGATACCATTGGAAAGGGCTTTTTTTTTCTCAATCCCATGGTTTAAACGGCTTATCGATCGGACAATTAGATTTTTTAAAATTAACTAAACTATAAAAAAATGTTGGCAACAAATCACAAGAGTTTTATTAATTTCGCAGACTAGCGAGCTTCTAAACGTATTTCGGTTACCATGGCGCCGGGCGAAAGAATAAATAGATTTTACTTCCTGCTTTACTGATTTTGTACTGGAAATAAAAATTGCAAATTTCAAAATGCTTCAATTTTCTTCAAAATTATTTCAAACTTGCTACACACTTTTAACATCACAAGACGAAGTTGCAGTTCAAATTTCATCGGGTTTCGAGAATAAATATAAAATGTACAATTTAATTGCAAATTAAATTTTATTCTAATACGCGTATTTCAAATTCTAACTATGATTAAATTATTTTTAATACGTCATTCGAAAGATATTTTAAAGTACTTTTATATTATCGAAAGTGGGATTCAAGATTTCGCTTCATTTACACGTTTTGAGGTCTCCTGAATCGGTCTTCTTTGGTATCTCAGCTACTAATTAAAATAATTTCATAAGTAATACATCATTAGATAGCTTTGTTGATTTGGAATCGAACAATAGATTACAGAAATTTCTACCGCCAGATGGCGCTGTAATATTTTAAATTTTCAATATTTAAATTTCTAATTATGATTAAATTATTTTTAATACACCATTCGAAAGATATTTTAAAGTTCTTTTATATTATCGAAAGTTTTAAGCAGATTTGCACGCTTTGAGGTGTCCTGATTAGGTTTTCTTTTGCATCTCAGCTAATTCAGTTAGACCGTTCAAAATTAGTATATGTAGGTTAATTAGGAAGGGCTGAAAGGGTGGGGAAGATATAGGCGTGCACCGCGTGCACGGGACAGCGCTGCCAAAGGCAGTGGGGACCCGGTGCGACTTTTTAACCGATGAGAAATGAATTTTTTTTTTCATTTTCTTTTCTTAAGAATAAAAATTTGATTTGAGAAGGAATATGTGCGCGTAGCGCGCGTATACCTTCACACGTGCGGGCGCAGTGCGCATGGGTCTGTGCTGCCGTCGGCAGTGGGGACACGGCGTGAGTTTTTACCCGATCAGAAATGATTTTTTTTAGGGGACACGAAGGGTCAGGGAAGGAGTACGCGCGCGCAGCGCGTGTATTTCTTAACTTGAGCGCGCGCCGCGCGCATGGGACTGCACTGCCGTAGGCAGTGAGGACCCGGTCCGACTTTGAACCCGATGAGAAATGATTTTTTAAATTTTCTTTTCTTAAGAATAAAAGTTTAACACGTATACCCTCACACGTGCGCGCGCAGCGCGCATGGGTCTGAGCTGGCGAAGGCAGTGGGGACCCGGTGTGAGTTTTTACCCGATCAGAATTTTTTTTTTTTTGAGGGGGGGGGGCACGAAGGGTCAGGGAAGGAATACGCGCGCGCAGCGCGCACGGGGCAGCGCTGCCGAAGGCACTGGGGACCCGGGCCGACTTTTTACCCAATCAGAAATTATTATTATTATTTTTTTAATTTCTTTTCTTAACACTAAAATTTACTGTTAGTGATTCATTAATTTTAGTGATTCATTTGAAAATACTGACCCGCTAGCGGGCGAAGCTCGCTAGTTATGTTATAAAATCTGTAGCCGATGAATAGTGTGTTCAGCAGCGGTTCGCAGCTGGTCGCCAGTGCACATGCAATGTTATACAGTCCTTCAATTTAGCCAAAATTACAACATTCCTTCAATTTAGCCAAAATTACAACATTTCTTCTAAAAACCAAACTCTTTAAATGGCTCCATAGCTAAAATGTCACAGATTAAGATCGAGGGAACGGGCCGACCATGGAGTAGAAAATGAACGAGTACAGTCGGCAGCAAAAGTATCCGAGCACTAGCAATAATCCCTGTCTAAAAAAGTTACGCTTAGTACTGCTATATTAAATAAATCCTTGTCGAGTCATGTTCTTAGTCAGTCTAAGAACATGATTCGACAAGGATTTATTTGACAAAACAGTATTAAGTGTACTTTTTTAATATCGGAATTATTTGCTAGTGCTCGGATACTTTTGCTGCCGACTGTAATCACTCTGTCAACTCTAAAATTTTCCATGAAAAAAAAAAAAAAAAAAAAAAAAATGCAAAATGTAAGAATAACAGTTTTAAATGTCGATATGGCTTGAAATATACCACATTTATTTATTACAAAACTTTTCAAGCATTTTGACTGTAATTTTTGTTTGATTTTTTGATATATGTCCCCTAATTTTTTTTTTTTTTTCAGATCCCTAGATCCTTTATCCCTAGATCAATATTAGTTAGAGCTACAGAGTGTTTTGAATAGGCCAAGTTTATTATGGTCACGCTGTACATCCACATAAAGCGAGGAAGGAGAAATATATATATATATATATAATGTACTTGTAGTGCCTTAGTTTCAGTGAATTTTCCTTTAGTAGAATTCATTGCAAAGACAAAATTTCCAAATGAATATAAAATATTTCAACTCTTTATGTTATTTTAATTTTCCAAAAATTACCTTTATGTTTTTTACCATTTTCAGTAGAATTAAACACGCACTGCGGCATATTCAGGTACTCCGAAATATTATACATGTCCACAATGACAGTGTGGAATTACCATAAATCCTCTTTGTTATAAGATATAAACGAAATCTTTGATTGAAGCATTATTAATAAAAAATTCAACTCTGCATTGAAAAACGAAAAATCTTATATAATACATTCTTCATTATACAACACTTGATCAAGCAAATTCCAGTCATCGAAGTACGAGTGTTGAATGCTTGTAATTATATATATATATATATATATATATATATATAATGTTTTAAAAATACCTTTTTAAAAAATTCAATTTATTGAGGTTTGTAATAGTGCATTTTTAAAGATTCCCTTATGAAAAATTACTAAATATTGTTGAAAATATTTAGGCAATATTCTATAACAATAACAAACAAAAATAAGTAGGGAGGTCATTCGAAGAAAATACTCAATTAAAAAGAATTCTCTCTTTTTTTTTTCCCCTTTTGTTTATGGTTTCTGATTAACCTATATAAACGCGTATTACTAAATGTTATAATAAATTCACAAATAAAACAATATTAAACAGTTTTCTAGAAAATGATTTAGCAATTATAGTTAAGTCAGTAAAATAATTATGATATATTTATTTATGAATTTAATAAAAATAATCTATATAAAACAGTTATATGCAATTTACATAACAGTTTCAAATGTATAAATCTTATGTTTTTTTCTTCCATCTCGCTTATTACCTAGACTCTAGAATAAAACCAAATGTATTTTGCTTAAAGACTTCTCAAATTATTTGCACCTTGTTTATATTAAATCATATTTCATGCATTTATTAGAATGACTTATAATTCTTATTTCTAAACTGATTGAAAACAGATTTCTTAACTTTATTGAATTTTTTAACACTTAATTTATTATTTTTAAAAATTCTGTCACGATTTCATCGCCAAGACTTGCGTTCTATATTTTCTGGTAATTACTTAATATCAATGAATTCTAAATATCTCAGAATATCACAATAATATTTATACATTCGGATCATACATCTAAAAGTTTATATTTCTACGAAATATCATTTAAATTTATCCAAATACGTATTCATGATTGTATCTGTGTTATAAATATTTCCATTTTTGTTGTTGAATTCAGTGTACCGGTCAAAGTAATTAAATTTTTAGCATTCTACATAAGTTTTCTTGAAAGCAGCTTTATAAAATTGAGCTTTAGGTCATTAACGTGGTTATGAATAAAAGAACAACAATGCTTGTCGTGACCAAATAAGAATTTATAAATGTAACATTAAAAGACATATAGGCATTATTTACCGAAATGTTAATAAAATGCAGATATCGCAATCTGTTTTCCTGAGAAAACAATTTTTTTTCCTCCAAACTTTTTAACAAATAATTTTAGAAATATAATTTTATATTAATTTTACATTTAAAAAAAGCATTAATTTTGTTTATAATAATTTTGTATTACAAAGAGAACACATGTAATATATTCTAAAAATTACCATTTATTTTTAAATAAACACCAAAACGCAATAAGATATCTACAGTCGGCTGCAAAATTATTCGAGCTCTAGCCAATAATTCCTATATTTAAAAAGTACACTTAAGACTGTTTTGCTAAGTAAATCCTTGTCGAATCATGGTCTTAGACTGATTAAGAACATGACTCGACAAGGATTTATTTAACAAAGCTGTATTAAGTGTACTTTTTTTTGGCAAGGATTATTGCTAGTGCTCGAATAATTTTGCAGCCGACTGTATATGAAGGTATAATTTAAATTTTACAAAAAATTTAGAAATCACTTAAACACTGTGCTTGATAATAACGTTAAAATTGTGTTTATACTTCAGCTCACAAATCAGTAACTTCCTACAATATGTAACAAAAAACAAATTTAAGCTTTCCAGAAACGATCTATACATTTTCATCGATAATAATCCCTACATCTCACATTCACCCTCCATTCAAACGCGGATAGACAGATATTAATACTTATCATGCAGTATCTCCTGTAAATTTGAAAGTGCCCATAAATAGTAAAAATCCCTTAAAATTATGAAATTTTGCACACATATGCTATGAAATATAACAATATTACATAAATAATATATATATATATATTAATTTAAATTTTTTAAAAAATCTAATTTCGAATTTTAGATTATTTGGAAAAAAAATTAAATTCTCTGGGTTAACTAATTTATTGTATTTTTTCCCCTTCATCTCACATTATTATTGTTATAATACATATTTCACACAATTCTGTGTATTACTTTGTGATTTCATTGACATGTTGACTGAAAAATATTTTTATGTTTAAATGGAAAAATTTCATTTGAAAATTATAGGTTTTCCAAAACTTAAAATCTTATTTTGAAGTCTAAATTAAGACGGAAGCAAATCTAAAATTGAGTCACTGGGAGACATGAAATTATAAAAAGAATTGCTTGTTGAAATAATAATAATAATAATAATAATAAAATAAAACAAATAAAATAAAATAAAATAAAATAAAATAAAAGATTTTAAAGATTTTTTGGAACTATCTGAAAAAATTATCAACTCCTTAGTTGTAAACTCCTAAGTTTAACTAAATTCATTATATTTAATAGATTTTTTTTTTAAATATTAACAAATTTCATTAGTTGATATTTACTTTCTTCTATATTTAATGGAAGAAAGCACTGGATTCATAAAAAGTTTCAACTTCACGTTTTTGATGAAGTCACAAGTTTTGAGTGGTTCAGAACACCATTTGACCCATTTTTACAAAAGGTCTGTATGTGTAAGTGACTGACAAATGTTCAGTGGCAGCTTTAGCTCAAGAACTATTGCACAGAACTTCATACAAATTTATATATAGTGGTATTTTGACACCAGTTAGTGTCTATAAAATTTTGGCTAAAATCGTCCAACATGTGCCATTACTATCCGTAAGAAGAGGCAATATAATACAAAATTTCTAATGAATAATCACAATGACAATTCTTTGTTAAATTAAAAAAATAATAATAATAATAATAATCAACTACAATTTTTACTTTTTTTTTTTTTTTTTTAAATATATTATGAAGGTTCGCTCCTGTTTGGGGAGGGGGATAGGAAGGGGAAGGAAACACAATCATTGAGTGTGTAAATTTTAATTGTGTGTATTTTTTACAAGAACTTGCTAATACCTTTAAAACAAATGGCTGAAAGATACTTCTGTGATAATCTAAAACAAAATTATCGATTATTTTTTTATTTTTTATAAAAAGAAAAAAATCTGATGTGAGCACCACATGCCTTCCTTATACACCGATTGGAATATATATATTGTTACAAAAACATTCACATTTTTGTGAGGTAACTGATTCGAAAATAAACAAAACAGGCAGGTTCCAGACTACGAAAATTCCTCAAAACAAACAAGTAAAAAAAAAAAAAAAAAAAAAAAGGTGCTACTCCAGCCACAAAAGTCACGATAATTGAATTATATATACTGCGAAAAGAAATATAGTAATTTACGTTGTAATTTTTATTAGTTTTATATTAAACTTTTGTTGTTTTATACTGCTTCATTTGGTTAATTTCTCATTCCACAATACATATTTTGTTTTTTAGAGAATCAATTATCAAAAAGTTATAGATTTCATATAGTAGCAAAACTAATTTGTGAAACTGAAAAAAAATATATATATTACATATTTTTAAAAATATTAAATTGAAAATTTTGTCAAATTAAGAAAATCATTTTATAATTGAGCTTCTTAAAATATAGAATTAGGGCGTAACTTGCTTCACTTTTAGAGACGACACAATAGAAATTTAAAAAGAAATAATATCCTTCTATTCTTTAAAATTGACGTGACATCTTTAAAAACTGTTTGCTGCTTGTCAAAATATTTCTCAATTTTTCAGAAATCTATATATTTCTTTTTATTTCTTCAACTATTTCAGATATTTCCGATGCAATCTCTGAAAACATTTTATATTAAGAAAAAAGTAAGAACAGAAGAATGTGATTATTGGGAAATATTCTTGATGCACGCCCTTCCCTGTCGCCTCAGTAGGTGCAAGACATTTCAGAATTGCCATGAACAACAAACACCTATGACCCAGAGTCGTTGGCCTATGAACTTATAATGCGGGTGAAAAATTATTATAACCAAAAGTGAAAGGGAAAACCCATTGAAATAAATTCGCATTTTGTAAATTGGTATACCTGTTTTTTTTTTTTTTTTTATTATTACAGAGACATATGTTACAACTAAATACGAAATTTCTGTAACATTTTTTCTAAAGATCTGACCACATTTTATAAGTGTTGCGTCAGAGTTAAGTATATTCGATTAAAAACTTCTAAATAGGATTTTCAAATTTAAGGCAAAAATGTTATTGTAAATATATCGTATGGGAAAAAACGGTAGAAGATGCAAAATGAGTGAGAAAAATATATTTTTTTATAAACTGGAAATAAAATTTCGAATAAAAAATATAGTAATAATAAGGAAGAATTATTAACAAATAAAGTTATTGCATTTATTATTAATAATTTGAATTCTTATTACATTAAAATTTCAAATTTCAAGGACGTTTATTAAATAGATCAAACCACATTTAAAAGCAAATTTAAGGTTTAAATAAATAAATAACATGAAATTCACATATGAAGGTATTTTATAACCTGATTCAAGAACGCTAACCTAAATATTTCCTAAGAAAAAAAAGTATGTGTATGTGTGACGGAGAAGCTACATAATCTTTAAATTACAAAGTAATGTTTTAATTTAAGAAAAACATAAAAATGCCAACAATAAAGTAATGATTTTAATAAATATTTTTGAATAATGAACATTTTTTTTACTGGTTAGCTGTGGTAGTTACTCTAACAGTAATTAATTTTTAAATAATGTTAATTATCAAATTCGATTTGCTGTTCACAATATTAAAAAGAATTCTTAAAATTCCATAACACTTATTACTATAAAAATCTCAAAAAATCAAATTTTTCTAAAAAAAAAAAAAAGAAAAAAAAAAAGAAAAAGAAAGAAAGAAAAAAAGAAAAAAAAAAAGGAAAAGAAAAAGAAAAAAAAGAACGAAAGAAAAGGAAAAGAAAAAAAAGAACGAAAGAAAAAGGAAAGAAAAAAAATAATTAAATAAGTCAAAACTTGACTCCCCGCTGACTTCAGTAATGGCTTTTCCTGCCCGCGTCATGCTGTCCTCATTGCTTGCGACAGCACCTTATCCGAGCACGCACGCAGAAACAATCGCATTCATACACGAACAATGATTAGAACATTAATGGCTTCGAATGCGTCCTTTCACATTTCGAGTCCTGGTTTCCAATGAGTGCGGTAGTGCCACATGCACGCGCAGAGCGCATTCTCCTCTGTCTACCCATTCTAATTTTACAGACACGAAAGTAAGTGCATGCAGTTCTGAGACCCGAAAACAAACCCACACACAAAGAATAGCCTTTCTAAAACAATTTGGAACAGAGTTAAAGCTTAGAAACGTACGTGTTTCCTACCTCCTCCTCCCTCAAAAAGAAGATAGAAGAAATTTCCAAAATTCCCTTTATAGTGTGAGTTTGATACACACAAACAAACTACACACCAAAACATCACCCTCCTCAGATAATCTGAAGCAGAGTTACGCTTTGAAATTTGTTTTCTGAGCACCCCAAGTCCCTTCATAATCCAAAGGGTGTGAGAAGGAAATCCCGTAAAATCCCTTTAAAATGTATGTTAGGTTTACATAAACAACCCGCAAACAAAAAAAAAGGCCTTTCTGAGATAATTTAGAGCAGAATTATGCTTGGAAACAAAATTTTTTACCCCCCACCCCAAAGGGTGAATACCGCTAATTTCTTAAAATTCTCATATAATGTGTGTTGGGTACACATAACCAACCCACGCACCAGAAAATCGAAACGGATTTATTGTTTCTGTACCCCCAAAAGGGAAAAGGGGGACAATTCTCAAAACCCTTTTAAAGTAACTTTTTTTTAATACTTCTACCCCAAAGAGTGAGGCAGAAATTTTGCAAAATACTTTTATAGTATGTGTTGAGTAACCAACCTACAAAACAAACAATCGCCTTCCTGAGATAATTTGGAACAGAATTAAACTTGGAAACAGTTTTATTGTCCCTTTGACCCAAAGGGGAAAAGGGAGCATTTCTCGAAAACTTTTACTCGTACTTGTTGGGTACATTTAACTAATCCGCATACCAAAAAAATTTTCTTCCTGAGATAATATGGAACAGACTTATGATTGAAAACGTGTTTAACCTCCCCCCCCCCCTCCAACTCCTAAGAGGAAATGAGACATTTTTCTCAGAATTTCTTGTGTGTGTTGGTTATATTTAACCCACACACCAAAAATCCCCTTCCTCAGATAATCTGAAACAGAGTTACGCTTAGAAAACGTGTTTGCCACCCCCTTTCCTCACTCCCAAGTGGCAAAGTGATAATTCTGCAAAATCCCGTTACAGTGGGTGTTGGATGCACATAACCAATAAGCGCACCAAAATTCCTGGTCGATTCCTCAGGACAATTTTAAAGCAAAAATTTTTCCCTCGTAATTACTCCAAAAATGGGAAATCTCAAAACAGCCAAAATGGATTTTGGAAATGTGCTCCAAAAGATGTACCTCTACGTGCAATTGTTTGGTTGAATTCTACTCGAAAATCTGAACTTTGCAAAATACCCCCCCTAAAAAATCGATTTTCCCCCCTTCTTTCCCCTTAAAATAAAAAAATCGATTTTTTTTTTTTTTTTTTTTTTTTTTTTTTGGAGTTTAGTCTTTTTATGTGCAATTTCCCCCCCCCCCCCTTCTCCCTTTGAAAATCAAAAATTCAAAAATCTTTTTTTTTTTTTTTTACTCTAATTTTGTTTTTCTGTGTGCAATTTGTTCACCTTGAAATTATTTAGAGCGGAGTTATGTTTGCAAACGTGTTTTTGTCGACTGTCCCCCTAGAGGGAAAAGGGGAACTTCGGAAATCCCCAGCTTAGTGGAGGTTAGGGATACAAAATCAACATTCACACCAAAACTCGATACCCAATCTATCATACATTCGCCGTGGCCGTCTTGTGTCACTGAGTGGACGTATACTCTTATACACTGTGTTAAAAAAGTAGAAGCAAAGTCGATTTTTGTAAATTATTTTCTGTGTTTTTATCCTGGCTATTAGATTTTTATACAGATTTTGTACAACAAAGTTTTCTTTAATTTCACGTAAAAATGAAATCTTTACTACTAATGCTAATTAGTCGATTGTAGGAAAATTAGCATTCATTGTTTTGAAAGTGTAAAAAAAAAAAAAAAAAAAAAAAATGCAGAAGGACACTTTCCAAAATTTGCTATTTGGTGGATTGTGCACGAGTAAAAAAGTAAATACTGAATTTTCTGTAACTGCCTTTGTTGAGGAAAACGTATTTTGTTAAAAACTGCATTGTTATTTTCTTTTCAGATTGCCTAGAAGAATACCTTAAAATTATTTCCAAAAGAAATCGAATCGTTGCATATAAAATTAATAGTAAAATTGTTGGACAGATTGTCCATATACTGCACGTCAGCCCCAATACGCTTTGTAACTTTATCAGAAAGTCAGACAGAAATAGGAAAAGAAAAAAGACTGGTAGGCCTAAAAAGTTAACGCCTTGCGATGAAAGAAAACTTGCTCATGAGCTTAAAAAGAGCAATGGTAGTATCGCAAAGGCCACAAATCAAGCAGGACTTATTCATGTGCCAAGGCAAACAGTTTATAACTATATAACAAGATCCAAATAATTCATTTTCAATAAGCGGAAACCCCATTCAAAGTGGAAAAAAAAAACAGAAATTGATAACTGTTTATCATGGGTTAAAAAGCACGCGTCATGAACCTCAGAAGGGACTTATATAATATTTTCAGACGAGAAGAAGTTTAACTTAGACGATTTAGATGGTTACCAATAATGCTGGCATTGTCCGCAGAATGTAGAAGAATTTTATTCAACTCGACAAAAGAGGGAAGGGGTTGATGATCTAGTAAGCAATTGAATATGGAAGAACAAGTCTGGTCTTTTTCAGTGGTATGCAGAAACATACAGGCTGTGATGAAGTGCTGAATTCCGAGCTTCTTCTTTATGGCGCTGAATTAGGAGGAGAAGAGTAGATGTTTCAATAAGACGAAGCCGCCATTCACATCACCATAGCGATAAAAATTGGTTCGCTGCAAATGATGTGCAGGTTTTACATGAGTCAGCTAAAAGCCCTGATTTTAACACAGCAGAAAACATCTGGCTAATGTTTGCTCGTCAAGTATATGCTAGTGGGAAAATGTTTAAATTCCTTACTGAGCTTCGAGTAGCTTTGAACAGCTCATTCTCATAGGCAAATTTTTGCCAAACAGGAATTCAATCTTTGTGTGATTCACTACCAAATAGAATATTCGACGTCATAAAAGCCAATGGGAAGAGTATTCCTCACTAATATTCCTTGTATTTTATATTTTGCATTACTGTCCTTCTACTTTTTTTACAGAGTTAAAAGAAGTAGAATCTATTTTTATTGTCATTAATAATTTATTTTTAAAATCATGGTAATGACAATGATATTTCTTGTTAAATAATCTGCAAAATATTACAAATAAAAATAATTTAATTTAAAATAAAAAATACTCTTTGTTTCTAAAAATATCTAGTGTCTTTCTACTTTTTTTACACAGTGTATGTAAGTGGATGAAGCATTATGGAAAATCGTGTTATGCCCCACCCCCACTCCATTCGAAGGAATTTCGAAAATTCTTGAAATTGGTTTTTAGGTATTGGTGCTTGTTATATGTTAAAGGAAAAATCTTATGCCTATGTGTTTTTCTTTTTCCCTTTGAGTTATGAAGGGTTATGTGAAATCACATTTTAGCCATATGAAAATACGTTTAGCACCCTTCCCCGTTAAAGGCCGAATTCCTAAAATTCCTGAAATTGGTTTTTAAATATTTGGGTTTGTAATTAATATTTGAAAGTAAAAATCTTACGTATATCTGCATTTACTTTGAAATATGAAGAATTTTGTGAAACCATGTTCTACTCCTTTCACCCCTTTGGGAGGGGAGGGATTTTGTAAAATCGCTTCTTAAGGGGTATCTACGTCATGGAAATAATGTTGTTACTAAATTCCATGCTTCTAGGTGCAAGGGTTTGGAATGGACGTTGATGAATTCGTCACTTACTCACTCACTCATTTAATCAAGACAATTCCTTTTATATACATACGAAGAAGAAGAGTTTTGTATCTATTTGAGGTCTAAGTCACATTTTAGTGCTGGTAGTTATTTATTCTATATATATATATATATATATATATATATATATATATATTTAATAATACTAATGTTTTCAAATTTGAGTCTATTTTATCAAAAATAATGAAATAATGACTTATAAAGTCTGCTGTTTCTGATTTAAAGGGAGAGCCCCTTGCTCTAAATTTTGGCAAAATATTATAAAAAAGACTCCTCGAAGTTTTTTTTTTTTTTTTTTTTCAAAAAATCCATTTAGATTTTTTTTAAAATCTCTTACGGATTTTTTTGACATATCTTTCTGATAATTGATGTTTGTTATTATAACTGTGCTCCGATTATTAAAAAACTTTTATATTTTCTTTAAAATGTTTTTTGTAACATTTATTGTAACATTTATCAATTTATTATAAAGTATTAGGTAATATTAACGACAAAAATACTTAAGAATTGTTTTACTGTTTCTTTAGAATATACCGTAGGAATCTAGGGTGTTACACTAAAGTAATAACAAAGTAATTCTAATACTTAATTTTCTAAAATTTACATTTAAAATTTTGGGGATTGGAGAATCACTTAGCGGTCATTTTTTGCACACGTTAAGTCTATGAGAGATGTTACGTGTTTTGGAATAACCCTATACTAAATAGATCATCAAGTGCTTTAAAGTATTCCTAAAGATGTCCTTTCTTCAATTTTTTAAAAATAAAAAGATTTTTTCAATCGCATCACAAAATACGACTCAGTGTTACAGGAGTACATAAAAAATCCCTCTACACATATTAGAAGAATTATAATATCAAAAAGCAGTTTAAAAAAAAAAAAAAGATTTTTTAGCTAAAGAAAGCATTATTTTAAGAGTAATGGAAATAAATAGTTTCACATCTCAATGTTATTGCTATGTGTGACCAATCAATAATTTACTCAAAAAAAAAAAAAAAAATCCTAAAATGGTATATATACTTTTTTTTTTCTATTTTGATATTTGATATTCTTAAAGGGAACTTTCTTTTAAGAATTATGTATAGTACCCTGATTACACAGTAGAATTTAAAAGCAAAAGAACATATTCAGGTTATCGAAATTTATATGGTACCAATGATCTATTTAGTTTAGAAGATAACGGACGAGGAATAATTATTTTAGATCGGAAATTAGAATTAAATGTAAATGACAAACAGGTCTTTTAGACGAAACTTCTGGTAGAATTTCCTTCAAACACTTATATATATATATATATATATATATATATATATATATATCCGGTAATATTTTTATCTAAATTTTAAGAATTATGAGATTTAATACAGTAATTATTAATATGATTACGATAATGCCCTCTACATACAATCCTTTCTACGTTGCATTTCATAAGAAAACCTCCAATTTTTGAGAAATGTATTGTTATTTCCTCAATTCAAACCATAATGTGTCTTCTTCAGTAAATTGCATACTTTTCTTCGTTTCTTTTATTACAAAATCGAACGCCATAATATACTTAGAGGTATTGTGGAGCCCTAAATACCCACACGCTGTCAAGATTATAAATGGTCGTTTTAATCATTTTTGCTTTGCCTGACACACATCATTAGAAATGGGAAAAGATTATTAAACAAATTACATTAATAGGATCTTCACAAAAGACCATTTAGATCATTGGAAAATTCTACAAAACTGTAGGTTGAACATTGTGTTTCTGCAGCAATTGTTGGGTAAGAAGCTGAAAATTAAAATTTACTTACTAGATAAAAGTTAAATGTTGAAACACCTAAGTCCCTCTTTGGTAAAAAGCTATTAAGAGTGGGAAACACCCAAAAGTAGTACATCCTTCATTTGAAGGAACTAACTAAAATGGTTTTACCCTATGACCTATAACTTAGCTATCGTGACACCAGACAGGAGGTTCTTATGTCACTTATTGTGTAAAGGAGAGAAATTCCTTGTCAAAAATAATGAAATTCTTTTAAAGCATATAAGCTGCGATAAAATGTAAGATGTTAGGTGCGAGAAACAAAAAAATACTATTGATTTAGATTTCGGGGTTTTGGAATTAGGCTTTGAAAAGATTGATTTTCTTTACGCATGACCTGTCCATCATTCTAAGCAATTGGAATCATTTCGTCAGACATCATGTAAAAGAACAGATTTATTGTGAGTCAGATATTCTAGTAACTTTCTCCCACTTTCACTTTTTTCTTCTTTGTATTCTGGTCTTCTCAAAACATGTAAGGAATGCAATATTTTTGGTGCTAATTTTTTGGAAGTTCACAAAAGTCGTAAACTTAACCTAATAATGTCTTGCTTCTTCGCAGGAGGTATCTAAGGTTAATGTCACACTATATTTTTGACGCGTTGTGTAAGGTGGGTGTAACTTTCGATGTTTTTTGGCCAGCGACATTATTTCTTACTAAACATTTCTAAGAAAAAAAGAATCTTCTGGAGTTAATTTAAAAAACAAAATTTGGGTCTAGAGATTTGAAACGTACATTTCTAACCACAATGTTTTTTTTTTTTTTTTTTAGCTTCCTCACGTGAGCTTTTTTTTTTTTTTTTTTTTTTTTTTTTTTATCTACCTTGGTTGAAGATAAAAAATATTTCAGTTATGTGTAACGCAAGAGGTAGAATATCTTTGCGTAACGCTACATAGAATGTTTTAGACCTGATATAAATGATAAAGGGTGCCAACTATTATCTTTGACAGAATTTCGTGTCAAGGATTTTTCCGCTTAAAAAGCCATGTGTGAGATCTTCCGTAGAAAACTCGTAAAAATGAAATACATTCACTGACATTTTTCCTTACTGATCATCACGAAGTTTGTAATATATGATATAGTTAGTTTAGCTTTATCCCTTTCAAAAAATAACGAGGTCTTTTTTTTTTTTTTTTTTTTTTTTTTTTTTTTCCAACGTACGTAAACAGTTAAACTACATGAAAAAATGTACTTTTGTCCAATAAATTTGTACAAATTCTAAATTAGAGCAAAAGAAAATGTCTTTTGCGAGTTTGAAATATAAATTTTTAAATAAAATGTTTAAAGGAAATATTCCAGTATAAAAATATTGTTTCATGTTAGAATCGTATTAATAAAGACAAGCTTAACACTCGCTGAAGAAAATGCACAAAAATGAAAAAAAAATATTCAATAAAATTTTTGCTTAATGATCATTACAGACTCTGTTATGTATGAGAATTAATTTACTTTATCCCTTTAACAGAATAATTAATCAGCCTTCGCCTGCCTAACTGTCAATATTTCCAAATATTATTATTTATCATCATAATTATTATTATTATTTATTATAATCATTTATTTATTTATTTATTTATTAAGGTTTTATTTCCTTTAATTCAGCTTAGTGGCCAAATCGCCAAGGGGGCTAAGGGTCCTTACACAGCATTACATCTCTTCTTTTTTATTATCTTTCAGATTTATTTATTTCAAATCAAGGGGGAAATTTATTATTATTATTTTATTTAAATTTATTCTTTTTTAATTCTTTTTAATTTAAATTATTTTATTTTATTTTTTACTATTATTAATACATTGTTGCAATTCTGACATCATTTTTTTTTTTTTTTTTCTAAACCATTCTTCCTGCGTTACTTTATTCCTTATTCCGATCCAAGGATATAAATTTATTTTATTTACTTATTTTTATTTATTTACCTATTTATTTATTTTTTTACATACATTTTTGTAACAATGACGTTTGTTTCGAGCATTAGTCTCAAGAATCTTGGGTTTTCATTATTAAGAAGATAAAGTCGTAACTTTTTTTCACAATGTGACTAAAATGTTAATTTATAGGAAAAATTTGAATTTTTCCTGTAAATTTCTAGATATTCTGAAATAGAACAAAAGACAACTTTTTTAAGTATTTAAGATGTAAATTTTTAAGGAAAAAACTTTTTTTTAAAATATACTAAAAAATATTAGTTTGAAATGCTAAAAATGTTTTATTTAAAACGTTTTAAATTAATAAATTTATTTTTCAATCGAATAACACGAATGTAATTAATTAGAACGATTGTTACTTTTTCGAATATTCCATATTGGCTAAAATTTTAACATCAGTGTATTTTAACACAAATATATATTTTGATGCACGTTGTACTGCTGTACAGTCTTATGCGGATTTTCTACGGCACATTTTATACTTAATGGCCAGGGAAAAGGGGTTTGTATGCTATTTCCTAGACAAAGCCCTGTGTTATAAATTTCAATTTGTTCGATTTTCTAAAAAAATAATATGTCGCAAAAAATAATACACTGTTTGCTTTTTCCCTATTGCATTTTGTACAGTGTATTCTTTCTTAAAAATTACTTTTACTTTTCTTTTTATTTCATAAAGAAAGAAAATGTGTTTATTTTTTAAATTTTTATGATTAATTTTTTCTAGTAAATTATAAGTATGTAATTTGGCATTTATTTGGTTCTTCAGTACATTTTTAGTATAATTATAGATTAATAAGTAAGATTTACTAAAGTACTATATTAATTTAGGGGTTATGCTATATTCTTTAAAAAAATTTCAAGTTATCTACTTTCAAATCTTAAAAAGGTAAAAAGTGCAATTAAGTGGGTTTGCAAATATTTTGAATAATCTTTTGCTGGAATAAATCTTTCCAGATATAAAATTATTAAAACTTCATTCAAAAATTATTTTTTATTTCGATTCAACTATTGACTGACTATTACCATTTAGTGGTGCTTACATCTTCCTATGTTAAAATTACAGTTTCTAAAATATTAGATACAGTTACAATCAGAGTTACTTATACAACATTGGCTAAATAGTATTTTATTGTATTACATTTTTTTACTTATAAAATAATTCAAACTTTATTATTATTATATTTTAATTTTCAATGCTTGTAGCATAGTTTTTATAAAATTATGTTCGATATTACCTAGCAAGCAGTGATGTGTAGAGGTAAAATCTAACTAACTGCACTAGAATCCTAAGCCTGGATGGCTTAGGATTCTAGTGGTCTCCGTCTAGATCTTATATTCACGAAAGTTTCGGGGAAATCACAGAAATCTCCTAACGACTAAGCCGGCACGTACATCCTGGGTTGAAACTTGTCACTTCCTGGCTACCAGCTATGAGAACTGAACAGCCAGCAGGGAGCATCATAGCAAGCATTAATGCTCATCATTTAGTATGCATATAGCAATAAATTGCACGTATTGTAGATATTTTAATATGTAAATATCAAACGTGGACGAAAGTGTCATTGAAGAATTTCCGTTTACTGTGGTGTTATTATAAAAAATACACTGTTTAATGAAATTTTATTGTTAAATTATTATACAAATCGCTGTTGACTGATCTTGATAAAAAGTATTAAACTATGATCGCCGTTTATACAAGTGCAAGTGTTTAAATGTATCATTTTGTCGACGTTATTTTAAACACTAACGTCGTTATCAGCATATAGTTACCCTCATCCGTGGCTGATTCTGTCACCTCAGTCTCCTAATTTTCATACGTTAGTCAATTTAAAAAATATATAATTTTGCGATCGATAAGCTGTTTAAACCAACGGATTCAGAAAAATTGCGCCTTTCATTTGGTACCTTATTTGTAACGAATATATAATTAGATTCCTTAAAATTAATTAAAATATGAAAATAAAAGCTTTAAAATACATTTTAAAATTTTAATTGTTGCCATTTTTTTTTTCATCATAAAATTTAATATGCTTTCCCGTAAAAAAATAAAACAAAATAAAATTAAAATTAAAATAAATTTGCTCATGCATATGAAAAAAAAATGACGTCTATAAAACAATAATTTTAAAGTTAACAAAGAGATAAACAAAGTGAGAAAATTTCGCACGGGCTTGCTAGCAAATGATTTATCTAAAGTCAGAGTGAGAAATAAATAAAGTAAAACGATTATTTTTCAACGGGTGCCTTAGCCGCCCTACAACAAACTAGTAATTTATAATTTACGTTAATTGTCGCTATTAAATTATTTAAATGTTATGCGTTCAAAATTAAATAAAATTGTTATTGAGAAAAACTAAGACATGTTATATACCTTCAGCTATAGTCTTATAATTACAATTTCAAGAAAACATTAGTCTCATCCAAACTTTCTCGTTCAATTCCAATATCTCTTTAGTGCTTAACGACACTTAGCACCTTTAACTTGGCACCACTGAAGGTTTCATATATAAGCGTATATTTCCATTTAATATTTATAAACTGAACTATATTAGGTTTGATTAATAAAATATATATTCAAACAAAAATTCCTATGGATTTTTATACAATTTTAAAGATTTGAAAACTTTAAATTGTATTTTCTCATGATTTCATGATCTTCAAAATGCTTCAAGTTCTACAGATATTTCAGAAAAGACTTAATCTTTTTTTTTTTTTTTTTTTTTTTTGATGTTTCATATAGCCTATTTTAAAAGAATCATGGGTGGCTTATGAAATTTATTCATTAGTTTTTGAGAAAACAGTTATATATATTATTTCATTTCAAATATTCGTATAATAATACATGTATTATTATATGAATATTAATATTATATAGTCATTTTATGTATTCATTTTACATATTCAAATATTCATATTATATATTCATTTCAAGAATTCATTTAATAAAACAATTTTTTAATTTCTGATATAAAATTTCATTATAGTTTCACTCATAAGTAATAGTATTTGGTTTAAAATAAATCCAGAGCTGCCAACCAAATCCGGCAAATTGTTAGTACCGCCCCTTTTCCTACACCACTTAATTTTTAGAGTAATTCTCTTCAAATATATTTACGATGAATGAAGAAAACAAATACTCTAAAAATTAAGTGGTGTAGAAAAAAGGGAGTTTTTCAATAGGCGTTAACAATTTGCCGGATTAGGTTGGCAGCTCTGTAAATCATATTTCAGTCTTTATAACTTCAAGTTTTTTCTTTACTATTCTGTTTGAAATATATTCTGGAGTATGCTAGCTTGACATATCTTCAGAAACCCGCTAGTATTACATAGTTCTTTTAATAGCTGTGTTCCCACCTGCACTGAGAAAAAATTCTGTAACTGACATCTAGAATCTAAATTGTGGCTCTAAAAAAAAATAGTTCCATGTCATCCTTATAAATTCTAGTCCCCTTGGAAAGCGAGTTCTAGAAGCCTCTGTTAGAAATCTAGAGCGTTTGCCTATATTCTCGAGAGCAAAGTTATTTAAAAATCTCTGCAAATAAATGAGACTACAAGAGGCGGGTTTCGGCAACTATAATCTTGGTTTATTACCAAATTCTAGAAAATCAAGCGAGAATTTCTCGCAATATAAATGATTCAGAATATTTAGAGTATTCATAATATTGTTTCACCATCTAGATATGAGTACACTAGAAATTCTCGATAATTTCGTCTATTCAGTTTATTGGCGTGCCTTATGCGCATATCTCGGAAATTTATATTTCTAGTTAAGGGATTTAGAAAATGGCCACTTATTCATCGTAGAGAAAGGCGGTATATTTTTTTTCTCAGTGTGCTGACGAAGAAAACACAGCATAAATTGAAATTTTTAGCTTGAATAGTGTTAAATTTAATTTATTTTCTTCTTTATTAACATTGTTAAAATTATTTTTGTTCTTTTTACATTCCACTTTCATATTTTCACTTATCATAATTTAAATTCATAGTTATATATATATATCCGTTACTCGGCTTTTATCGCGTTAAAAAAATATTTACTGCGCACACACACACACACACACACATATATATATATACATATAGTATATATTAAGTATTCTTAAATATCTATGGAATTTTTAACATTTTGAAGATCGTGAATTTATGAAAAAATGCAAACTGAGAAAACACAATGTAAAGATTCTTGAAATCTGTAAAAAAATATATCAAAACCCATAAGAATTTGTTGCCTGAATATATATATTTTATTGAGCAAACCTAATATAATTCGATGTATGAATATTAAATGGAAATACGATCTTTTAAGTGAAACATTCAGTCTTCCCAAGTCTCCTTAATATATGAGTAATTTTGCATTATAGAAATTTAAAATAGAATATTTTCTGCTCTATAAAATAGTATTTATCTTTTTTAGAATTTCTTTTATTTACATTTTTCAATCAAATCCTTTATAGTCTTCATTAACGTTATGAATATCAATGAAGACGAATTATTATGAATACCGCTGCTGATAATTAAAAATCAATAGATGCTCTTTTTAATATAAAATTATTAATAAAATATATAAATAAATTTTTTAATTAAAGACTTTTTCTATAGGTGGGATTCGCACTACAAAGTATGAAAAGATTAAAAGTGTGATTATAAGTGTTTCCAACTAAATTACATACTTTAATTAATTTTAAAAAATGTATTTGTCGTGTCAATAAACTGTTTCCGCCTCTGGATTCAGAAAAATCGCCCCTTTCATTTTGTACCGAATTTGTAACGGCAGGACTGATATTTCTAATTTATTTTCTCCTTTTTCCATTTTTAACCCTGATCCAAATTCGGCATAAAGTTTATGACAGAGAATGTAAGGTAAAAAAAAAAAAATGTCTTTAATAAAAATACCGCTATCTTATTTTGTGTACATTATTTTGCATTCTAGCGGATTTAGAAGAAAATATTTCGCAATTTAAAGTATGCTATAAAATTTATTTTATTTATTTATTTATTTATTTTCACTCTTTATTTATTTTTTTACATGTTTTAACGTTAAATTTTGCAAAGATTTTTGTAAAAAAAAATATTTCCAGTTTTGATATTCTTAATTTCATTTTCCTTTTTAAGGATAACTCTGACTTTCAATGCATCATAAATAATTTTCAACTTATTATTAATGCAATAGACAGGGGTAAAATTAAATGGAAAAACAATTTTCTCAATTACAACAACTCCTACTATCCCACGCACGTAATGATATTATGCAAATTCTTTGAAAAAAATTACACAGAACGAAGCAGGCAAAAATCTAATAACACAAATTTTTAAAAAGGGAACGTAATTAACCTACGTTTTGTAAAGAATTCATAAATAAACAAGTAAAAGTAAATGTAATAATAATAATGCACGTTTTGATTATTTATCAATATCATTTATAAAATTCTTTTACTATTGAAGAATTTTAAATTAAATACTACTATAAACTAACTAATATAATATTTTTCTTTCTTTTAAGAATACATAACATATATATATTCTTTGATAAATCCTTTTTCCAGTCGTGATCAACAAAAAAGCCTTTGAACTTTAATAGTAACAATGATTTTGATGAAGACATATTCTGACTTAGATGAATAGAAAATGAAAAACTCACGAATAAAAGTTAGTTATTATGTAATCTTTAAATAAAGAAACAAATTTGATACTATACGATGAAGAAATAAACATAGTTAATGTCTGTTTTATCTTTTTTTTACTAGTAAGTATGCTATTAAAATAACAGAAGCAAAAATAGGTAAAGATATACATTAAACAAAACAAAGTTAGGTTACGTTAAGCGTAACGCATCATAACTTTAAAAAAAAAAAAAAAAAAAAAAAAAAAACATACAGAAACACCCACCTTTAATCTCTATATCATGTATATATCCATTTCCTGGATTTATTAAACTATTTTCATTAAATAAAAGTGAACAGTGCTTTGAAAAGACAAGCTTAACATTTTCACCTTAAGGGCATATGTCAAGCATAGAGTGACTGTATTTGAATTGTAACTGAATAGATATATTGAATAATTATTCTGAACGAATCGCGCCTTATAATGTGGATGTTTAAAGCATGTATATTAGGGAATATATTAAAAAAAAAGTTTTCTTTACAGACGACAAATGTTTATATGGGTAATAATTCTTCATCAAATAAAATGCATTTAGTCATTTATTTTTCTGTTTTGTAATTTTAGGTTTATTCCATTAAAAAGTTTATCGTGTGAAATACATTAAAACATATGAGTTTTGAAATATATGTACATATTTGCAAAGCAATATCTGATTCAATACATGCATTATATTTTAAAGTGACGGGACATGCTATACACAAATTGTAAAAAGTATATGAATTTGTATTTTTCAATGCAGTTATTGTATTTGCATTACATGAAAATATTCTATTACAAATTTTAAATTATTTAACATAATAATCTTACAGGTAGGCAAAATGAGAATGCATTCTTAGTTATTGCTTGGTAAGATCTTTTGGAAAATATCCTTAACTTATAACAAATTTCACTAAATGCTGCAATGAACAAAAAAGGATAAGTTTTTCTTTTTATCATTATTATTATTATGAACATGTGTAACCTTTCATAAAACACACTTTTTATTTTATCGTGATCAGTAAAAATCAGCTTTAATTTTTAATAGCAATAATAGTTTTTACTTAAAAAAAAAAATAATAATAAAATGAAAAAATGAAAGTTTTTCCTGAATTAATTCTTTATTAATAGATCAAGAAGATTGTGATTATGTGTGTTATAAGGCTGATTGGCTACACTTAAAGTCCTTGAACTATTGGAGGAATGTTCTCCATTGGGGGTCTTTCTAAGAGGTTCTAGTCCATATTTACGTGAGTTTTTGGAATAAACCAGGGAAATCTCCAAACGGCTAAATCAATAATCGTGACATGAGATCGAACCCGGTACTTCCTGTCTCCTAACTTTGAGCGAGGTCAAGAAGGAAAGTCAGATATTAAATAATTTTCAAATAAAAAATCTAATTTGATATTATTATGTGGAAAATAAATGCAATTCTTTCGTTTTTTACTTTCTTCTATATACATAAGAAAGTAATGGTTTCTTGAGATTGTTAGACTTATTGTTTTTGATGATTTTGCATATTTTAAGATGGCCTAAACGCGATTTAATCATTTTTTGAAAATCTCTGTCTTTTTATGTGCTTTTCGAAAATATTTTGATCGCTCTATTTCACGAAACAAAGACTGGAAATTCAATGTAAGTTTATATTTGGTCGGACCTTGATTTAAGTTGGTGCTGATTAGTTTTGCAGAAAATAGCTCAATAGGTTATGTTCCCATACCGTTTTTTCATAGTTTTTAAAATGGCAGTATAGGACAAAATTTTATACAAATGTGCACAATGATAACTATTTTGAACGAATTATTGTGAAGAATTATTTACAAAAGTAATAGTCATCTAAAAAAAAAAAAAAAAAAAAAAAGGAATACGTAAGAGCATCGCTTCCCTCTAACTTGTCAATGCCTTAAAAATTCAGGGTTTAACTAATAAATTCTGATAAACTAAAACAAATATGTGGATTATTTTGATTAAAAAATATTCTTTAAGCAAAAGCATTGTCTCATATGTCATCTATAGGGCACAATTGACTTTCTTTCGATATTAAGTGTTGTATATCTTAGAGGTAAAAATCTTCTGTATTGTTTATGGAAAAAAGTTTTAATAAATAATAATTTTAATAATTTTTACTGTATATATTTTCAAATGAAAATATAGAAGAATGTTTTGTTATGTCCATAACATACTAGTTTATCGCACATTTTTAGTAAACATATTATTAAAACAACAGAAATAGAATTAAGTTAATTATATAAAATATATAATTGTAAACTATATTAAGCACAACTCGTGATATCCAGCCAGTTCTTAACTATATAGCTCAATATAGCTTTTCTGTATTTATTAAAATATTTTCAATCGATAAAATCCAAAAGTGCTTTGAAAAGACAAGCTTAACATTCTCACGTTTAAAACATATGTAAAGTTAAGAGCGAATTTACGCTCTATAACAAAAATAAATAAATAAATAAAAACGCAACGCACCAAGAAGGAGTTATCCGAATGGGACAAAAATTGGTAGATGTGATGTACATGTTGAGAAAAACAATTGATTACATTTTCAGAAAGTTTGAATGATTTAATCTAGAGAAAAGGCCTCACAAAGTAAACAAGTCAATAACCCGTTGGTCCACTTCTGGTCCTTATGTGCGCAGTTATTCGGCTTGGTATTAATTGGTAGAGTTGGCAGATGTGCTCCTGTGAAGTATCGTGCCAAATTCTGTCCAATTGGTGCGTTAGATTGGCAAAATCTCGAACTGGTTGTAGGACCCTTTTTTTGTTTCTCCAAACGTCCTCAGAGAAAGAGAGATCCGGGGACTGAGCTCAACACCATCTCACTGAGCCGCCTATTAAGGGTCTTTGAAGTCACTGAAGTACCAGTTTCACGTAGGATCGACGATAATGATGAATTGGAGCTTTGAGTACCGCTTTGACGATTGACTGATTCTCACTTTCTGTCCTCTCTTTAGGCCGACCGCTTCCCCCCTGACGCTGTGTTCGGCCATGGTTTACCCATTCCTGTCAATATCATCTAATAGTGGTACCGCTCCTATCCAATTGTTAAAAAATTCGCAGATTAGACCAACAGGCTTCTTTGAGCCCAACTACACACCACACTCAAATGCTGACATCTGCGCATGTTGTTTGCGCACCTGTATGCGAGGCATAGTTATGGTCCAGCCAAACTTTAAAACGTTGCATTTTCCATCCAAACCTGTATGTGTGTCAATTTGTGTCCAGTTTGCATTACTCCTTCTTGGTGCGTCTGTTATTCTTTATTTATTTATTCTTATTATTATTGAGTACATTTGAACTGCAATTAAAAGTTATATTGAATAATTATTCTCAACGAACCATGCCTTGTAATATGAATATTAAAATCAGGTATGTTTGGAAATATTTAAAAGAGAAGTTTCAGTTTCTATTAAAAAAGAAAAATTGCTTATATGATTTACAAAATTCCAACAATTAAAATGCATTTGGGTATTTATTTTGCCGTTTTGTATTAAGAGATTTCATATATTAAAAAATATATCGTGTTGGATGATTTTAAATATATGAGTATTGTTAAAAACTATCTGATGCATTCAATTATTGATAAAATCTATCATATGCACAATGTATGCATTATATATAACTGCCAACATCCTAATTAATATTCCATAGTATATTTAGTACCCGCCTTTTTTTCCCACACCAGTACTTTTTTTTTTTTTTTTAAGTACTTTTCTTTTCATTTAAGCGTAATTACATTTGGAAAATTTACTCTAAAAATAAAGTGGTGTAGAAAATTGAGCGAGTACTAACAATACTGCGGAATATTAATTAGGATGTTGGCAACTATGATATTATATTTCAAAGATACACACTCTGATGATTATATAGTTATAATGTTTAATGTATTATATTTGTATTATATAAAAATACTCTATTACAAATTCTTGATGATTTCACATAATGATCTTACAGATATTCCAAATCGAGAATGCACGTTCATTTACTGCTTCTTATAAGAGCATTTGAAAAATATTCTTAACTTTTGAAAAATTTTCACTTACATTTTCTAATGAATAAAAAAGGCTAACTTTTTTTTTTTTACACTTTTTATTAAGTTTGCTCATGAAGCACGATTTTCATTCGTGATCAGAAAAAGCAGCTTTAAATTTTAATAGTAATAATAGTTTTGATGAAAAACATCCTTTCGGAATTTTAATTCTTTAAGAATAGTAAAAAAAATGAAACTTAGATATTAGGTCATTTTCAAATAAAGAATCTAATTTCGTATTATAGTGTGAAGAAATATATTTTTTTTTTCATCGTGTATTTTCAATAAACATATTATTAAAATAATTGAAGCAAAATTAAATTAGTTATATAGAATAAAATAATTTTAAATTATAATAAGCACAAATCGTGATAACTTCTTTTTTCACAAACCCATACAAATACACCCACATTTTTCTTTAAAGCACATATACACATCCACTTCCTGGCTAATATTAAACTATTTAGATTAAATAAAACACAAAAGGGTTTTGAAAAGACGAGCTTAGCATTCTCATCTTAAATGCATTTGACAAACTTAGGAAATGTTGTTGAAAAGATATATTGGATGATTATTTTCAGTCAAACACGCTTTGTAATGGGAATGATAAAAGCGTGTATGTTTGGGAAAGTAAAAAAAAAAATAAAAATAAAAAAAGAATAAAAACAAGAAAGAAAATCATGCAGTTCGCATTGATTAGTAACACTTTCCAACTGTACGCAATTGTTGTATCGAATAACTATTATTATTCTTTGCTTACGTTATCGCACAACAGACAGAAGGACGGAAAAACATACAGATAGACTAATTGATTTTTAAATTACTCTTAGGCATTTTGGAAAGTGTTAAAAAGGCTTAAGGCAAAATAAAATGCAGCCGTTAGATTATAATTACAGATTTTAAACTTTCTGAATATTTTACTGTAGCCCAGTAAATCTGAAAGTTAATCATATCATATTCTATACAAAAACATATTTTAGAATATTAATAATACATGTCAATGTTTTTAAGTTTTTTGTAGTAGAAAGTTTTTAAAATATAACTTTTAAAAAATTCTGTCATAAAAGTTAATACATTGTTTTTTTTTTTTTTTTTTTTTTTTTTTTATTGTTGTTGTTGTCCCTGTAAACAAACTGGACCTATTAATCACATTTTAAATAGGGAACATTGCATAGGGAACTTGGGTGTATCATTTAAAAAAAAATTCTCAAAATATTCATGGATGATAGGAGCCAGAGACAAACAGATAGAAAGGTAGACAGTCGGACAGACAGATGTACAAATTGAAATCATATTCCCACTAAAATTATACGAAAGTGTTAAAACGCTCATGTAAACAAAAGTGCAATTCTAGCAATTTTTTATTAATACCTCTTGATGTAACTAATGTAAATAATTACTCACCTTTAGAAGAAATCGTGGTTTTTCTACCATTAGTTTAGGTCAGCAAGTTATGAGAAATTGTTTAATTTAAAAATATTTTATACTACTACCATTGTATTGAAATTCTTAGGATGGGTTATGAAAATTCAAGCTTCTATTTTTGAGCACCAGACAAAATAACCATGTTTTGTCTTAAACTCTTGAAGAAATCAATATACAAATTCAGTTCGGCACTTCACTATTGATGTTGTATAATCAACTAAAATTTCAACTCACCCACTGTACTCTTTCCCTCCGAACCCCGATATGAGCAATCCCTCCTACCGCGCGATCTCTCCTAGCCTTACCTTATATTATTTTTTTAAATTCTGAAAATATTTACGGACGCTGAGGACGGGCAGACGGACAAATAGACAGACTGACAGTTGGACAGATAGATACACAAAACTAAAATAATATTCACACTTAAAAGTTGTTAGCAGGTATTAAAAACGCTTAATGCAATTCCAGCAAATTTCCATTAAAGCCTTCAATGTAACTGAATATGCTTATGTGGCCCTGTAAATTTAGTGTTAATCATACGGTATTCTATAGAAAGCATCCTTTTATGCAAATAAATAACATATTTCAATTTCATTAAGGTTTCTGCAAAGTAAAGTTATTAAAATTAGGTTTATAGAAATATCTCTCATAGATTGCAATGCTTTGGAATACATTTAAGTATCCCTGTACCAGTTATGGTATTTATTCCATTTTCAATAGAAAACATCCATTAGTAAACTTGAATAACATATTTCAATTTCATTAAGATTGTGATGTAAATATTTTAATACAATATGAATCATATTGTATTAAAATATGATTCATAGAAATACCTCTCATAGAACACAATGCTTCGGAATACTTTCGGGTGTCGCTGTATACAAACCAGTAGAGGTATTTACTCTATTTTCAATAGGAAACATCCGATAGTGAACTTGAATAACATATATCAGTTTCAAGAATTTCCATGAATATTTACAGGAGTTAGAGTGCGGAGAGACAGACATACTGACGGTCAGACAAACCGAAATAATTAACACTTTTCAACCTTGTTGGAAAGTGTCAAAAAACTGAATTTTCGATTTTTGTTACTTGTACCCTTTTTCAAACAGCTGATTCATTTCTATTCTATAAAAATATTCTACACTCATTGTCATAAAATTTGTGCACCAAGGAAGAGTTGTCAGAATTAAACGAAATTTTACGTACGTAAGTGGAACGTTGTTATAAGTAAATGATTACAAAATGAAAGCGAAATGATCATTTATTACAGCAAAAATTACGAAAGAATGGAGGATTTAGTACCATGTTGGGCTACCTCTAGTGTTAAAGCACGATGCGATACGGGAAAACATTGAAGTATACAAGTCCGGAATGATGGCCTACAGCATCTCGTTCCATATTTGTTATAAACGCGCCTCTAATTCGTCCAAACTCGTAGGCTGCCCAACTTGCCGTCCCAAGTGATCCCAGATATCCTCGATTGGTGACACACCTGGGGATCGAACAGGTCATGAAAGAGTGATATTGAGGTGGCGGTAGTCCTGTAATACCCTTGCTGTGTGTGGCTGAGCATTGTCCTGTTGAAAAAGGGCTACTTGAAGCCCTACTATGAGTGGCAACACCTATGGCTGAAGGATGTCACGAACGTATCGCTGGGCTGTCATGGTGCCGTTGATCAATGTTAGGGATGATCGTGTGTCATATGCAATGTCATCCTATACCATCATACCAGCTGCGGGTGCGGCGTGCAGCTGTAAACAAAGGCAGAATTCAGGCGTTCACAATGGTGCCTCCACACATGTATATGATTGTCATCACGGCCCAAATTGAATCTGGATTCGTCGTTGAAGACGACCTGGTTTCATTCGGTTGCAATCAAACCTTGTCGAGCGCGACACCAATCCCAATGGAGGAGAGGTGGAGAGTATTATTGGCAGCAAACGTAATGGGCGCAGGAATAGCAAATGTCCTTCATCCAAGCACCTTGCGATGGACATACAGACGCCACAGGGACAGGTGCTGTAGGTGCTGAATATATCCGGATGGCGGACAGCAAGATAGTTGGCGCTATGCGTAATGTTTCGTATGATGTGACGGTTTTTTCTTTTATTGGTCACGAACGTACCGCTGGGCTGTCATGGTGCCGTTGATCAATATTAGGGATGATCGTGCGTCATATGCAATGTCATCCTATACCATCACACCAGCTGCGGGTGCGGTGTGCAGCTGTAAACAAAGGCAGGATTGAGGCGTTCACCATGGTGCCTCCACACACGTATATGATTGTCATCACGGTCCAAATTGAATCTGGATTCGACGTTGAAGACGACCTGGTTTCATTCGGTTGCAATCCAACCTCATCGAGCGCGACACTAATCCCAATGGAGGAGAGGTGAAGAATATTATTGGCAGCAAACGTAATGGGCGCAGCAGTAGCAAATGTCCTTCATCCAAGCACCTTACGATGGACATACAGACACCACAGAGACAGGTGGTGTAGGTGCTGAATATATCAGGATGGCGGACAGCAAGATAGTTGGCGCTATGCGTATGTTTCGTATGATGTGACGGTTTTTTCTTTTATTGGTCTGTCGAGCGCGTCCTGAACCTTATTCCCGTGTATGTGACCTTTCTCTTGTCCACTAGTCCCAACACCTCCTGACAGTAAAATCAGAACAGCCTAGGTGGCTGGCTAATCGCCGAGCTGATCACCCGGATTTCATCATAACTATGATTCTTCCACTCTCGAACTCTGACAGCTACTCGTATTGTCTTCGATGACGGCATAACGGCATCTCTATTTAAAAAGGGTCCCTCTGCAGCAGATTATGTACATTAAACAAGCTCTACTTACTCCAAGAAAAACGAAGTTCAATGCCCTCAGGTGGCATTACGTAATGCGCAATCACGCTGCATTTCTAATCATTTGCATATCTGCTTGGCGCATGTCTTGATGCTAAGTTTGGTTACGGTCCAACAATTACTTCTTAGTGAGCAAATATTTATGGCAATGACTGTATTACAAATTCTAAATAATTTAACATACATTTAACATTTTACAGTTACATATAGACAAAACAAAGACGCATGATTAGTTATTGCTTATTAAGAGCTTTTGAAAAATGTCTTCAACTTTTTAACCAATTTTCACCTAAATTGAACAATGATCATTTTCTTTTCTTTTTACTTTCCGAACATACATATGTAAGGAAAGTATTGCAATCATGTCGAAAATCCAACTTTGAGACTTTGGGTTTTTCTACACGTTTTCAGGTCCCTTGAATTCCTATTTACTATTTTCTACGATGATGTATGTATGTGAGTGAACAGAAAAACGTCTAAATGCTTTGTTCGAATGGGCTGAAAGCTGGTACGTATGTTATAGCTCATCGTGGGACGAACCCTATTGATTTTGGGGAATCTAACACTTGTAGCTTTAGTAGAGACACAAAGAAAAATTCTTTATCATTATTGTCTATGTGCCCAATTTTATTTAAAGTGCGATAGCGTATAAATGCCTTATTCGATTGAGATGAAATTTTATACACATCACCGTCGCACGAACTGTATAAATTTTGGTGAATCTAATTCTTATATAGGTATACAAAGAAACCTTCTTTATCATATATGAGCCCAAATTGTTTCAAGTGCGATAACGTCTAAGCGCCTTACTCTATTCAGCTGAAAATTTATACACATGCTGCAGGTTACCGTTACACAAAGTGTCATTTAGTGAATCTAGCACTTATAGTTTTTTACAAGGACACAACGAAAAATCTTTTAGCATTATGCCTTATGGGCTCAAATTCTTTAAAGTGCGATAGCGTCTAAATGCCACATCTGATTCAGCTGATAGTTTACATACATGTTATAGATCACCATCACACTAACTATATGCATTTTGGATTATGTAACGCTTATAGTTTTTAGAGGGACACAAAGAAAAATTATTTATCATTATGGCTTATGGGCTCAAATTATTTAAAGTGCGATAGCGTCTAAATGCCACATCTGATTCAGCTGATAGTTTATATACATGTTATAGATCACCATCACACTAACTATATGCATTTTGGATTATGTAACGCTTATAGTTTTTAGAGGGACACAAAGAAAAATTATTTATCATTATGGCTTATGGGCTCAAATTATTTAAAATGCAATAGCGTTAAAACGCCCCATCCGATTGAGCTGAAAATTTATATACATATTACAGGTCACCGTCGCACGAACTGTATAGATTCTGGTGAATCTAGCACTTATAGATTTTTACAGAAACGCAACGAAAATTTCTTTATCATTATGATCTATGAGCTCAAATTATTTTAAGACAATATGTTAATTTAACAACATACTATATAGATAAAAATACTCAGATACACTAATTAAATTTTCTCTTTTGTTTATTTAACGAGTTTTTCTTACTTTATTTATTTACACAACCATTAATTCTTTAATATTCAGGAAGTCGAGTGGAGTCTCTCCAGATTTTTTGTTATTAGTATATGCATTATTTCTTTAAATATGTTTTATACTCGTGCTCAATAAAGCGCAGCTTTAATTTTTAATAGCAATATTAGTTTTGATGTCAAAACATCCTATCTGAAAGAGTATTATAGAAATAGTTTGCGAATAAAAGTTAAATAATGGGTAATTTTCAGATAAAGAAACTAATTTCTATGTTCAAATGTAAAGAAATATATTTAATCTTTATTATTTTTTTATTACATATTTTCAATGAACGTATTATTAAAATAACAGAATCAAAATAAAATGTAGTTATATAAAATAAAATTTAGTTAAATAATGTTAACCCTTTGAAGCAGATTTCTCATCAAACATATTTTTTACAATTTTTTGATAGTTTTAAGTTATTTTAGATCTAAATAAGTGGAAAATGTTATATTTAAAATTTTAATTAATTTTAGTTTTAAAATATAGAGTGGGGCACCGGTGTCCTTTTTGCGTTAAAGGTAAATTCATCATGGGACACGGGCGTCCCATGAATAAATATTTTTACAAATTGCACTTATTTACAATTACTTAAATATAGGAGTAGCAATTATTCATTACTGATCTTTTTTAAATAATCAAATTTAATTAGAAATAAATTTTTGAAATTGGTTGATAAAATTTTTTCAACCTACTTTTATTTAACATTTTTTTTTTTCTTTTTTTTTTAGTAAAACATTTACTCTGATAATCTAATAGATTTTTATAGTAACTATTAGACTCTCTTTTATAATAAAAAACTATCATATAATAATAATATTTGTAATAAGAGCATCAAAAAATAAATAAGCAAAACGGACACCGGTGTCCCATCTGCGTCAAAGAGTTAAGCACAACTCGTAATATCTTCTTTTTAAAAAATTCATACAAATAAACCCACTTCTTACCTTTATAACGCATATAAATCTACTTCCTGAATTTATTAAACTATTTTCATTAAATAAAATCCAAAAGTGCTTTGAAAAGACTCGCTTAACATTGTCACCTTAAGGGCATATGTCAAACTAAGAATGATTTCATGTGAACTGCAATTGAAAAGATATATTGAATAATTATTCTTTAACAAATCGCGCCTTGTAATATGAATAATAGAAACATATATGTTTAAGAATAAAATATAATTAAAAATAAATAAAAATACAAAACTTTCTTTTCAGTTTATTTGAAGATGAAAAAAAAAAAAAAAAAAAAAAAAAAGATATGTTTATGCGGTAGATAAACCACCATCAAATAAAACACACTTGAAGTCTGTTTTGCAATTTTGTAATATGAGATTTCATGCACGAAAAAACTATCGAGAGAAATGCATTTAAATATACACATTTTGGATTATTTTTCTTCTTTTTTTTAAGAGACTACTAGTTACAATGGATGCATTACATTTTATAGACTCAAAACTTATTACATACAAATTATAGTATATTTATGTCTTTTTATAAAGAAAAATAATTATATGTATATGAAAAACAATGAAATTAAAAGTAAAATTGGTTTTAAAAAATAAAAAAGCATAAAAAAAAAAAAATCCAAATTTCATTAAAAAAAAAAAAAAAATTATTCATTAAAAAATCTTGTATATTGTGGCATCCACAAAACTTTCTCATATATATTCTTACACAAATTCCCGCAGTAAAAAAATATTTATTAAAATTATATTCCGTGATGAGTACAGAGGATTTTTATCTCAGAAAAGTATAACACTAAATGCTGAACGAAAGTCAATTTTGTGCCAACATCTAAAGAAATGCGATTTTTTTTTTTTTTTTTTTCATTAAATGTGATTAAAAAATCGATGACGTTGTTTTAAATTATTACAGATCTATGGTTCAATCATTCGATTTAAAGGTACTGACAAATTCTTTCTAAAAATACCCATACTGAAATTTTACATCCCCGGAGAGTATTTCCCCCAGCAAAGAGCAATGCTCCTACACACACACACACACTTTTTTTTCCAAGTTTACTTCTATTATTATTCATATTTCATATTAAATTTACAATCATGCGTTAAAAATAACTCTCATTGTGTATATTTAAACAATTTTTTCCCCAATACTGTCACGTTAAAAAATAAAAATAAAAATAAAAATAAAATAAATAAAAAATGGTCACAGCACCACCTGTTGAGTGATTCATCCCCACATGTAATCAGCACGAATTTACGTTATAAAGTGGTGCTGATTAATTTTTTCCGACTAAGCAGTAAGTTTGAAAAAATTTCGTTCATTTGTTCGTGAGATACAGCGTCCCCAAAGTTTGTGATACGCACGCTGGCATACATTTTATAAAGACAGTCAAATCGTATTTGATGGCACTTCTCAAAACGTGTAAATCCGTGGAAAATTGAGTTCGAAATTTGCAAGAATCCAATACTATCTTCTTACACATGCATAGAGAAAAGTAAAATAAATAATAATAATAACTGTTGTAGTCACCAAATGGCATACTTGTACACACGTAGTATGTAACTCTTCGATATATTTACTTTATTCTAATTTGCTGTATAAATTTATGGCTATCCGTTTCATTTGTTTTCACCCCTGTGAAAGTGCAATTTTGTTTTTGTTTTTCAGCTTTCCTTCGGCTACTTCTAACTTGCAGTGATCTACGCTATCAGAATATACTCAAGAATTAACCCAACTGAAGTACTCAACTTGTAGTGTGAAGATGAAATCTTGAAAGAAAATCTCTAAAGTTAGCCATTGGGTTAATCCATTAAGTATTTCAAGTGTAATTTAAACATTGGTTTTCAGTAGCTCAAAGCCTAAAACTATAGGAGGGGGGAGGGGATAGCCAGATTATTAGGATTAACATATCTACAACTTACATAAGTTTTATAAGATGTTATGTTGAACTCTCAAAACGTGATAATCAACGTAATTTCTTTTGTTTACTTTATTCTGTATTGAAGACGATTTTTTGACTTGCAGTTTTTAATTGTAGAAACTGTTTTTCTATGTGTCTTTGTGTATGTATTACCACAAATTTTTGTGTGTTTTATTCCACGAAATAACGGACGGGTTGCCACAAAACATTGAATTTGGCTGACTTTTATTATGTATTAGTGAAGATTGGATATTAGCATATATCGTATAGCAAGTGGAGCTGTTATACTGCACTTTCCATTATATCTCTCCTATTATAGTGTATAAGTGCATTAAACTTGATATGCGAGATGGCCATTATAAAATCTATTCTGATTTAATATGTTATGTATATTAATCGATAGGTGTGCTATGTTGCAGTTTTAATCTTTTATAGGGAGACTCTATTTCAGCTCTTACAGCCTATAAATTTAACGAACTTGTTATGGGAAATAGATATTATGAAAAATTATTTTTATTCATTTTGAGTATATAAAGGTCGACGCTGCTTTTACTCATATTCTGCAACTTCTGCTATATCTCATCACGTTTGTATAATATTACAGCAAATTGCATATATAAAATCTTTACTGTGAGATGCTAAATTGATTAAACTTTCATGCACGATAACCGACAGGCTACGCTTTTTTACAGAATGATTTAAAGGAAAGTTTTGTCATGGCCACATTATAACATATATATTTTTTTTTCAGAAACTATTATACTATTATCTGTTCTGCAAACTTTTAAACTGATTATGGTTTAATATTAATGCTCAATTGTATAGAAATGTGGTGAAGGGTCGTGCTTGAATATATTGATTTGAATAAATCGCTGAATAATTTTGAATTTTATTACACTTGCTTGCAAACTAAAATATTTCTTTATTCAACATCAATTTGACTGCAGTTTTCTACGATTGTTACTTGTTTTATAGAAAGGCGGTACATACAATCGCGGTACATACAAATTCTTTCCATAGGCCGTAATGATAAGAAAAACTTTGGCGTGTCCCTGTATACGAACTGCAAATGGAATACACACCCAAAACTATACAGCTCCGTGGGGCTCATGAACATGTGTGCCAAATTTCAAGTCAATAGCGTGATTTTTGCTTCCGCTATCGCGCGACAGACAGATAGACAAACAAACACACAAACGGAACCCAAAACCGTTTTGAGTCTCAACAGAGGGCCTCCACTGACGTTTCGGCAATTAAGTTACTATTTTGTTGGAGGATTAACTTTAATTCAACTAATTTTTTTTTTTTTTTTTTTTCATAAAAGTGTACGATATACATTATA